>OX459112.1:83790861-84341236 GCA_949775065.1 Brachyopa scutellaris | reverse complement strand
CAACTTGTCTCATGGACTACCACCACCCAGCCACACATGTACATTGTTTATTTCGTCCTATCTAAACGCACACATCTTGTCTGTACCTATACACCTCTTGTGAAGAAGAAGATCGCATGTCTGGTGCTCATGTTCCCCAACCGCTATTTCTGGGGGAGCACATTGCCTTTTTGATTTCGATTCGGAAAAGCCAAAGAACAAAAGTTGCCCTGTGAAAGCGCATGGATTGTAAGAAAATCATATCGCAAGTTTCGTAATAGATTACTATGTTTGTAGATACTACGTGGATGCCATATTAAAAATCATATACCCAACCATCATCCCTTAATGCCATGCGGAGTCGTGCTTGCAGAAAAAGTCCCCGAAGCAACAGCTGACTGGCTTTGGCTCTGGCGCTGCTGGTTGGTGTATGTATTTTGCAATGCTGATGGAAAAGTTCACCTTGTTCTCTCATTCTGCGTTACACGGCGCAGTGTACAGTTCTCTAGCCAGAGCTGGAGGAATTTACCCCTAGTATTAGCGCCCAGCACTTACGGTTATGCTGCACATACACATAAAGTTTCATTAAAACAAAAAAAAAAAAAAAACAAAAAAATTGTTTTTCCTTCAATAATTCGATACAACAAAGAAAACCCGGAAAATTTTAAGTGCAAAACTATGTGCAGTCGTTTGAGTATTCGCCGTCAGTTTTCTTACCTAATAATAATTATAGGTGAAACCTTTTTGAAACCAAGGGTAATGGTACGTATACATTTTCTCTACACAAGTATATATTTTATCCACACTTGTTGCATGCTGAAAACTGTGATTCTTGTGAAGGGAATTAACAAAAAAAAAAAAAATATACATAGCAAGGGAAACCACTTTACAAATTGGGTAAAATCAATAGTAACGGTAACTAAATAAAAGTGTTTTTATTCTTCTATTGCATACATATTTTCGTATTTGCAATTCCATCATGTTTATATCTACAGATACACAGACTACAAGTAAATGCTCCGGTGAGTCCCTTTTGCAAGATAGACAAGGGGCACATTAATACCGTTCTGCATTCTGGAAGTTTTATTTATATAAGCTACATACTAGTACACAGCAAAAAAAAGAAAAGAAGAAGCAATTATGAACGAAACAGGTGTACATATACAAGGAAAAATGACGGTTTGGTTTAGTATCTCAATTCAACAGTTGGGACAGGATAATAGCATTGTGGGAGATTGTGTGTGATTTCCTTGTTAGCATTTTTGTGTACATTGAACCGCTTATTGCGCTAATTATGGTTTTGTGGGTGGTTGAAGTGTTTTTTCTCTGTGTACATACCTGTTTCCCGCACTGCTATCTATACCTGTGTGTTGTGCCTGTATATATATGTAAGGCAGGTATGTATATATTTGCGTAGAGTTGCCTTAATTTGTATGGCAAATTTTCAAGGTTTCTTACTTTAAGATTACTGTAAGAAATTAAGACATTCTAAATAATGATGGTGGCGCTTAACAATCTACAAAATTATTTTTATTATTATTATTATGAGCTTGTTTGCCGAGGCGAATTTATCGCTATAGCAAACAATGGGAGGATTACATTGTGTTATTATTTTATAATTTATTCTTGCAGTTATACATAATGTATCTGAATTTAATTTTAAATTTAAATATTATCTATATGTATTTGATTGATTCTTTCTTTCTTATTCTTTTTACTCTCGTTTTTTTTTTTTTGTATTAAATTTCATTTTATTTGCACAAAATATCTTTCCTAAGCGGATTTGTCTTATCTTTGTTGTCTGTTCCCTTTTCAACCTCAATCACTTATTCTTTATGCTATTATAGTGAACGCTTTGATTGACAGCAATCAACTATTTTTGACCAAGAAAACCAATCTATAAATACCTAAATCGAATAACGAAAGAAACAAAAAAGTATTAAATCAAGTTTCAATAAGAGAAATGAGTTTTATTTATTTTTAAATCAAAAGAAGTACATATGTACATACATACATACATGTAGGTAGATATTTACATACATATGTGTAAGTAGTGGAGAATAAAAGAAAGGGGTTATTCTGTCCAACCACGTACGTAGTCATATGCAGTTAATACAGTGAAATCTCCCATTACGGAAAGCTCCATTAGACGGACAGATCCTTTAGACGGTCATATTTTCAGAATCAAGCTTTTATGTTTTAGATTCCATACATTTTACGTTCCCTTAACCGGACACTCCATTGATCGGACGCGGACTCGTATATCTGTTAGAAATTATTTATTGGGTTGTACCACATAAAATGTCCGATTTTATAGTAAAAAATTAAAAGCCAATATTATTTTTCCGTACATTTTTATTCAATCAAAATAGGATCCGTTGGCATCTATGACATTCTTCCAACATGATACACGGTCAAATATTCCTTTTTCGTAGAAATGCAGACTTTTTGAGGCAATGAAATCTTCAAAGGCTTTTATGACCTCTGCTCGGTTCCAGAAGACGTTCGCCGACAAAATGAATCCAGATTGCGGAAAAGATGGTAATCCATTGGGGAAATATCAGGAGAGTACGGGTGGATGCGGAAGAATTTCAAATCCCAACTGCAAAAGTTTTTGCACGGTTACTTGTAAGGTATGGGGTCTAGCATTGTTATGCATAGTATCGGACCATGATTATTTGCCAATGCAGGTTGTTTTTCGGCCAATTTCGCATGCACTATGCCGATTTTCTCACATTATTTGGCTGCATTTATCGTTTCCAGTGGTTGCAGAAATGAAAAGTGAATTGGTCCTTGCGATGTCCACCAAACTGTCACCATAACGCTGTCTGGGTGAAGACTAGTTTGGGGATGTGTTTTGGTTTTCATCTGCATCCAACCACTGCCCAGATCTTTTACAATTATCATACAGTATCCACTTTTCATCACAGGTGACTATCCGGTGACTAAACGGTTCATTTTGGTACCTAAAGCTCAGCGAGGCACAGATTTCTAAGCGGCGTAGTTTTGTGCCTCGTTCAATTCATGGGGCACCCATTTGATGAGTTTTTTCACTCTTTCTTTTAGAGATAGGTGTCGATTTATTATCATGGCAGATACCCCCATGTTCTGTGCAATGCCCCGTACCATTTTTGTTGGGTCTGATTCTACCGTTGCTTTCAAAATATTGTCGTAAATTGCCGAGTCTGGTTTTTCACATAGTTCATTTTCAAGACTAAGATCTCCCGAACGGAACCTAGCAAACCAACGTCGAATGTTGCGTTCGTTTACCGCTTCATCCATCAATGTATCATTAATGTTTTTCGCTGCCAGCGATGCGTTATGTCCCAGATTAAATTCGTAAAGGAAGAGATTCTAAATTTGAACCTCGACAGCATGGTAAATAATTCCTAAAAAAAAATAACGGTAGTTGGAACGAACCCTAAAATTCTCACACGTCAAGCACACGTACCACTTAATTTTACAAAAAAAGAAAATTTAACGTTCATGCACAGATGTTCACTCGAGAACTTCTTATTTCCGACTGACCGAAAATCGGACATTTCATGTGGTACAACCCAATAAATTAATTCCAGTAGACGGACAAAGCCAAAACAAATAAATCCTTTGCACTTATTTTAAAGAAACAAACTTGCTCGTGGGTCGCCGTGGCCATGGTGGTTAGTGCGTTGGACTACTACGCGTGCTGCTCGGGTTCAAACCCAGCCCGGGTCCAACACCTTAAAATGTCTTTCACGGTTGCCACCTCTTTCACGTGTCTGACAAGCAATCAAAGAGTATCATTTGTCAATGAGCTTCTCAATTCGCCGTTCGGAGTCGGCAAAAAACTGTAGGTTCCCAGTCGCGGATGGCATGCATTCAAGAACTAATTCTAGAAGTACTTCTGGGGAGTCGGAACTACTTCTCAACTCGATTCCAGCACATGTAAAATAGGCATTACATTACGCATTGCATGTCATAGGACGGACGCGATCGCTTCCACTCCGCAATACCCAGAAGTTGTCTCAGAAGAACTACTGAAACACATTTCAAAGTAGTAGTGCATTCATGCCTTCGAAAAAGTCAGCGTAGAAGTACTTCTGAAACACATTACAAAGAAGTTGTGCATTCATGCACTTCACAGTTGTTTTCATAGTTTTCAAAAAAATTTTTTTTCTCAGTTGAAAATCTGTAAATCGGAGTCTTATAAAAAATCACTTAAGATAAAATATACCTATGATAGAACGTTTCAAAGTATAGTTTGAACCGTGAACACAACTTATTCGCACATAAAATCTTAAATCAAATGTTTACGATTTGCATTGGTAAACAAACAAACGCAATTTTAAATGCGACAAGCAGGCGACAGTCGTTAACAACGCGGTGAGATCATTTTACAGAAAAGTATACTTGATGAGCCCTTCCTTGCCGCACTACCTCGCATTCTCACGGTAATGCCCTCAGCTTTTCTTAAGTATATACCAATTCCATCCTCCATTACTCTTCACTAGTTTGGTAATGCTTTCCATTTCATTAGTTTAAGGTTCGATGAACAGTATTGCTTGCTTTATAATTGAACCATTTTATCGCTCGCAAGGCGGCCTAATTCTATGTTTACTACTTCTAGAAGTAGTTCCAGAGGTAAGGCCTTGCAAAACCGCGACTGGGTTCCTTCCATTCGTGCAAAAATATAACACGTACACACAAATGGTTGCGAGAAGCAGGCCCAGGTTCACACCGAGCTGTAGCGCCAACTAAGTAAATCGGTAAAACATTTAAAAACAAGGGCGCAAATTCATAGTCAGCCTATGGATATTGCCTATAGCCGACTTTAGTTACAGCCGACACTAAAGAAAAAGCCGGCTATAACTTTTCGTTATTCATAAACACATTTTTGCCTGTGTATTAGTTAGTATCAACTTTGGTATATTTTTGTAAAGTGATTTGAACGAACAAAGCCAAACGTCAAAATATTTCACCGATTTCAAATACACCAACTAGAAAAGATTATCCGGTGCTATGTTTATAACCATCTCAATTATAGGCAGTGCCCCCCCCTTCTTTGCTAGCTCATCTCCAAGTTAATTTCCCTCTACGCCAAAGTGTCCAGGAATCCAGCATATTTTGACACTATTGTGTCTACTTAGTTATTTGAGCACAGAGCGAAATCCTTATACAATTGCCGACTTAACGATACACGATTTATGTGCTCTGAGCACGCCCTGACAGTCGTCTGAAAGTCTAAGACACATATTTAGCTCCGGTTCTCTTGAGTAGATACCAGAGCCCGTGCCATTGTCGGTTTTTGACCCATCCGTAATGTGTGTTGGTCGTGTAGGCGATGTGTTCCCCCAAACTTTTCCCTCCGGATCCAGCGTTTCGAACAGTGTAGCGAAGTCCAGAACTGCGACGATGTCATTATATTGATATTGCCAAGTTGAAGTTCCATCAGAATAGCGCTATGACAATAGCTTCTATTTCTGAAGTATTCTAAGCTAGTGAGTCTAATCGCACTTGTTGACCCTATCATCAGGTGCTTACTCTGTCGACACACCCATCAAAAATATGAACAATGTCAACAATGACCCAGAAGGGAAATTCTAAACTCTCTAAACTTTGTGACAGCTCTTACAATTACAAGGAAGGTCTTTTATTTCGTCCCGGTGCCGGTGGCCTTCTCTTGATTTTTACAGGTTTTACTGGATTTCGATTAACCGTCGAGTTCAATACCCGAACATTTGGTCCTTCGAGCCGGATTTGAACCAGCCAGGTGCATTATATGCAGATCGAGTGGCATACGAGATACGATGCAGGAAAGTATTCAGTGCCGCCGTGGGTATTGCAAAAATAAAATGACTTATTTTTACAGACGGGTCACTTAAATAAAACAGTTATTCAATGTACATTTTAAAAGCATATGATCCATAAATACTAGCTTAAAAAAAGAAGATATTTTCCACGTTTTCGACTGAAAATCTGTTTTCAATTAGGGTGGTCATAATACTGTAGCTTAGGTTAGGTTGGGTGGCTATCCCTATATTTGGTAGGATTCACTTGGACCAAAGTAGGTCCATTGTGTTGCCACATGAGCCGATTCCAGGCCATTTTGAGAGTTGGATGAATTTCCATATTTTATTGATATCCGTTGAGAAAATATCTTGAAGGTCTATGAAGAAGTATTCTCCCAGAATCTTTTTTCAAACAGGAGAAAGCCGGGCAACTGCATAGTGGGTGATAGGGGGATTCCCTTTCCACCGCATCAATGCAGCTGTGACAGAAGTCATTGGCGAGGATTCCGAGCCTGCTGGAATGTCTGATTGTACATCAATTTAATCAAAAGCTACGGACTTTATGAAAGCCGCGGACTTTATGAATAGCCATCACCTCCACTTGGAAGACACTACAGTAATCTGGAAGTCTTAAGGACAAGTTCAGGCTGAGCTGGCCCGAAAAGATACCCGCTCCTATACCATCACCTGTCTTCGATCCATCTGTGTAGATCTCCAATGCGGATTTGTCATTTAGACAGATATTTTCTACCCATTCCTGTCGGCTTGGAATATTAGTCCTATATTCCCGTGTTTAGATTATTCATTGAGAGTATTTTGGTGTGCCCTAAGTTAGAAGATTCCCACTGTGAGGTTTCTTTAAGTCGCAACGCCTTTTTTGTTGCTATGTCCCTACCATACATGTCCAACGGAAGCATATTTAACAATAATACTGTATCCTTTAGCTAATTTGTTGGGAATTAATTTTCTAGATAAACACAAGCATCCATTAGCTAGCAAACAAATAGCAAAATGTCAAGTTCGCGAAGTTCACCGGCCAGTCCCAGATCGCCGAAAGTACAACAACAGTCCTGGGAGGCGACAGGTTCTTCGGTGATTCCAAAAAGTCCTCATAGAAACATTCCAACGTTGCCGCCGCAACAATTTAAACGTTCAAAATCACCAAGGTAGAATAATTTCACCTATATAAACAAAGAGTAGCTAAGTATAACAAACAAATAAAACCTTCTTAATCTTTATAGACACTTTAAAAATCAATCATCTCTTAACTGCTATGAACAGCCTAGAAGTCCATCAATGAGCACATACAGCAGCTATAGCTATGATTCGGCCGTTAACCGGAAATATGAAAACCCTCCACGAAGTCCGAAAATTACAACCACCTATGCCAACGATGATACTGAATCCAATTTGGGCTATTATCAAAAACCGTCGCCAATTCCACGGAGTCCAAAGGCACTTCCCGTTGTGCCAACTGATTCTCCAGAATCCAATTACTACTTGAGTGGCCAAATATCACAATCACCTCACAGAAGTCCCCATCTGCCGCGTACATTCGTTTTCGATACACCCCCATCGTCGTCAGAGCAAACAGGTAGGCCCGTGTGCGTTGTCACATCTGTTACCGAAAATACTTTACATTGTCATAATCATAACGTTTACAGCAAAGAAATTTGAATATTACGAGCCGCATACCCCGGACGATGAAGACGATAACATTGACGACGTGGTTGACAGGGAAGACGACACATTCGGTCATGGGCACTTTTCGCATTCATTGCCATTGTCAATGTCATCGTCGCCGTACAATCAACGGAGAAATAATTCTGTGAAAGGGTTTTCCGGACCCCGCTCAAAGGAGTCCGTACATGTTCTCAAGGAAATAGACAATGACAATGAAATGTTTACATATCAAAAGGATCATCTGCTGATAGACGATCCCAATCGACCAGGCAGTAATATTTATCTGAAACGGGATTCCTGTGTAACTGAGTCCACGCAAATATCCATGGACTCCACGGAGACGAATAACACGTCTATGACTACAACCACTACCCTCAGCTCGGATAAGTCGGGAACAACCAGCACTGAATTGAGACGAATTGTCACCCACAGCGGTAACAGTCAACAGTTTAGTGAGCTTGATGAGCGTTATGAACACGCTGATAACCAGCACATGCGTTTGGGACGTCGTCATGCGATTAACATCACTTCCAATCCGGGATATCAGGTAGGAACGGATAGTTTTGGTACTTGAAGTTTTGGTTTCGAAAACACTTTATTTTTAGCAGGTATTGCACAGCTCGCACTCTACATTGGACCGGACATGTTCGGACAGTGTAGTCTCACTGCGCTGCCGAAAGTCCACTAGTGATTTGACCTATGACTTGGATGACATGACTAGTTCGAAAAGCAAAACTACTGGCAATATAAACAATCATGAGAACGGCAATGGCGTAGCACTAGCGAATCCGAAGCCGAGAAGACGTGGCAGTTCAAAGGGCGGTCTAGCCTATTTGGCATCACGTCGAAATTCAAGGGAATCCATGAAAAGCGCCTGTTCGAATGCTTCAATTTTTTCGAATGATGATATTGGGCCGCTAGCTTTTCAAGCATCTTCGCGTGGTCGACAGAGAAGGACGTCGAATTTTTTGGAATTACCTGGTACATAGACTAAAGTTAATAACCATTTTGTTGATTAATTCGGTTTTCTTTTTATAGTTCCAGATCACGTAAGGCCTAGAGTTTGTTCACTGCCTGACCGAGCTTATAACCCCCGTCTTAGCGATGATTTGTATCGCCTGAGACATTTTTCCATTAGTAAAGGTAATGTGGTCAACTGTGGAGATTCTATCATATCGAGAAGATCACGAAGTAATACGAGCGTAAACTCAACCAACAGCAGGTGAGATTAATAATGTTAAGTTTGAAAGCGGCTGCCATACGCATACAAATGGTGAAAGCCACTGTTACGTCAATTTTTCTTAATCTCTTAGTGGAATACGTTTTTTTTAGTAATTTTTTCTTATACAGCAAAGCTAAGTAGATTGGTAGCACTAGGTTTGTTTGATGTCGGTCCTAGGGCGCACTGGAAACGCACTGATGCGTTCGATGTCAGTCAGTGCTACACTGAAAACGCACTAAAAATGTGCTGCCCTGCGTTCTTTATCTACACTAGTGCTGCACTGGATTCGCCCTGGGCATTGCTTCAGTGCAAGAAAAAAAGGTTGTCAAAACATGAAATCAGCTGATTTATCATTTTGTTTTGGAATTTTTCATTGCTTTGGTTTTGCTCATTGTGCTTGTGTTTTTTGTGTTCGGATAGAATGAACTAAACAAATGCAAAAATATAGGAAAATTACCAACAAAATATTATTTATGTTAAGTTTTAATGCATGCGTTCGATGAAATCGGGGTTGCACTGGGTTTTCGGACAACCGTGAACTTGGTAACTCTTTTATGCACAAGGAATTAAGACCTGTAAAATAGTAAAATCCTCTCGAAGAGAGAGAAATCCTCTCAAAGATAGAAAACTTGAACAAAAGTTACCAAACGCTTTTGAAACAACACTTGGTCAAAGCTTTTAATTTGTTTTTGTTTTCCACTAACAATGAAGATTATGACATTGCTCAAACTGTCAGATGGCTTCGTTTGACAGAGTTGAACAGTCCACCCCGAGGAAAAGGTATTCCAGAAAATTCACCGCAAGGAGAGACAGTTTTCATATATCCACAAAGAAATTTCTTGTGGTAAAATTCGTAGCATGGCAAAATTTCTTACTCTTTTGTAAGCACTCTTTTACGAAAAACTACGAAATTCTTGAGTACGCGAACGGGTTTTCGTTACATTTCGTTATTTTTCGTAGATTTTCGTAGTTTTGGGAGCGTACGCGAATGGACCTAGTATTTCGAAAACTAACGTATTACCAAATAGACCTACTGACGCTAGGAAGTGCGCCCTAGGGCTGGCGACAACGAACGAAGCTACTGTTTTTTTTATTGTATTAGTGAGAGAAACCATGTTGTTAAATCACATTTTCCTTTTGATACAACAAACTTTTTTTTTTAAATAACATATTGTTGCGAATTTCCTCCTAGGATTCGACCACTGGATTGTAACAAAAAATGAGGACACAATTATAGCTTTTATTAGAAAATTCAGGATACTTTTATTGTCTTCGTTTAGAAAGTTTTTCGACAACTGAATTGCGAGAACTATTTTTTTTTCTATTATTATTTCTAAACTGATCTGATTATTTGAAATCAGATCAACACACAGTGATTTTTACATTTTCGTAACAATATATACAAACGAGAACTGATTCTGTTGGCATTTTTAATTGGGTGATCATTTTGAAATACAGTTACTTACTTACTTACATACTTACGTAACTTCGTAACATACTTCCCGACCCGTGAAGAGTCTCTGCCTGAGACACGGCAACCTTCCACTCTCTTCGATCCCGGGCATGCTGCTTCCAGTTGTCTAGACCAAGCGCACTGGCATCCGTGGTAGCTTGGTCCTTAAAGTGGAAGTTTGGTCTTCCTTCTCGTCTCGAACCTATATCTGATTCGTGGGGGCTGTGATTCGTGGATCCTCTTTGCTTGAGCAATTTTGTTCATTTGCTCGATGTGGCCGAGCCAGAGTAGTCGACGTGTTTTGACTTTTCGGACTACATCCACATCTTGGTACAGCTCATCGAGTTCGCGGTTGTATCTTCTCCTCCATTCGCCCTCCTCGCATACGGGACCGAACATCCGACGAAGAATTTTTCTCTCGAAAGTGTTCAAAATCTGCTCTGCTTTCCTGCTTATCGTTCAACACTCGGCTCCATACAGCAAAACTGACAGGATCAATCTTTTGTAGATCATGTATTTCGTCTTCCGAGTAAGGAGTTTTAAACCCATTTGTTTTGCCAAACCTAAGTAGTAGCGGTTTCCGATGGTAAGTCTTCGTCGAATCTCAACTAAGGTGTCATTCGTGGAGTTGATGCTTAGTCCGAGGTAGGTAAACTCCTTAACCCCTTCGAAGTTACTTTTGCCAACAGTGACGTTTTCTCCTAGGCGGTGGACAGATGTTTCTTTGTTTGTTGACAACATGTACTTGGTTTTGTCCTCATTCACTTCAAGGCCAACTCGTTTCGCCTGTTCTTCAATTGCCGTAAAAGCCTCTAACACGGCCGATGGTGTCGATGTCGTCCGCGTATCTCAGTAGCTGGACAGATTTGTGATAGGTAGTGCCTTCCGTGTTTACACCGGCCCTGCGTACTATCTGTTTCAACACAAGATTGAAGAAGTCACATGACAGCGCATCTCTTTGCCGAAATCCGGTGCATGTTTGGAATAGTTCGGAGGAACTGTTTCCAAATTGCACGTTGCACCGCGTGTTTTCCAGCGTCACGCGGCATAGCTGGATCAGTTCTCTCGACTTGAAATTCGTTGGTCTTTTCCAGGATCTGCCTTAGTGTAAAAATTTGGTCAATCGTCGCTCGATCTGCCGGGCCAGAAGCCACACTGGTACATTCACACAGTATTTAGTATTTTGTATTTTTTAAGTATTATATTTATTTCATAAGCAACAATCATTTATAATAGACTTTATATCATCTTTAATAAATAAATGAGAAATAGAACAATAACAAATATTCTGAAGTTCAGTACGTTGGATAGGATCTTCCTATCTTGGCGTTAAAATCGCCCAATACGATGTTTGTCGCAGGAAGATTTACTTCTACCAATCTCTCGATTTTCTGCCACCATGTTCTGGATGGCTTCGAGAAAGGTCTGCAATATGATGTCATCTACACCGACTTCTCTAAAGCATTCGATCGCGTTAATCACGATATCTTAATTCGCAAGCTAGTTAAATTTGGATTTAACTCCAACTTCCTAAAATGGATCAGCTCCTATCTTAAGGAACGTATACAGTATGTCCGTATTAACGGCATAATATCAGCACCTATTTATGTGACTTCTGGTGTACCTCAAGGCAGTCATCTTGGCCCTTTGCTTTTCCTTCTATTTATAAATGACATTCCTGACTTGTTCGTTAATTCTCAGTGCCTAATGTTTGCCGATGACTTGAAAGTCTTCCGGCCTATAAACTCTGAGCAGGATTGTACTCTTTTGCAAGAAGATCTTGACAGGCTTTCGATTTGGCGCCTCAATAATGACCTTCATCTAAATGTTTCTAAATGTCAAAGCCTTACTTTTTGTCGTAACCTTTCGCCAATTCCTTTCACATACAAGATCGGCAATGTCTCGCTGTCCTTTATTTCCTCCAAAAAAGATCTTGGAATTATTTTTGACAATAAACTTAGTTTTGTTAAGCATATTGAGTTTTTAGTGGCCAAAGGTAACTCAATACTAGGATTTACACTACGCAATTCTAAAGACTTCCAGGATCCCCATACTCTTAAATGTCTATTTTTTGCATTTGTCAGATCAAATCTTGAGTACTGTAGTACCATCTGGAATCCATTTTATAACATACATGCCAACAGAATTGAGAGGATCCAAAAACGTTTAACAAGGATTGCAGTGCATAGATTACGCTGGAATATTGAAATGCCTTCTTATGAAACGAGGTGCAAGTTATTTGGAATTTTGCCTCTTTTCGTAAGAAGGCAATATTTTTCTATTATGTTTATTCGCGATTTGATTAACTGTCATATTGATTGGCCTTTTCTGCTTTCATTAATTGGATTATATGCTCCATCGAGAGCTCTTAGAAATCGTTATTTATTTTATGTGCCTTATCATAGAGCAAATTATGGTTACAATGAACCAATTTCTAGATGCATACGAGAGTCAAATAATTATTTTAGTCTTTTAGATTTTCATCTCAGTAGGAGTTCATTTAAGAATAAACTAGCTCCATTTCCGGTGGTTTTAGTCAGTAGTTCTAAGTTTATATTTTAATTGTACTAGTAATCTAATCTAGTGGGCACCGTAGCCCAAGTGGTTAGTGCGTCGGACTACTGAGCCAGCGGTCTTGGGTTCGAATCCCGCCGCAAACACCTAAAAAGTTTTTCATAGTGCCCACCTCTTCCGAATGCCTGACAAGCATTCAAGAGTATCATTTGTCATGTAAAGCTTCCCAACTCGCCGTTCGGAGACGGCAGAAAACTGTAGGTCCCTTCCATTCGTGCAAAAATATAACGCGCACACACAAATGGTTGCGGGAAGCTAGGCTTGGTTCTACGTAGGACTGCTGAAGCCAAATATATATAGTAATCTAAAGAGAACAGTTGATGTATACTTTTTTGATGAAATAATAAATAAATAAATAAATAAATAAATAAATAAATAAATAAATAAATAAATAAATAAATAAATAAATAAATAAATTAACGTCATCTTTTGGACGTTGGGGCATTGCTCGTATGTTCGCTCGTAACCGATTACCAGCAAGAATTTTAAGAAATAAAACAATGACTGACAGGGATAAATGCAAAATTATTTATGTTTCAAGAAATTGTAACATATTCGTTAAATCGAGCGGACATTTTTTCATCATTTGTATTATAATAAAGACCCACCAATGGGAAAAAAAATTCGGATTTGTTGTATTGGAAACTCATTATACTCATATCGGGTATTCCTTCAACTGGACGTCCACTGTAAAACCATTTTTGAAAATGCAATAAAATGTCAAGAACTCACTTACATAGATGCTAGATGGGCAACCAAAAAATTACAACAAAAAGATCCAGTATCTCACAGATACATATGTATTTGGTGATAATTATCATTCTTGAATAATTTCATTTAATCCAGGCTAATTGTAGTAATGTTGTGTCTTTATTTCACGTTTAGCTGGTGACACTTTTAATCCGATTACGAAGTTTACACAAAAGATTTGGGCTTGAAACTACGTAGACGTGATTTCTTTAATTTATTCATTTATGCACTTTGTAAATGGTGTTCTTTTTTGTATTCTTTCAGAGCCAGTGAGAGGTCACCATTTGACGGGTCATGTTGCGGTGGTGGCTACGCTAACGTGGATTCTATTCCACCATCCCCAGACACCGATGACAGTGAACCTCCACCACCACCAAGGTACATAGTCTTTTTGGTGTCTAAATGTTTGATTTAATCATTTTTGTTGGGGCTATAGATACAGAATCGTTATGTTAGGAGATGCAGGCGTTGGAAAAACTGCACTCGTGTCACAATTTATGACATCCGAATACATGCACACATACGATGCGAGCTTAGGTAAGTTTTCTCTCATACAAAACACAAATCTTAACAGCACTTAGATGTATTTAAAACAAATGGCTATAGGGTTTAACTTAATAATTTCAATTTGAGTTTTAGATGACGAATTTGGTGAGAAAACCGTCAGTGTTTTGTTAGACGACGAGGAATCTGAATTGGTTTTTATCGATCATCCAAGTGTCGAAATGAGTGTAAATACTGAAATAATATTTTTATTTATTTCTGAAATTTGCTATGTATAACAAAATAATCTTAGGTGGAAAACTCCTTAACAACATACGAACCGCATGGATGTGTGGTTGTCTTCTCAGTGGTAGACAAGACTTCTTTTCGCATTGCCGAGGAAATAATAAACTATCTGTGGAAGGAAAACATAACTAAGGATAAAGCAGTAATACTGGTTGGCAATAAGGCGGATTTAGCTCGAGCCAGGGTCATATCAACTCAAGGTTGTATGTTTTTTTTTGTTTTCAGTTGAACATACATATATTAGATTAAATGCATATTACCACGTTTTTTTGCGTAGTTTTTGTTTCAGTTTCAGGTACATTTTTCGAGTTTTATCCAGCGAAACATAAACTCATGTCTTTTTTCGTGAATTCGGTTTTCACGTTTTTCAATTCTTAAATCTGTACATGTACACATACATACATACATGTATGTATGTAGATCAGCACATCGTATATTTACTTACAGTCCGAGGTGGACCAAGGCCTTAACCAACAACCCCTTCCAGCTTCCAGTTAGCCCGGTCTTTAGCTAACTGCCTCCAGCTGCTCACTTCAAGTTGGTTGAGGTTCTTTTCTACTCGTGCGCCCCCCCCCCCCCCCCCCCTAATGCGAGGTCCTCCTCTGCTGCGCTGACCATCCGGGTTGGATTCAAATACTCTGCGGGCCGGAGCGTTGATGACCATTCACTCCAACATATCATAGTCATGTTAAACGCCCAATGCGCAGTTTTTTTGACCAGGTCGATGTCGCTGTACAGCTCGTTCGTGGTTGAATCTTCTCCTCAAAAACGCAAATGGAACCGAATATCTTACGAAGGATTTATCTCCCGAAGCGACCAAGGATATCTTCATCCGCTTTCGATAACGTCCATGCTTCAGCTCCATATTGCAAGACTGGGATGATAAGGGTCTTATAAAGAGTCTCCTTAGTCGACCGGGAAAAGTCTTTATTACTCAGTCGCCTTCTTAGCCCAAGGAAACAGCGATTGGAAAAACTAATCCTTCATTTGATTTTCGACGAGATTTGATGTTATAGCAGAGTCGAGGTAGTCAAAGTCCTTTACTACCTCTCAGTTGTAACTGTCTATTGTGATGTTTTGTCCAATTCGTCGATGTTGAGTGTCCCTTTCCGTTGACAGCATATACTTTGTTTTGCCCTCGTTTACCGCTAAACCCATTTAAGCCGCCTCCATTTCTATACTCGCAAACGCAAAGGTGACAGCTCGCTGTGTTTTACCAATGATGTCAATATCGTCGGCGTATGCAAGTAGTTAAACGGACTTTTGAAAGATCGTTCCTCGCTTCGAACAATTCTTTCAAGTTTGATGTTGAAGAAGTCGCATGATAGTGCGTCACCTTGTCTGAATCCTTTTTTGACATCGAAGGTCTCGGTGAGGTCATTACCGACCTTGATGGAACAGCGAGCTTTCTCCATCGTCATCCTGCACAGACGGATGTGTTTGGCAGCGATGTCAAAACTAGGCATGGCTCTATGCAGTTCATCTCTCCGAATGCTGTCATAGGCGGCCTTAAAATCGATGAACAGGTGGTGTGTTTCGATTTGGACTTCTTGTGATTTTTTTCAGGATTTACCTAAGTGTGACAATTTGGTCTATGGTGGAGTTTCCTGACCTTAAACCGCACTGAGAGTCGCCAGATTGTTGACGAAAGGTTTCAGGCGTTCACACAATATGGCAGATAAGATCTTGTAGGCGATGTTGAGAAGACTGATGCCTCTGTAATTAGAGCAGTTGAGGGGGTCTCATTTCTTGTGGATCGTATATACCTTTACATTATGCATTATGTATACAAGTATACATATATGTATACCCAGTTGGTTGGTTGGTTTGCGAGAGTGAGTCGGGCCCTTTGTGTTCCACTCAGGAATTAAGCTGAGAAAGAGTTGGGAATTTGTAAGTGAAGGGTTATTATGATTATGATTATCATGAATCTGGGGTACGGTAGAGATGTCCGCTGGCACTGCGACCAGAGTTGGTCTATTGCGCCCCCTTTTTTTGGTCTAGGAATCATACAAAATCTTTAGAAATTTAATAATCCCTTTGACTGAAATGCTTTTGTAGTCTTCTTCTGTTGGTAAGGCACTCTGAGATCAGATACTCCATAGTTTGGGAACGGCACAAAATCCCGACTTTCAAAATCACGATTTTACAAAATCCCGACAAAAAAAACTCGCATTTCTAAAAATCCCGAAAAATTAACTTAAGTGAAAAAATCCCGAATTTGTCGGGATTTTTCGTTTCACGGTGAATTTTTTTGCTGAAGAAAAATTGAATCTTTTATAGCTCTTAATTCATTTTTTCCACATTCTTAAAAGAATGTTTTTTGCCCACTACTCCTCCATGTCACTAAGTAAAAAAAAAACAAGAAACTTACCAAAACACACTATGAATTTGTTAACAAAATCGTTTGGTTAAGTGCATCTGATGAGAATCGAAAAGCGCTGTTCTTTGTGATTCTCATTCGGTGCACTTAACCAAATGATTTTTGCATCTTGTTCATAGAGTGCGTGTTTTGGTAAGTTCTCCGTTTTTTTTGTTTTATTCAGTGAAGTGTTGAGTGTGAGGTTGTTAGTGTCAAAACAATTTCCTTTTAAAATTATGATTCTTTAAGTATAAAGTCGGGATTTTGGCGGAATTTTGTAAAGCGGGATTTCATGCCCAACCCCCATAGTTTATCTTGTTTGTTTACTGAATCTGCAGGTGTCTGTGTTGCTAATGTTCATTTTGTAGGGGTGGCTGTTGCAGATTGAATGTCCCGCCAGGCCCGCGCTTAGAATTCTTAGATTTCCTTTGTTTAGTTTTCATTTGTTCCTTTGTTGTTGTGATTAAGGAACTTTTTTGAGTGCTTCAGGCCCTCTAAGTTATTTCAGTAACTGTTTTTATTTTTATTCATTGATGTATTTATGGCAAAAAGTTACGCTCAAAAAATTGTGGCATCTTTATGTAGCGATATGTGCGTGTGACATCTTGGCCACACTATTCCCGTTCCGTCGCCATTCTCTGTTTTCGACCCATCTGAGTACCATTATTGGGCATCGCTCTTGGTCCACTTTGGGTTGTTATTCCATTCATCTTTGTTCGGGAAGAATATTTTTTAGTTTTTGACAAGGCTTATTTTTAGGGACATGTGATCGCTGGCAGTGGTCTTTTCTTTGGCTAGATAGACCTTGCTCAGTAACTTAGATGTTCCTTTAGGTTGCCGTCTTTGAATTTATAGATCGTATGAAGAGCAAGAGCTTTTTTAGCTGCTTCTTCCCGTATTGCTAGGTGAAGTGGGGTGATGTTCAATAGAGCTTCCAGACCTGCAGTTGGTGTTGTTTTCATTGCCCCTGTTACGCTCAAACCAGCTAGCCTCTGGATCTTGTTAGTTTGTTAATGGCAAATTTTTGGTTGGTTTTATTCCACCATACTGGGTCTAATTATTTGTGTGTAGATCCACAGGCTCATCTTGGGGTTGAGTCGATTTTTTTTCGCATCAAATGCTTGAACAGATACAGCACGGAGTTAGGAAGACATTTGAAACAAAACATATTCTCATAGAGAAAGATTGGGATATGGGAGTTACAAGAAACCGTGATGCCATATGGCATCGAAATACCGAACGAGAATTCTAGAGCAACAGGAAAAGGACAATACAATTGAAGTGACTTAGTATTGATAGTCATTTCATATGGTGCTGCGAACTTAACAATTATTGCAATTTGGAAACAGTTATGAACGTTTTGTGTACAGTTTTTTTTTCTGTTATCCTTCTGCGACTGACGTGGTAGTATGATAGACACCACAGAATCGTAGGAATAGTTGGAATATAAAAGGAATTTTGAAAATTCAAGCTGTCAAAATAGTGATGTTAGGTGTACTACCACGTCAGTAGAATTGTAAAAATTAGGGCACGTCAGTCCCGGAGAGTTAAGCCTGCATTGGACTGAATATTTTCAATTCCAAATTCATTAACTAGTGGTAAAATGCATTTATGGTATATTCACAATTTCAGGTGAAGTAAAAGACACACTATTAAATATAAAATCGCAAAATCGAAATACCTATTGAAACAAACTAGTGTTTGTAGCTGCTAATGTTTTCGTTTATATTCCCCCACATCTTAGAAGGTAAATCTTTAGCTGCTTCTCGAGATGCAAAATTTATTGAAACTTCCAGTGGAATACAACACAATGTTGATGAGCTTCTTGTGGGAACATTGAAACAGGTATACAGGAGTCAAAACCATCCCACTTAAAAAATTTCCAATAAAATCCAAATTAAATTCCCCAGATCCGTCTCAAGGAAAATCGCGAAAAGAAGGCTACCTCATCAAAGATGAAGACTTCTCGAACTCACATATCTTTACATTTGGCTAAAGAAATTTTGCAAAAAATTTGCCTTAGCGACATAACTAAATCTAAGAGCTGTGAAAATCTACACGTGCTGTAGACTATTTTTAAATTTAAGCAACTGAAAAAAAATCTTCTAAAGTATTATATAAAACTCTGTTATTCAATATTATATTATATTATACACAAAACAAAAAAAAAAAAACAAAAACAATTTGTTGTTGGGTTTTTGCCAAAACTATTGTAACTGTACTCGTGAACTGAAATACTAGGCAAGCAATCGAGATTTTGGTCGGAGTTTGCCTTTAAAAAACTTTCACTTTGTTAAAAAAAAAAAAATAAATATTTATTGTATGTTAAATAATATTGTTGTTAGACTTTTTAAATTAGAAACAAAATGAAAAACAAAATAAAACTGTCAATTTTCTATTGCTATTTTATATATAAATATATGTATTTGAAAAACAAAAGAAAGGAAAATGACATAACATTGTTATGGTATAGTGTCTACTATTAGGCGTAAACAATTCTTCCATTGTAGAAATAGAACGGAATGACTGTTATTTGAAGTAGTTTGTAAAAGCCTTTTAACAGAAAAAGAAACATAACTAAAAACTAAATTTACATAAACGTAGTTGTCATTATTTGTATGTTAGCCCTCATGGATATGTATTTGTTGTTGATTCTAATTTTGTGTTCTTATCCTAAAACTCTTTTAAAGCTGACAATCAATTAAAATAGAGAAATAAATGAAATGACAAACGTCTAATTTTATGTTTGTTGAACTATACGTAGGTATTACGTTACGTATTCACATTATGCTTGTGGAAATATTCCAAAATGAATAAATTGAATGGTTGATGTTGGTAAAGTGTTTCTTATTTATTTACTAGCTGCACCCGCCAGGCTTCACTCCTGCCCTAAAACAAACTTACATAATGTACGTAATGGCAGATAGCTGCTCTGGTAATATGGTTCTGGATGCGAGTATGAACCGCCAAAGACGACAAACCTTGTAAAATTACTCTAACTGTTCAAACTGTGAATAAATTCAACAACACTGTAGTTCTAATATTTTATACTTTGCACTCCACCCGAAAAATATGTCATAAAAACAAATAACAATAAAAAATATCCTCATGCAGGAAATATCCTCATAAAACATAGAATTCTATTTATTGTCAACTATGTACTTACATATTTGTACTATGTCTTTCTCTATATACATCTACAGTGAAAGCTCTACTTGTGGATAGCTTCGATAAGCGGACAATTCCCTTAAACGGACACATTTTCGGGAACCAATTTCTAATTTTCCATACAAAATGCGTTCTTACAAACGGACATTGTGGGTGGCCGTGGCGTAGTGGTAGTCGTCGTCGCTTGTCATGCGAAAGGTTCACGGTTCGAATCCAGATGTCTTCGAAGCATTTATTTCTAACGAAAAATAAAGATAAGTTGGTCAGTTTCAGAAGTTAGTATCGAAACCTACTGCGAAGGTATAACACTGGCAGTAGGATGTTGAATATGGCTGAAGAAATTGATCGCACAAACTATAATAAGAAACATCTGGAAAAAACTCCTGTGAATCATAAGCAAGTATAAAAATAATACACAACTCTCCAGTTATCCTGGACACCACCCATAGAGTTAGTTGAAATTGAAACCTATCATCTGAGTTTCCTACCACTACGTCGATCTGTCTGTCTCGTTCTCGCCCTTCATGTGCTCGCGCTGTGTGCAAACATTAAAAGGGTATTCATATCCCCTTTAGCGTGTGTAGATTATACAAAAAAAGAACATCCCTCATAACCGGACAAAAATAGGGGATCATGAGTGTCCGTCCACATTGTATTCCTTGCATAGGCACCTTGGTCCGACGGCCATTTGTAGTGGTGGTCGTGTTAAGCTTACTTTAGCTTACTCTATTCCATAGTATTATTTATAATATTCGCTTTGCTTTGACGTTCTAGGCACCTAAGGTAACATATAAGGTCCGTTCGCGTACTTTTTGCACTTAAGGCCGTGTGCCAATTGCGTTAAAATATTATCCCCTGGCTAATTGTTGACACTAGTGTGGTGAATATAGACTTCAAAAAATTAGCCGGCTCTGGAGCTGCATAAAAAATTATCCTGTGGCTAAATGTTTGACATTTTTATATACCCATGAAGATCGAGAATATTAAAAGCACATCGAATAGAGTAGTATACCTTATTATAATACTAAATAGCCGCTATAAACTTAAAATAATACAAGTGTACGCACCAACCACCGACTACGACGATGAAGAGGTAAACATCTTTTACGAAGACATCGAACAAGCAATGGATGAGAACGTGTGCCACTTTATTCTAACTATCGGAGACTTCAACTAAATATTAGCTTCGCAAAAACTAAATTCATGACCAACCTTATCCCTAGTGGCAGCATGGAGACAGCAGAAGGTATGATGATCGACCAGGATTTTAAATACAAATACCTCGGTCATGAAATAGGAATAACGAGAGACAACCAAATCCGGGAAATCAAACACGGCATCGGACTAGGCTGGGCAGCCTTTGGCAAATTGAAAAACGTATTAAGGAGTGACATAACCATGCGTCTGAAAAGAAAAGTGTTCGACCAATGCATACTGCCGGTTATCACATATGGAGCGGAGACCCTTACCCTAACAAGAGGTACCATTCACAAGCTGGAAGTAGCACAACGAGCGATGGAGAGAGCGATGCTGGGAATAAGCAGGAGAGACCGGGTTACAAACGAAGAAATCAGAAGAAGAACCGGAGTATCTGATGTAACCACACAAATAGCAAAGGCGAAGTGGAGATGGGCAGGACACGTGGCAAGAATGACGGACAACAGATGGACAAAAAGGCTAATCGAATAGAGACCAAGAGAGGACCTGAGACAGAGAGGAAGACCACCGTCACGCTGGAGTGACGACATTTAGCGAATACCAGCAGACAACTGGATCCGCACAGCACAGGACAGGACAGAGTGGAAAATATTAGAAGAGGCCTACGTCCGACTTTGGACAAGACAGGCTGCTGATGATGATGATGATGAGGGTACACTTAAAAAAAAAATCCGTTTTTCGAAAATTCTAGGATGGCCTAACCCCTTAATGTTGGGTAATGACACAGCCGTGTCGGCGTCAGTGAGAAGCCATCTTTCTGTCTATTTGTCTTTGCTTAGAGGTTTACAGTAAACACCCGTCCTTCAGCAGCAATGGGGTCTATATCGGAGCCGTTTCCTTTCACTTTGGAATAATTGGGAACCGAGCATAGTAAGACTGTATAGTGTATGAGGCTGTATGGTGTATGAGACTGTAAAGTGCCATGAGGCATTCTCTGGTGGACTTCGAATTTGTGAGGTTGGAACCTAGCGCTTTGAGTGCTGCTTGCCTGTCCACACATAGTCGAGTTTGGGTAGGAATCGAATCCACAACGTCTGCGTGATGTGTTGAGCTAGCGATGTATTTACATATACACTAGGACATTGAGGTTCATAAAAATAATTTATCTGATCTTTGAACTTCGTTCAGATCCTCTAGGTAAGTTTTGGCGTTGACCAGTGGATTTAATCGTACGGATGATAATGTCAGTGCACGATGTTTTGATACAGTCCCCATCTTTCCAAATGTCTGTTGAGAATCACCTCCCCGAAAGAAGTGCGAGGTTGTTACATTCCAATATTCGACATGAGCCGATATCGCTGGTGGTTGAACCCCCAGTCATTGCCCTAGGTCACAGCTGCGGTAACGGAAACGATGCGGATGCACAATTGATGGCATTAACATTGTTTTCGCGTTTGTAGCGATATTGTGTTGACTTCGCAATGAGTTGATGCGTCAACCAACGCCGAATTGCTGATCGTACAAAATGACCGCTCGCGCGATCGATTGAAGCTGGAGACGGAGAGTCGCGTTATAACAACGAAAGTGTGCAGCCACGTATTATTTTACAGTTTCAGCTTCGAGATCATAACAAGGTAAGTACCATTTTGCTTTGCGGTACCCATCTAGGTATCTTATATTTTCTTATGAACTAAACCGTCTTCGTCTTATTTGGGTTAAGTAGTTGGGTTGCTAGTTCTGTAAGCTGGTATTCTATGAGTTCGCTGATTGTGGAACTTGTGTATCGTCTCCGCATATGACTCTCCTGGTGATGATCGACTGAAGAATTTTGTCAAGCGAGATGTTCCATAAGATGGCGGATAGAACGTGGCCTACTTTATCAACTGTTTTCTAAATTACACTGTCCGCTAGCGGTAGGCTTTAGTTGATGATTTTGCTGTTGAGCATTCACCCCAATTATGAAAATCATATTTGCGAGTCGCGTACGAGTATTGTCGTATTTTGTTATAGCAAATACATAACAAAATACGTCTCGTATGCGACTCAAAAATACGACTTTCATAATTGGGGTGATTGTCTTTACCCAGTTTGTCAGGTAGGTACCCATTCCCCGTTCCTCAAGAGAGGGAACAATTGCTTTGATTTTCAGTTTCTACGTTTAGGAAGGATACCTGCACGTACATCTTATGATCGTACATCTTATGATAGTCTTACAATTTCTCGATAGTTCCTGTTCCACTACAAATCAAGTAGTTAGTAGGAATGATGAACCCAAGGAAGACCCTATTTAAATAGAAAAAAATCTCATTTTTAACAAAGGCTCATAAATAACGTGACATTTATTAAGTTATATAATAATTATTTAGAAACAATCTTCGATTTAAGTATATTCTTTATAGTATCTTCTTTTTGTTGTAGCTTCTGCCTCATCTTGTCCATCTCCTCCAAATGGCGAGCATGAAGTCCTTTCAATTGTGCCTCCTTGTGTTTGACAACGGTTTCCAATCGTTTCACCGCATCCCAAGTGCTTTCAAAGTTAACATGCTCTTGCTCTAATTTCTGGGCCCATTGCAATGCAATTTTTAATCGAGCCTTCAACCTGTCTCGGGATTTTTTTAATTTTTCCGAAATTCTCTGAAGTGAAATGGTTTTTCTTTTGAGTTCGTCAAAGGTGCACCTCTCTCTGTTGAACTCATTTTTTAACGTCTCTTGAACGTTTTTCAGTTCGTCATTTCTTGACTGCAATTCAGAATTTTGTTTGGCAAGCTCTTCTGATTTTGAAAGCATGTTTAGCTTTTCGTTGGAATGTTGCGACTTTAGCTCTTCAAATAGTTGTTTACACTCTTTCAAGGACTCTACTATGGCATCTGGTTGATTGGGATTGGAGCTCTTAATAGATACAAGTTCATGTTTACAGCGAGAGTAGGCACTTTGCAGGTGCTCCAGGTCCAGCGAGAGTGTCTGCGTCTTTTGCTCATAACATTGGATTACTTCAAGCAGTTTCTCTTTAGCCAAGTCCGCCCGTCTGGTCTGTACATCTAGTCTTGATTTCAGCGAATCTACTTGCGACACGAGGCGTGTTTTTGTCTCTAACCACCCATTGGAAGACTTCTTTAGGAGTTCAAATTCCTCCTGTAATTGCGAATTCTCGTCGAGTACTCTTTTCAGTTCACCAGTGAAGTGCTTTAGTTCCTTGTCATGTTGCTGGATAAGATCATCTTTGTCTTTGATCATTTCTTCGTACGAATTCAAGAGTGGTCCAAGAGTGTCGCTATTAACTGGACCCCAGCCATCCAGGTGCTTTCGTTCTTGGAATTCACTGCGTGGTGTTTCTTCACTTTGGCTTGCGTTTGATTGCCGCATTCTCTCTTGATAGCTTTCGATTTGTACATTCAACCTGTACACTAAAATCTTCATCATGGCGACATCATTTTGTAGATTATTGTTAGTTTCACGAAGGGTGTCCCTTTCTGTGGCAAATTGCTTGCATGTATCACAGTGCTTTTGCTCATTAGTGCGTTGGAGCGCAGATAGCAGTTTTTTATTTTCTTTCGCGAATTGATTGTTGTACTTGTAGAGCGTAACTACTCTCTGCACTAAACTCTCCATTTGTTTGTCCTTCGATTGCAGCTAAAAAATAAGATGTTTCATTTAATATGTCTAATGTTTCACTTGTTATTCAGTAAACTTACAAGAGTTTGAAAATCACTTGAATCTTGCATCTTATTTGAATTCCATTCAGCACTTCGACTTCGAACAGGAAAATTTCCAGAAAACTTATGTAGATGTTTCTTTGCGTGATACTGCCTACTGGAGTGGTGCCTTCCCTCGGGTATTGGTATTTGGGTGTCCGATTGGTCTAGATCTGTAATAACTCTGCCTTTTCTCAAAGCAGTCATTGCACAGAGAAGGAAATTATATATTCTTCTGTTTACAATTTTCCTAGTTTAAGGGTGTAGTAGCCAGTTTATGTAGTAGGACGCCATTTGTAAACAACGTTTGATGAAAAGCGTTGCCATGGATACTCTCGTAATAAAAATGTTTTTTTTTTTTTTTGTAGAACATGACCTAATAAATAATTGGGGTTGTTCAGTAGTCCTGCAAATGAGAAAAATGTTATATTTAAAAGAAAAAGGAAAAGAAAACCATCAATGGTGTTCAACAAGTCATTTATTAAGAAATTCCTTTCTGCTTCATACAAGTATCAGTATATTTTATATTATTATTAAAAATATATAAGTATAAATAACATAAAAACAAAGTTGTGTATATGCACATTAGTTTAGTTAATTAGTTACAGCCTTAGGTATAATCGACAGGTCCAAATAGTCGCTCATATTGGACAGCACGCCCGAATAAACCGTGTTCATCAAATATTGGTACCCCATATCACCTAGTTGTGAACGCATTGTGTTCAACTGCCACCCCACGTAGTCCTTTAGCACGATTGTGTGCACGGGATCCTTGAGCGAAAGCTGGCGGCAGCGATCGTAATGATGTGCCTGGTATTCGCAATCGTCCCATTTGCAGTAACCGCTTCCGTCAGCGCCCGCAATTTCTAAGTCGGTCTCATCTAGGAATACAAGAGAGTCATAGTATTTGCGACCTTCGTTGTTCGCCGTCTCCTCTTCCTTCATCACATCTGTGAGTACTTCGGAGATATTCTGCAATGAAGCTGGAAAACGTTCTTGAATGGCCGCATTGTTCACGGTGAATAGGGATGCAAGTGCTAGACTTAAAAGTTTCCTCTTCTCAAGCTCAGAGACTAGCGGCATTTTGGCGTTCCAGACGTCAATGATGGTCTCCAAAGCATTTGGAAGATTTAACTTGTGCAAGACTTCGAAGAACACACTTTGGTTTATGATCAGCACTCGAGCGACTATTGTCAAAAAGGTACTCATTACCATTGGGAATTCTTTGTTATCGTAGATTTGTCGAAAAATGTGCGGAAGTACTGGTTCGAGTATCTCCAAGCCGTATGCAGAATCGGCTTTCAAAATAGTCTCGAACACTTTCATGACGACTACAATGCCCTCGGGTCTAATATCGTCTAGCATACGAGAACATAGCTCCACAAATTGCTTGCCGTAGCGCTCAAGGTATGCGCGCGGACACAAAAGTATATAAGCTTGTATAATAAATAATATCGTACGGAAGTTCTCTGAAGACCGCTCAATAATGGCAGACAGGTTTTTGCAAATATCCAAGAGTGGTGGGGTAATTGCTGTGCTGTTTTCAATGACTGACAGCCACAGAGAAAGCCCCTCTTCCATTAGATAGATATGCGATGGCTCTTGTATATCAGTGCTTAATCCAATTACTACATATAAAAACGGTTTCATTGGTTCGGGAGTTTCGTGTAAAGCTTTGATAATCTGTTGCAAGGTGCATATTATCGAACACCGTAATAAATTATGGTCGTCACTATCTTTCCACAATATCGGAAGGTATGCGATGAGATTATCCGCCTGCGTTTGAATTTGATGACTCATCTTTTCCACAATGCCGGTGATGATTGACAAGACGTTCATTTTTGTATCACATTCCTTGGATTCGGTGAGTAGCACAAAGAGGGCGGAAAATGTTTGCTCCAGGTATGGAAGAAAAGGATTTGGTTCGAATTCGAAGCTATTAATTAAAGCTGCGAGGGCTTTAGATGATTCCAGGCGAATGGACATGTCTTCCGATGGCCGAAGAAGGTGCAAACAGGCCTCGTATGCTAGAGGTCGTAGATCTCGAGAGAATTTCACAGCCGCCCATTGCGCTGTGAGCCAAATAGCTCTCCGTCGCAGAATTCGAAAATTATCAGAATCGATTTTTATTTCAGTCAGCAATTGGTTCGTGAACCACATGTCGAAATCTATTTCATCGAAGAGGTTGAATGACGCCAGTCCAGCTGCGTTGTATATTGCGTCCTTAAGCAAAATGTCCTCCAGGTCGGAGTTCGCTGTCAGATTGATTTGCTGCGCCTTTGTTATATACTTCAGTGTTTCATTGGTCATATCTGTCCGGAACTTATTCATTACGGTAAGAAACAACCTTTCAACTGAAGGCCGCAGTGAGTATTTCCAACTATCGCCACCGGCATCGTCTTGTGAGAAACCTTCCGCATCCTCCACCCACAATTCCAACTCGGCCTGAGTAAGCAGAAAGTAATGAGTCACTATCTTTTCGCAAATGTAGCGAATGCGCTCAGAGGTGAAGAATTCGCTCAAAGGCACTGGCTTGTCTCCCGAAGATAGAATATCTTTCAACTTGGCTTCGTTGTACATACTGCACAATAAGATGCCTTTCATTAAATTAATGCAATGTATTGTGAAATGAGGAAAGTTAATGACGTTTCCATCATCGAATATCAGCACGGTACCTTCGTGAAACACGTAGTTAAATGAAAACTCCAACGCAGTCGAAATGAATCGAACAAAATCCGCAGGGTGATGCTCTAAGAATTCATTAAGCGTCTTCATCTGCTTTAGAATAAACTTTTCCAATAATTCGACCAATTTATCGTCCGCATTTAAGCGCTGCAGCTGGTACCTCCATTCTAGACATTGTTTTAACCTTCCAAAAATCACCTGTAGAAATTGCATGCATCTTGGTGACAGTTGAGGCTTGCAATGACCAGACACAGTTAACTTCCGTAATGTGCGTAGGGTGAGTAAGGCTTTTTCCATATGCACTATCGACATTTCAAGATGTGAGTTCTCCAGACTGTGAAAGAATAGATTTGTGAATCCATCCCACAAATCGTAAATATATTCGTAGATATTCGCCGTCAGTTCTTCAAACATTTTCCTTTCGGACAGCATTCGCCTTGACAATAGTGCCTTGATCACATGATGCAATACCAGAAGTACTCTGCGCTGCTGTAGATGATCAGTTGTTTGAACATTCTTAAGAAGCACCGGTACTAGGTCCGGCCACTCCCTTGGATAATCGTGCCTAGCAATTTTAGCTATTAAGACGGCAATCTGAGATGCGACTTGCGGAATTGGTTCTGAAAAGTTTTCCAGCAAGCTGCGACGAATCTCCGATTTATCCGCAGCGGGAAGTTCGTTTTTTATTCCTCTTCTCCAGTACTTGTTCACCCCATTCTTCAGGTAAACCGCAGCCATCCAACGCACGTTTACCTCGAACTGATGATTCTGGAAAATTCGCAGTAAAGTTGGAAAAAAGCCAGGCTGCTGCTCCCATTCGACCAGTTTTTGTTCAGCTTTCTTAACAACCTCGACACTTGGATCAGTAGCCGCTTTGAGGGCTTGTAAAACCATTATTTCTGGTGACGACTCCATTCGATTCAGCGAAATCTGCATTGAAAAAAAACATATACGATACATTTTCATCGAGATATTCTATACTATATTGCAAACCTATAGAACATTGATCCGAAGCGTAATTAATGCGAAAATGCAATATTAAAACTCCTAGCTTAATTTAAATTAATATATAAATTCGATATATAAGACTTTGTGTTGCACAATCCGAAAGAGAACTTACAGGACGATTTTTATTTTGATGAAAAAAACACCATTTGCTAGAGAAGAAAATCGACAAGGAAACCGAACTAATTGCAAATTTGCTGTCAGATTTTTTTTAGGTTATGTGGTGATTTTTTAGATGCTTCAAACATATTTCCATTTGCAATTGTGAATGTGATCAGCTGACTAAAAGGGTGCGTTAAAGATTCACAATCTATCAAAAATATATTTATAATATTTTTGAATATTAAACATTTTTAAGTTTTTTCATGGAGATTGTATTCAGCTCATTTGAAGCTATAACAACTCCGCATGTTTCCTCTATATTAAACTTATTTAACTTATCAGTTGCATTTTTTTTTATAATAAGCATCATTTCGTAAAAGTAAACAATTCAAAATACCTTGCAGGGTTTATTCATAATATAATAGGTGTGTTATTCTCTATTCATTTGAATCTATTCAACATATTCTTATAGCTGATTAAATTATAAAATAATTTAGTATATACCTACATATGTACTATATTTTCCAGAATTATCTTTAACCAAACACATCTACCATTGTGATGTGTATCGCCAACTAGAGTCTGTCAGCTGTTAAAACTGTTGGCAACGTTGACGTCTGCTTCTGCTCTTTGCAAACAAAATAAATTGTTATCAGTCGTTGCTCGTTAAATTTGTTGAAATTAATAACTAAGTTGATAAAATGCTTAAAGCTGTTATTCTTATTGGTGGACCACAAAAAGGTATAGATGTACAGTATAATTGTATTCGGTTCAAAATCTAACTTCTAGATTTGTCACAGGTACTCGATTTCGACCCTTATCTTTAGACACCCCAAAGCCTCTATTTCCTGTTGCCGGTCGGCCTATAGTCCAACACCATATCGAAGCATGTTTAGAGCTTAAGGATCTCAAGGAGATTCTAATTATAGGATACTATCCTTCCGGTCAAATGGAGCAGTTTGTTTGTGATATGCAGAATTTGTACAGTATTAATATTAGGTAAATACACCTTATCTATATATTCACTACATAATATCATCGTACAAGTTAGATATCTACAGGAGTTTACTGCACTAGGGACAGCTGGGGGAATGTATCACTTTCGTGACCAAATCCGTGCTGGTAATCCCAAGGCATTCTTCATACTAAACGGCGATGTTTGTGCAGATTTTCCATTAAAGGACCTTTACGAGTTCCATACGAGTCGGCCAACTAACGCTCTTATAACAATAATGAGTACAGAAGCAACCAAGCAGCAATCACTACACTATGGTTGTTTGGTTATCGACACTGACACAGGCGCAGTGTCGCATTATGTAGAAAAACCAAGCTCATATGTTTCCACGTTCATTAACTGTGGCGTATACGTGTGCTCCACTGATGTTTTTGCCAAGTTGTCAGAGATATTTTATTCCAAAGAACAAGGGTACAGTTGTTTAGGCAATGGTACTAATGGCAATGGCAAAGACCAGGGGCACATTAAATGGGAACAAGAAGTCCTTACACCGCTTGCGGGCACAGACCAGCTATTTGCTATGCCAGTAACAAATTGGTGGTCACAACTTAAATCAGCTGGTTCAGCAATATATGCCAACCGGCATTATTTAGGTGTATACCTTTTAATTTCATTTTATAAGGGACATTTTATATTTTCTTATCATTAAAGAGTTGTACAAAAAGACGCACCCAGAGCGTCTGGTTAACGCAGGATTGAAGACTGCAGAAGCAGGCGGCAGTTTAATTTGCAATATACAACCCGATGTTTACATACATCCCAGTGCTTCCGTTCATTCCACAGCAACAGTATGCATTTTAAAAGAAATTTTGTTAGTCAGTAGACAATTTTTTCACCCTCTAGCTTGGACCAAATGTTTCTATTGGCGCAGGAGTGACAATTGGACCAGGTGTTCGCATTCGCGAGTCAATAATTCTTGAGAACGCTGTGATAAAGGATCACACTCTTGTTCTACACAGTATTGGTAAGTTTTTTTTTTAATTACTGTTCACCCCAATTCTGAAAGTCGTATTTGTGAGTCGCATACGACCATAGCCGTATTTTGTAATGTATTTGCTATTACAAAATACGAGTATGGTCGTATGCAACTCGCAAGTACGACTTTCATATTTGGGGTGATTAAGTTGAAGGGTTCTTTTCCTCTATTTTGCAGTCGGTCGTGGATCAACAATTGGAAATTGGGCCCGTGTAGAAGGCACCCCGAGTGATCCAGATCCAAATAAACCTTTTGCGAAAATGGAAAATCCACCATTATTCAACAAGGAGGGCAAATTGAATCCATCAATTACTATATTAGGTACACTTCGTCGTTTTCACTGTATAAAAGTCTTTTTAAACTTTTAATATTTCTAACAGGCTGTTTCGTACATGTGCCATCTGAAAAGATTCTTCTTAATTGTATTGTCTTGCCGCACAAGGAGCTTAGCAGAAGTTTTAAAAACGAAATCATTTTGTGAATTCGTGTACATATGTTATATACAGTGGCTTTTTCTATTTCCAATTATATTTTGTTATGTATTTCCATTTTTTCAATACAAAAAAAAAAAACATGTTTATAGTACTTTTTGACAATATATATATTCGCTAATAATTCTTGGTTTTAATCACATACATAAGTTAAGTCGTTCCTATTGCTATGATCTCAGGTGGTTCTTGATCGTCTTAGGTATCGTACTCACTAGTACCTACTTAACACCGTTGCCATCTTCGAATTAGTTTATAGGTAGCACAGTGGAAAATTAATATCTGAACCTTTATTGACTTCCCAAAGGGAGACGACGATAGAGTTTTAAAACGATCGACAAAAATGAAACAACTGTTCTACTATCTTTTACTAACTGTATACGATCGTGGCCACTCATCCTAAACATCATCGGTATGCCCAGCTCATGAACAGAAAAGAGATACAACTACTTATTGCCGAGCTACCAAAAAAAAGTTATTACACCTGGCCTTCCACACCACACAAACAAACCCATACGTACCCATACGTGTAATTACAGGTAAACCCGCCATCGCCGTTAAACAAAATACTCTCTCTCACTCGTACGGCCAACAACAACTTGCTACCCAGGTGTGCCAATGTATTCCTCGGTAATAAGCAATGAACTCGATTTATGGAATTACGAGAAGAAAAGTTATTTACTTGAGTTGAACATCAGTCGACGTTTTACCATCGTTCCGTTGCGTTCGTGTATTAAACCTGCATTCATCACCACAATCCGTTGGTATCTCTCTGTCGGTAGCACAAAAAGTTATTGGCAAAGTAATGAATTCAATAACTTTTCCAATCCACTAATTGCACAAATATTACCTGCATGAGCAAAGGTTTAATCGGCGGTTGGCTATAAAAAAAAATATAGATTTTGTTTTCCGAAAGTTAATTTTCCAAAATCACAGTGCAATATCGTGTGCGTTAATTTCAAGTTCTAGCTTCGCTAAAGTGCCTAATTTAAGCTTCGACATACGAACAAAACATGGCTTGTTAGTCTCCATCTAAATGAATCTGGAAAAAAATTACAGAAAATAGAAATTTGGTTTTTTTTTCTTCAATTTTCTTTCAACGACGACGGTGAGTTGTGTATTTTTTTTTTTGTTTTATTCTCTTTGAGCGATTTGTACCTGTTTAGTAATAACCTTTTCATCGCTGGGCTTGCCTACGCAACTTTCTTGTGTTTTTCTTCTGCAGTTCATGTAGAAAACCGTAATTAATTTTTTTAAGAAAAAGAAAAAAAAAACCTCTGTGCTGCTATATGGTATAATGAGCAAAAAACGTAAATTTTTGTTTCCAAAAACAATCCAACCGACATAGATCATCATAAAAAAAAAACTGTTGAACACCTGAGAGGTATTTTCCCCACACTGGGATAGAAAGAGAAGCAATGCTGTTTTTATTATGAATTTAACTAGTATTGTGTGTATATTTGTTTTTGTAAAAAAGAAAATATTAATTTTGTTGGCCCACACTTGCTCTAGAAAACTTCAACAAAAAAAAATATCCTCATGATGTTATTTTTAATTTTTTATTTTTAAATGAGCGGTTGCAACCTGTTGCAGTTTGTTCCTGTTTAGTGTGACACGTGTTAATATGTTCACGGGTAAATAGGTGTCTAAATCCTACAGGCGTCCTTGTCTGGCTTGTGTATTTATTTTCCTTGACAGTAGGACAGAGTTTATATGATATCCACTAGGAATGATCAGATTAACGTATGGACTTTGATACGGTTACATATTTATGTACATATGTACATTCACATTGTATTTCCAATGTTGCGGCACAGGAATTCCTACGGTGGAAATTCCACCATCACCACCACAGCGGGTATAACTGGGAATGGGAACAGGTTGCGACTTTTTACCTGCTTGACTTTGACTAAATATGTTCCTTCTTCATTATTATAGACGTCAGCGTACGTAATTTGTCACATACATATATATGTATACAGGTACATTGGGTGCTGTAATGTTTGTTTTGAAGAAAAATGGTAAGGGGTTGATACCTGTACCTATGTATGTACTTTAATTCGCTTTGATTCGAGCTAAGGACGTTATTAAACGTAATGATGTCTGATATGTGCTCGTATGTCAGGCATGAGTAAGTTGTACCGACAATATTTTAGACCGTTAAAACCGGAAGGCTCATATAGCTGACTTTTAAGTGTAACCGGAACGGAAACGTTAAGGTGTTTTGGCGACCCAATTAATTCGCGAGATAACGTTAGCAATACTTGTTTTAACGTTGTAACACTGTTAAATCTTTTAAAAAAGATGCCAGTGGTCTTACTGTTTGATTCTGTGTTCAACTTTTAGCTCAGTTTATAAGAAGTCATCCACTTATGTACATTAGGTAGCTCGTACTTAGATTGTAGTTCGTGTATACGATTGGAAAATACGGGTTCTTGTTCCTCTTCTGGACTAAAAACAAATAAGCTGAAGACTTTGTGACAGTAACAGTATGACTCCATTGTATTTTTATTGTGATTTATGTACATACACTGGACGTCCAGTAAAACGAATACCGATATAACGAACACCCAGTATAACTGTTGTAGCTCTCATCCAAGCGGAAAGCGGAAAGTCATTTTCGCCGCCGAGATCAGCTGAGACCGTGGAAATCGGGCACTATAGAAAACAAGGAGCTTGAACAATATGCTGCTATTGATTATGTTGCTGTAGCAATATGTGAAGAAACCTCCAAGGAGAATATGTTATTATCAACAATTAAAATAGCGACGAAAATTATGACGAACTGGAGGAAATGTGTCCTACTCCCAGTGCGTCCGAGCTGCAGACACACTGAATGTTTTTGTGCCATCTAATGCAATGCTATGAAAAGTATCATGTCTCGTCTACACAATACTTACTATCGATTAAAAACTAATCAAACTAAAATTACAGACTTTTTAAGCTACATAGTAGATACATAATATGTATTTAAATATTATTTTTGTTGTAATTCATACAGTTTTCTTTGACGTTAATTCCTTACCTATAGCTAGACACATACATATTTGCAAAAGACAGAATCATAATTAATCAATTAAAAAAAGTTAGAACGGCTTAATGTCGCCGGTCCCTTGATCGTCGCTTTATCCTATTTGGAAGGAAAAAATATGGCATACCATATTCAGCCTATGGCAATACGAAAGTGTTCAATTACTGATCATGACAAAGACGAAATAATAATTGCATCAATTAAGAATTTGCAGCAATAGGTCTGTTTGGTAACCCACGAATTCGTACACATTTGTAAGATTCTTACGAATTTCATGTTTGTTAACCCAAAATATTTGTAATAGAGAGAGCCAAATGACAGTTGTTCAAAAAATTTCCCCTCCACTGAGAGCGTACACAAACTTACGCAAACTTACGCGGTCTTTTTCTTCGCGTAGTTTCATCGATTCTGTCAAACCAGCCATTCTGACAATTGTGAAATGTCATAATCTTCATTGTTAGTGGAAGACAAAAACAAATTTGGAGGTTTTACGAAAACGTGTTTGTTTATTTTGCTTACGAATTTTTCACTGCTGAGAGGATTTTCCCCCACTTTTCAAATTATTTTAATATTTGAGAGCGAGCTAAAAATTCCACAGAAAAGATACCAAAAAGACCTAATCTGGAAGCCGAAAAAATCGAAAGTGATGGCGAAATGCAGTTGAAGAACCCCTTTTAGTATTTTGTTCCACTTCTGACACCAATATTTTTTGACTCGGTTATTGCAACAACCTCAATAAAAGCAACTACCCGAATTTTCATTACTTGCTTTTATTGAGCTCGTACTGTATAATGTTCGTACTATGTTTTAAAAATAAAAATACCTCTCTTTTCTCTGCCAAACTGCTCTAGTTCCAAAAAAAACAAACAAACTGAAGAATCAATCCTAGGAGATCCCTTTCTGTACAAAAGTAATGTGGGGAAACAATCACCGATAGTTCAGGTGCCAGCGGTTAAAAAAAGTTAGAATATTTTTAGAATTGAAAAAAGAGGACAATGCCGGAAGGTACCTATCTCGAAGTGCGCACTTCCTCGCCCTTTAATTTGCCTTTGAGTATTGAGATTTGAGTTGCTTCACGACCAATCTTGTTCAATTGCACAATTTCAGTTGAGTAGTGTGCCCGTGCGAGAATTCTTGCAAGAGAAAATCCAACCCCCAAAATCCATACCTCCCATCCAACATCCAAACTTCAAATATGATTTCCCTCTGTCAACTCATGGAAATGCCATGGAAATCATCATGTTCATTCTTTTGGGAGTTCATTTTGGGCAAAATATTTGTTTGGAAAGATTTTTTGATTTATTAAAATTTATAAAGTGAAAGTGCAATTCGTTAGTGCTCCAGGAAAATCTCTTTCTTTCTACACCTCACTTATTGAGATTGGTTAAGTGTGAGAGCTGCAAATGCTACCTATACTACAGAAATAATATATGTATATGATTGAGGTTCTGGAACATGATAACATCCAACCTTCAGTCGTAAATTATGTGGCCAATCCAATGACTTCAGGAACGCCGTTGGATAATTGATTGTTACGTCCGGATTAGTCACATACAATCAACTGATTTGAACGAATGTTTATGTCCAGCAATTGCATGTTGAATTATAAAATTCAAATCATCGACATTCTTATATCTCGTTTCCCAAATCGCACGTGCTCTGAACAAATCGTGGTTCATATTATTCTGGACGATGTTTGAGAACATATTCGTAATGAGTTCCTCTTTCGTCGTTGCTAAATTGCAGAAATTCGGCGGGAATGAAATCAAATCCGGTGGAAACGTCGACTGGTACTTCTTCATTGCCAATCGCCAATAATTGATTCGAAAAAATTACGGCTGACTGCCACAAATACGAAGCTTAAGACAAGCGTTGATTTCATCGGCTGCCGTTGATCGTGGAATGACAGGAAGCACTTGTCGAAAATCACCTACCATAAGAGTGTGTTATTGAGGCTCCCATTTGATTTTGCTGGAACGTCAGAATACATTCAAGCTTCTGGAAATGGACCAATTTTGAGTTGGTGGAGCGAATCTGTCAAATGCATCGAAATTTGCTGTGTCTATAATATACATATACACTTGTCAAATGGACTAACAGCGCCATCTCTTATTTATCTTGCAAAAAAAAATCATTGCATACGAATGTATGGGCAATGTTGCTCCATGTGAATGTGTGGAAAATGGGCTTTTCCGATTAAACATTTTTAAAATTTACGTAAAAGTGAACAAATGATTTTCTGGGAAACTTTTCTCAATTTTGGACTTTTGCAACCATTTGAACTGTAATATTACGATCAAATGAAAAAAAAGAAACTTCCCAATACAAAATTGCTTTTATCGAGGTTGTTGCAATAACCTGGTCAAAAAATGTTTGTGTCAGAAGTGGAACAAAATGCTAAAAAATACTAAAAATACAAAAATTCATATGTTAAAAAAAAACTTTTAATTTTAAATCAAATTCTTAATTAAAGGCCCCCGACCCATAGAATCCGTCGATCCTTCATTTTCAAGTGACGGCTCGACATAATACACACATTCTTATGGGAGATGGCCCATAACCGCATAACCAACGGATGCATGAACTTCGACGGATAAAGTAGGTCTACTTTCTACTTTTTGCATCCGTCGGTACTTTGTCAGTACACACATTCACGCATTCAAATTCACACATTCACATATTGAAGTTCACGCAATTACAAATTGAGAGTATGCATTTTCAGTGGTGGCAGCATAGAGAGAATGAAGAGAATCGTTGACATTTCTACGTAGATATGTGACGGATTCTTTGGGACTACTCTATCTGCCAATACTTCAACTTCAACTTCAAAGAACAACGGAACGAAGTCGACGGATTCTATGGGTCGGAGCCTTAAGTCTTTTTGGATCCAAAGTTCTTTGCCACGGCTGACTCTTAAATTTTGTAGAACTGAAATGTTATCCAGTGAAACTAAATTTTCTTCAGCCCATTGAAGGCAAATATTGATGGCAATTGTTTCGTCTTTGTCATAATCAGTGATTGGATACATCAAATTGTACCAGCGCTTTGGTATTGCGCTAGACTGCACCTTGATCGATGCAATAGCCAAGAGGCATTATGGCATGCCTTAATTTTACTTTCCAAATCTGGCCCTTCACTACCGACCAAATGTATCAATGTCAATAGCCTTTTTTTTGTAATAGAGTTAATCAAAGCGATCACATTTTTATTCATTAGCTAGAGAACCGCGGTACAGTTTGTCAAAATAAAAATAAGTGAACAAGAAAGATGAGATACAAATAAGGAAAGATGAAAGAATTTATGAAAGAAAAGTTGCGTTCATCGAGTCACTTTTTGTTGAAGAGTTGCAATTACTGAATCACCAATGGTAAGATTTTAAGTGTTGCCTTTATCGAGGTGTTGCGCGTATCGAGGTTTGCTTTTATTGAGGTCGTACTGTATATAGATTTGAACTTGAAGTTGAAGAATTCAACTGTGTATTTACATAATGTTCATATATATATGGTGAACAATTATATGTACCTATACCTACCTACCCTTTTTTAATTGTTTTATTCTTTAATACAGAAAATAATTTATATTTTCCTCGTACCTATCGTCTCTTCTGATTTTATAGCATTTTTTCTTGCTTTATGTTAACTTGACTTGTATCTATAGCTTCAGTTAAAACCTTGCGGGTAACAAATAGAGCTTATATAAAAAAAACTCGTATTCAGTAGGTAGTAATAAGATGTGTCTTTTTTTTTTATTGATGCCCCAGCAGTGCTCACTTAATGTTACTCTTTGAACTTATAAAACACAATTACTCAAAACATTATTTTATTTGCTGTGTACGCAATGCATTAAAATGATGATGTCAAGCCCAAGTGAACCCATCGTATTATTGCCCATGATTCAAGCAAAAAATTTAGCATTGAATGCATTGCTATGATCTCGAAAAGAAATATGTACGACATGCGCACGCGTAAATACATATGTATGTACATAGGTTACCATTAAGTTTTTGTTGACAACCACAATTTGTTGGTTTAGTTGGTTCATCAAACCTCACTTAGTTCATTTTGGTTCGAAACCTTTCCAAATGATTTGTTGCTCTCGAGTAGGTATGTCTATGTGTATTCGGCGTCAGCAGTCCTATAAAGTACAAGGTCTAGCTTCTCGCAACCATTTGTGTGTGCGTTTTATATTTTTGGTACGAATAGAAGGGACCTCAGATGTCCGAACGCCGAGGTAAGAAGCATCCTCCTCATGATATATGTTATGATACTCTTGAATGCTTGTTGGACATTCGGAAGAGGTGGCGTCATGTTTGGTAGAATCGAACCTACTGGAATTGAACATTACCACTGAGTGCACAAATATCACGTCTTGTCCATCTTTCATAAGCCAAAGATTTGATAAATTGGTTAGTGTAGTCTGTTTCTGAATAAGTCCCCTATGAGATCCTGAAATAAGCTGCTGAAGCCAGAAACCCTTAATTAATGCGATAAGAGCGACAGATCGCGTACATACTGTACACATTTACATATATTTTTAGGAAACCTGGAGGAGGTAGGCCGAATCAACTATTCTTAAATTTTGCAGGGTAATAAAATGCTTGAGGAAATTGCGACGGCTGAGGTGCCATCCTTGGATGGATTCTTAGGGGATCGCGATGGGCCTACTCTGGTGCCTAGTTTTTTTCTGATGTCTCAGCCTCCCAACCCCTTTCAACCTAACCTAACCTACATATATTTTGCATATTTAAACTATCTATTATACTGATTTACAATGTTTTTTTTTTTTTTTTCAGATCATCTCCAAAGCCAAACCGTGGCTTATAACGAATTTATATTATATACTCGTATCATGTTGATATTTAAACAAACCGATCTATTATAAATTAGCGCGCGAAATACTTAACTTTGTTCTTTGATTTTAACCACGCCAAAATTGAAAAATGCAAGGGCCCGAGCATGTAGTATCAATGTACGTAGCCACTTGTGGCCAAAATGGACAGGGGCTTGGTTCAGACGAAAAGGAGGTCATCCTTTTGGTGTATGTTATCATAGATGCAGTGTCAAATCAGGTAAGTCATATGAGTACGAATACCAACGTACATATGTATGTATGTATGGTATTAGAAACCTTATATGTATGTATGTATCTTGTTATTTCATGAGAAGACCTAGTTCTTGGTGGGCTAGCCTTTATTCAACAAAACCGCTGAACAGTGTTTCAGTAAACTCTATAGCTACTAAGTCTGGCATCTTAAGGATACTCTTTTATACTTTCTTAAATATTTTCCAAAAGTTTCGCGGATTTTATGGATGTTTTTGGCCCTAAACCTATGTTCACATCAGTCCACTGGCTCTCAACAGGATTTAGGTCGGAGGTTTTCACTGGCCACTCTAAACCATTCATCTGCTGCTCCCCAAACCAACACTTCAAAACTAGCCGTAAAGTGTGTTTAGGATCATTTTTCTGCTAAAATATAAACGGTCGCCGTCGCCGTGGTGGTTTCTGCGTTGGACTACTACGCATGCTGCCCGGGTCCAATCCCAGCAAAAACACCTAAAAGTTTTTCACGATACCAACTCTTTCGAATGTCTGACAAGCAATCAAAGAATATCATCTGTCATAAGAAGCTTCTCAACTCGCCGTTCGGAGTCGGCAAAACACTGTAGGTCCCATCCATTTCGTGGAAAAAATAACACGCACACACAAATGGTTGCGGGAAGTTAGGCTTGGTTCTGTATAGGACTGCTGACGCCGTATATTTTGTTTTTATTAACGATACTGCTGTTTACCACGCATATGGCTCCATTGTATTTTACAGTATATCCTTGTACATACATTAGGTACTGATCCATGCGCTCGTTTATTTGCACATTACGACCATACACCATACCACAAAAAGGTTCCCCAAATCATGACATTTCTACCACCAGGTTCAATTGTTTTGATGGTACATTTATGATCGATTTATTAATTTCTCATATTTTTTGCCATCGGATCAGAACATTTTAAACTTCGATTCATCGCTCGGTCTTCGTGGCCATGGTGGTTAGTGCGTCGGACTACTACGCATGCTGCTCGGGTTCAATCCCAGCCCGGGTTCAATACCTTAAAAAAGTTGTTCACGGTTGCCACTTCTTTCGAATGTTTGACAAGCAATCAAAGATAATTTGTCAATGAGCTTCTGAATTCGCCGGCAAAAACTGAAGGTCCCTTCTATTCAAATGGTTGCGAGAAGCAGGCACTACCTTAAGTAAGTAAGTCATCGCTTAAGAAGATTCTTTTCCAAAATGGAAGAAGTTGTGAATAGCGAATTGCAATTAAGGTTTTGAATTTTTTTTGTTGAAACATGTGGATTTTGGCAAGCATTGGACCTCCGCAAACCTGATTCCAAAAGTCTTTATAATCTTTGGTATAATGTGTGTACTTAAATGAGTTGACATGGCAGAGTGAATGTCCTTACATACTTAAGGTGGCGCTATAGATCGGGGTGAACCTGGACCTGTATCTTGCAACAATATGTTCGTGCGTGTTATATTTTTGCATGGATAGAAGGGACCTACAGGTTTTTTGCCGACTCCGAACGGCGAATTGAGAAGCTCATTGACAAATGATAGTGAATGTGAATGTGAAAGTAAATCTGTCCTCTTTACTGATGTTGTTTTTTTATGTTTCCTATGATGCCAGTTATATTATAGCAGAGTAGACCATTTTTTTGTTGCACAGCAGATCCTTTCCAGTTGCATCCATTCATCCTTTTTCCCGGCAATACCACTACAGGATAAGCCTTCTCATCTCTGGTGTATAGTTCTTGTTCTTTTCCTTCTTTTTTTTGTACTAACTAGTGAACGTAACATATGCTTACATATCAATATTTGATCACTGTTTCTAATTACATATTTATCCAGCAAATTTCACCTTCAAATCTCAACGACCCGACGCATTATATCTTTGAATGTATCTTTTGCGATCGAATTTCAGCGATCGATACAGGTGAAATTAAAAGCGCAATGATATTTTATACCAAATCGGTGTTTTACCGGTACAGATATCTTGCAATTAAATATGAAAATAAAGAAGCGAAAATAGACAATATTTTTATATTTCCCATTGTTTCTAATTAGTTTTCCACCACTGTATGTAGAAATGCTGTCTCGACCTATGAATATGTTTGAAATTGAATGAATTTAAAGATTGCTTAGAAAAACTGTAAAGATATCAAGTCAGAAAAAGGCAACAAACGGAACCTATCCATTTTCTCGATTTTTCCATTTTTTTCCATTTCCAACATTTAACATTTTGTTGATTCTTTTTTTCTGTCATGTAATGAGAGCTAAGTACAAATCTTACATCAACTAACATAGAATGCGTAACTTGAGTTCCCCGAAATCGGTATCATTAGTATACATCCCACAAAAATGTTGCATTTCGATTTGCAACGCCCCTTACGCCATTTTTCCTCAAAAAAGTCTCAAATTACTTTCAATTGCAAAATGGCACCGAACGCCGCGCCGCGCCGTTAATGAGTTCTTGATTCGTTCGTTCTCGTGCTGCCAATTTTTTGCGTCGTAAACGTTAAAATATATAAAAAAAAAAATGTTACTGTCGAATAAGTACATACATAACTACATAATGTATAAATGCATAATTTCTAAAAAAAATATTTTTGGGAAAAAACATTCATTTTAGACGAGGTTATTTTTAGTAACTATTTGATTGTCAGTGAATGGCGCATAGCCTCTAGCTAGAGATCGTTAAGAATTATGTATGCATGTTAATTATAACGTAGTTTGTATGTATCAAATTAAAAATAAAATATTAAAACTTTCTTAGGGGAATACCCTCGAAAACAACCACTATCCATCCGGCATCTTATATAAAATACAAAAAAAAAAAAAACACAGTTTCTTCATAAATTAGCAGATGAAAATAAATTATTATATTTCATTTGACATAGGAACTGTTAAAAATGTGATGTTGCGCATAGTGCAATCAAGACGAGGCTAAAAATCAGTTCCAAATGTAAATATAATAATTTTATATGCACATTTCTGAGTGCGGATTGGATAAAGTACACGACTGTGTCGCGTGTAATTGCTTGTATGGGAAATATAGTTTGGTCGTAAGTAAAATCGAAAAAGAAATGTGAAAGTGCACTTTTTAGCGAACTCTTTCGATAATCTCGTTGTTTATGTATATCCTTCTAATTCTGGTTTGAAATGGGGTTTTTGAAAAACACGATTGCATAATTGCTTATGGCAAAAACCACTTTTTCTAGTTCCCCAGTTTTAGTACATAATGGGTTGATAAAAAATCGGAATAAAAACATTTTAAGAAACCAAGACCTACCCTTTATATGTGTACATACATAGGTATGTCCCCGCATATGGGTCTACGTATCTTTTTTCGTTTAATAATATACATACATACAAACGTATAAATTCATCAGTAGGTATCCACATTATGTTAATAGCAAATTGCAAAAAAGGAGCCATTATTGTTCTTTCGTGTTTATTTCCTAACAAGTTATACGTTATAGACATGGATTTTGAGTTAGATATTGCCGCAAAGATTAGGTCCGTTCGCGTACGCTCCCAAGACTACGAAAATCTACGAAAAGTAACGAAAACCCGTCCGCGTACGAAAAAATTTCGTAGTTTTTCGTAAAAGAGAGTGCTCACGAGAGAGTTTTAGCACAGGAATTTTCTTTTGGCAGATATATGAAATTCCCACTCTTTGAAAATTGACACATAACACATATTTAGTGCAAAAAGTTCGCGAACGGAGCTATTTACTGCACTAACTATGCATCCCAGTTAGCAATAGGTCCATCCGTTCGTGTACTTTTTGCACCAAATATGTGTTTTCTGTCCAGTTTCGAATGGTGGAGGTGAAATGCTCTCGAATAAATAAATAATAATAAATAATAAATAAAATTACGAAACGAACGTAAACGAACGCATTAAGTACCAAAAAATTAAAAATGTATGTGATTTGGATTTGACAGTTTTCATATATTTTACACCAAAGAAATTTCTTGTGGTAAAATTCGTAGCATGGGGAAATTTCTTACTCTCTCGTGAGCACTCTCTTGTACGAAAAACTACGAAATTTTTGCGTACGCGAACGGGGTTTCGTTATTTTTCGTGGAGTTTCGTTGTTTTGGGAGGGTACGCGAACGGACCTAGTAATATGTACCTACAAAATCTTTATTTAGCAGTGTGATTGTAACTTTTACTTTTTTATTAGTTACCATCGTCAAATATTTCATAACAAAAACATAATTTTCATATCTGGAGAAATTGGTAGCATTGTTTCTTTGGCAATAGTTAGTTTTATGTTGAGTTTTATGCAATAAAAAAATTATGATTAAGTTAAAAAGAAATCATTGCTTTGCCATTTTGAATTTACATCAGTAAAATGTCAAAAGCTTTCTTATGTGGTAGATAGTCAACCAAAAAACTTACCACTTGCGGTTGTTACAGCAGATTGTTGTGTTTTTGTTATACTAGTTTAAGAATGAAGTTTAAGAATGGAGTTTTCAAGTATTTTGAGGGGAAACAAAACAATGATTACACTGGTCAACAACGAAATCGTTGTTTCAATAAAAACATGATCAGTTTAAAGAGTTAAACATGTTGAATCTAAATTTGGCAACAAAATTGCTCTATGACGTCAGAATTTTGAGATATACCAATCTCAAAGTGCTAAAAACACGGTTTTTGGCGATATTTGAAGTAATTTTTTGAGAACACAAATTTTTATAGTCATTTCTAACTAACGCATCCTCTTTTCTGTTGCCAGATTTAGATTCAGCATCAAATAATCTACAAGAAATGATGTGTCTCATCCTGACAACAACAAAAAAAAAGAAATTTTGGTCCCCAGTGTTATTTGACAATTCATACATATAAAAAAAAACTCGTTTCGTACTTTCGTACCTTCACTTACCCAGGGTTATAGTTACTTACTTACTTAGGTGGCGCTTCAGTCCGGGGTGGACCAAGGCCTCAACCAACAACCCCTTCCAGTAAGTCTGGTCCTTAGATAACTGCCCCCAGTTGCGCACTTCAAGTTGGTTCAGGTCCGTTTCCACTTCTGCGCGTCACCTTAGGAGAGTTCGTCTTCTGCTGCGCTGACCATCCGGGTTGTATTCGAATACTCTGCGGGCAGGAGCGTTGATATCCATTCGCTCTACATGTCCTAGCCATCTTAAATGCCCAATGCGCAGTTTTTTGACCAGCTTAATGTCGCTGTACAGCGCGTATAGTTCGTGGTTGAATCTTATCCTCCAAAGCCCGTCAACGGAAATGGGACCGAATACGAAGAAGGGGAACTAGCCAATAGGGGACCATGCAGCCAAACTAGCTATCCCTCACAACATTGTCTGCCGTAGCTGCAAAGATGAAAATGAAAAAGAGTCGCTTATTCACTTTCTGTGCAAATGTCCAGCTCTAGCGAGAGCCAGGCAACGCATCCGGGGCAAACTATTATTTGACGACCTTAAAGGGATATTCGGGAAAAGAATTGGAGAGTTATCTCAAATATCTCAACATTACATCCGAGTGGACGGGTCACCTGAGATTCTGGTATCAAAACGGTGCTTTGCGCGTTATTTGGGTTTTCTTCCATCGAAAAAATCCACCTCTACCTACTTACCCTACCTTACGAAGGATTTTTCTCTCGAAGCGACCAAGGATATCTTCATCCGCATTCGATAAAGTCCATGCTTCAGCTCCATATAGCAAGACTGGGATGATAAGGGTCTTATAAAGAGTCTCCTTTGTCGATTGGGAAAGGGCCTTACTACCCAATTGCCTTTTTAGCCCAAAGAAACAACGATTGGCAAGAATAATCCTGTGTTTGTTTTCCGACGAGATGTCATTTTTGATGTTATATAACAGAGCCGAGGTAGACAAAGTCCTTTACTACCTCAAAGTTATAATTACAATTTTCAAAAACTAAATTTTTTTTCGTAATGTACATATATTTATTTAAGTAGGTATCTATACACACAGACAGAAAATTTCTTGTCAATCCGGCGAATATTTTTGAAGTAACACGCACATTTGTAAAACGTGGCAGAGCGTTTTTTACTGTAAGTAAAGTGCTTTTGAAACTTTGAACGAGTTTTTCTCTAAACGGTGTTTTTAAAGTCGTTGAGCAAGATTTCTCGGAAACGGCTGGGCTGAAACGACCAGTCTCAAATTTTAATTCAAGATTCTTAAGTATATTTTTGGGTAATTACTTGGCTAGCTACTAGGTGGCGCTTCAGCTCGGGGTGAACCTGGGCCTGTTTCTCGCAACCATTTGTGTGTGCGTGTTATATTTTTCGCACGAATGGAAGGGACCTACGAATTTTTGCCGACTCCGAACGGCGAGTTGAGAAGCTCAATCTTGACAAATGATACTCTTTGATAGCTTGTCAGACATTCGAAAGAGGTGGCAACAGTGAAAAACTTTTTTAGGTGTTGGACCCGGGCTGGGATTGACCTCGAGCAGCATGCGTAGTAGTCCAACGCACTAACCACCCCGGCCACGGCGACCACATTTTTGAATTAATCGAAGATTTTTTTCTCACCGATAGATATTTTCCATTTTATAAACAATTGAAGGCCTAAATTTTTGTCAAAATCGATTTTTTTTTTTTGAGAAGCCGCCATTTTGTCAAAATTATTATTTTGCTTATTCCTTCGATCAATTACAAGATAATATATATGTATGTATTATATTAACGAAATATTTTTGCTTTTTTTCATTTTGGATGATCCAGTTAAGAGGCAGAGATATCGTGCTTAAGACGCCTTTTTTTAGAGGTGCTCTCGGAGATCAGCTATATAGCAGCTTTTAAAATAATTGGGGCAAATTCATAGTCAGCCCATGAATAGTGCCAAGAGCCGGCTATAGTTACAGCTGGCACTAAATAAAAAAGGCGGCTATAACTATTCGTTATTCATAAACACGCTTTTGCCTGTGGATTAGTTAGTATCGACTTTGGTGTGTTTATGTTAAGTTATTTGAACGAACAAACCCAAACGTAAAAATATTATATGAAAAATTTAGAGCCGACTATAGCTATTTAAAGGGACGTTTGACTTATTTTTAACTTGGAGCCGGCTATACGTTTAAAGTCGAATATAAGGTGACTATAAATAGCAAAAAGTATATTTTAGGCTATGTAGGTGAATGAATTATTTTATTTTCCACTTTTTTTGACTATGAATTTGCGCCATTGTTTAGATACTTTGCACACCTCAGTTCGTCATACTCGTACATATATTAAATGTCGGTATCTATTATTAAATATGGAAGCACGTGAAGTGAAGATATCTAGGTACTCGTACAAATACATTTTATTCGTTGACTATCTCACCTTGTGTCATTCTCTTTCGCACTTCAGAAGCACTATTTACAGATAGAGTCAATATCAATAGTAGATATACCAGTGATTAGGCATTTTATTACTTAAGATTAACTATATTCAATGAAACGTTTTTTTTTTATGCATCTAGAGTTGTATTAAGAGAAATATAAAAACGCACAACAATGCGAGTATAAGCAAATGATTCACCTGAGAAAAAATACTTGTTAATTATTTGTAATCATCGTCATGCAATCAAAACCATCTAACAAACGAATACCACTATACGAGTACTACATATGTATGTACTTCTCCTATAGCCGAAAGTGTAATTTTCCTATGACACCGGTGTGTGGTGGCTGTAACATGTGCTACTAGTGCTATTAAATATACATTATCTTAAACTAGTAGTATACTGTACTGTACCTATAATGTTATCTGAAGAGGTTGAAGTAACCACTACTATCAGATGAGGCTGACTTGCATGTAAATAAATTGAAAAAAAAAAAATGTCGGACTGATGCGAGTACGAGTTTGTAACTAATAAATACATTCAGGGTGATTAGATGTTTTAAAGGCATTCAGATATGAAATTGCACATGTCAAATGTAACGTTTAATTGGCCCGCTAGAACGTTGTTTGCTAAGCAAGAAGTGAATAAGTGTTTCGGCCTCTCCAAAGTTTTACCTGTATTTAATGAGCCTTGGCAATCTGTTACTCGTATGTCCAATGGAAATAATTTAGTTTTTATTCAGATACTATATCGATGTCCATCATCATAAGCCCATTGTATGTTTAAACCAGCAATTTGAAATCATGCTACCGATAAGATACGATAATTTTCCGCTTCATATGAATAGCGTTCACGTTTCGTATACGAGTATACGTAATGTCACCGGTTTCTTTAATACTACTCGTGTCGTATGTTGTGGAATTCCGAGTGTCACAGGACTAGAAAACTAAATAAAATAAAATTGTTCTTCAGTTTACAACGGATTATCACTTTGTTAAGTAAATACTCTCTCGTACGTCCTATATTAGTAATAGAGGGTTATAATTAGCTTGAAGGTAATTGGTACTTAATTGCATGCATTATGACCTGTCTAGAGGCAATTACCGCGATGTTAATTGTACTCGCCATTTGTAATTTGAAAGTGATTCGCTTAGACACAAATATAGGACATGTTGTTATCCACTCGTATGAAATCTTAATTTGCATTAAAGTGACAATATGTAGGTATGTACATTAAAATAGAAAAAAGTAAATATGAAACCTGTCGACTGTAGTTACTGTGGCCAAAGGTCCCTGTGAAGTATTTACGAGTTGCAACCACTAATTGAACTTTTTTCAAGATACAGTTTGCATAGTTCGAGGCCTGTTTCAAAGATCTTTATTTGAACTGGTGTGTTTGTTGTGCCTATAATAACAGTGAATATCAATCAGAAAAATCACTGAAGCAAATCGGTGATACGAGTGCGAGTGCGAGTGCGAGCACGAGTATGCTATTGCGAACTTAGGTCTACCTAGGCTGCTCGAGCAGTAAGTAGTTCACTGCACTTTGGATTCGAAATGTACTTAATTCTTGTTTTACAATACTTGTTGGTACGACATACGAGTACATTTTTCATAAACGAAATGTTGTGGTGACGAATAATAGATTTTGGCAAATGGAAGAAAGAAAATTGCAAAACACGTTTAAGGTTATGTTGGGGGCTATTTACCGTTAGGGTTCATTGTATTGACACGTGAGTCGATTCTTATTGCTGATCTTGGAACCATTTTAAGAGTTGGATGAAGTTCCCTATGCGGTGAAACAATTTTCGTTTGACATTTTGTGTTCATTCACAATGACACTTACCGACCCATACAAAATTACACACTAAACAGCCTATAGGTGGTACCGGGGTACCACCATATATTTCGGTGCGTTTTTCATAGAAATCATTCGATCATGTTTGTAGAAAGTGTGCGTAATAACGAAAATAAGTAATTAGGATAACGTCTGAGTACCGCGCAATCTATTCAACTTTGTTGGGTTTTAGAGCCGAAGCAACGATATGCTCGTATGTTCCGAAGAAGAAGAAAGCCGTTATTTTGATATCCAGCATGCATTACACTGGGGCAATCGATACGACAACTGCATCTATAAAACCACAAATCATATTTGTTTATAACTCGACTAACGGTGGAGTAGATCATAATAGAGTTATGCGACTTAACGTAGAACTAATTGGTGGCCTTTGGCGTTATTCTACAATATAATTGATATTGCTTGTTGAGAGCATGATCCAGAAAATGTCCGAAAATATCTTCGCAAACCTTTCCTGAAATAACTGTATCCGCTGGCAACGTTATTCTTTTTATCAAAACAGCCATGGGAAGCGTACTAGGCTCGCAAATCGGAAGTATGCACTTCCATTTCGTTTCCACAACTAATCGTAGAATAAGATAGCACCGGTCGGTCGTTTGAAGAAGCAAAGTATTTGCAAGAAATGTTATAATGATATTCGAATCAATGAAAGAGTCGGAAACGTTGCAAAATTATTGTAATACTGTTTACGACCTGCATATTACACCTCCTCTGGTTATTTGCTTGAATTGCACTAACAATATCTCAAAAAAAATTATAAAATCTATTACCAAAAAAATGTTTCTACACAAAATGTATTAGGAATTAGGTGGTACCCGGGTACCACCCATGGTCACTTCCGCCATTGGTTTGAAAAATGGTAAAAAACCACATATTCTTTTCATTTTCTTTCAACAACTTTTAGTTTGTATTACGTAAATATAATTTTCTAGAGATGTCATGGAATCTCAAAAAAATCGGAAAAAAAATATTTAGGTTTGTCCAAAAAGTACCCGGGTACCACCTGTGGGTCGGTGAGGGTTAAATCAAATGTTGACTGTGAAAACGAAAATTTTAATTCAATTCAATTTATTATTATTATCCTACACCTTACTTATCCGACACTTAAGCTCTCACTGTGAAAACGGGCATCAGAGTCATTTGTCTTAAGCAGGGTAGTCTCGCAGGACGTATGGATGCCAGGGCATGAATAACATGAGGGCAACGAAAAATCTGATATCTTGGTCAAAGAAGGAGCCAGCAGTCCATTTATTGGGCCAGGCCCGTACTATGGCTGCACAAGAGAAGACACCAACAATGTCTTCGCAGAATGGACAACAAACAAACTAAAAAGATACTGTAACAACTTAGGGCCTGCAGCACTCAAAAAATAACGAAAAAACAAATGAACTTATTTCAGCAGGCTATTTGTTTTGGGTCGATTTAGCTGAGGCCAGGTCTGCCTTGCCTGAAAACACTAACAATGTTACGCCATCTTTCGTTAACCTGTTGCAGTGCTTATGTGCAGATTCTGTGCCTTATCGTTTCTCTTATATGTATATGGGTTTCATTAAGTTAAGTTTCCCGGTGTTGGGCCTGTTCTGCCTAGTATATCTCTATTACAAGAAAACTAGCACAAGATGAGTTCGATATCTCGCTCAGAAATGTAGGATTTGAGTACTTTAATCGGTGCTTGGCTAACAGAGTAAATGACATTGTTACGTCTTTATCGCTTCGATTCATTAAGTTTCGTTCACTTTTGCTCACTTAAGTAAGCTACAGACGAGAAACTTATCGGCCAACTGGTTGACAGACTGATTGCAAATAACCCATGTGTAGGCAAGTCTGACGATGAGTTGAATTATTTCATCAAGTCTGCCAACCAGTAGTTGAAAAATCAAAATGCTCTAATTTGTCGGTTTGTGTTTGGGATCTCTACTGAAGTTTGAAGATTGGTCTTTGCGTCTGTAGGGAAATGATTACAACCAGTCTGTCAACCAGTTGGCCGACTAGTTTCTCGTCTGTAGCTGGCTTTACGACCATTCGCTCTTTTGTAAAATAAATTGAAATTTGACTTTAAAAGCTGTGTTCACATACTTCTATTATGGGCAACTTGAGAAATTGACAGTACTGAAGAAAACTTAACGTAGAATTTTGACAGTAGCTTCCGATTGCTTTCTTTTTGCTTGTGGTATTTGGCACGACGAACAGTAGATTTACTTGCGGTAAATCAACAGCTGCATCTCCGATCCTAGCTGTTGAAACCTCTGAATTGACGGCTAATCGGACAATTTTTCGATTTTCCGCAGCTTTATGGGCCGTGGAAACATTTTCTTTGTATTTTTTTCCGTAAATTTTTGGATCCTTAAATGATAACAGCATGATTACTACGATTAATACTGCCAGTGATAGCACGCTTGGACAAGCCTTCCGAATGGTAATCGTCTATTTTCGACCTCTCTGACAATGTCAAACAATTTTTTTTTACCGTTCTTGAAGAAAAAATAAAGCTTATTGACAAAATTTACTTTTTTACAAAAAAAAAAATAATAAATCTCTTCACAAACAACGATAGTAATTTGACTGCTTCTAATCTTATGAACCAATTTAATTGTATGGGAATCTGACTGATTCAACTAACATGTCTCAAAAGTATAGTTAGCCTGTTTTATGAAAAAAGGACAAACCACTCTTTCTTTCACCATCCCCGAAATTGCCAGCTTCTAATCTAGTGAACCGCTGTGTACATACAGTATGTCAAGAAAGTGTTTTGACAAAGGAAAAAAATTGTAATTTGGACAGTTTCTTTATAAAAAAAGAGTTTCTTTGATGTCCGTTTATTTTATTTATGTACATATCTTCTAACAAACAGTATCGAAAAAATAGTACATTTTGAAAACAATAACAATAAACAACAAGAAAAACAAAAACTGCACAAAAATTAGTCTGTCAAGAAAGTGTTTTTACATAATTTTTATTTTTTATTTAAAGTGAAGGTCAAGAAACAAAATAAGGTAATTAATATTTTGTATGGCCACCATTAGTGTTTATCACGGCCTATAGTCTTCTTTTCAGTGAACAACTTAAATTCTACACATCATAATCGTCTGGAATTTTATTCCATTCCTCTTGTATTGCAGTTTTCATCTCTGCTCGGCTTTTTGAGTGTCTTTTGATAATTTTTTTTTACATTAATATGTCTAACCGCTTGATGTTTGTACTGAAAATGTGTGCTTTAAAAGTGTTACCAGAGAAATATATATCAAATTGGATACTCATTTTTGGCCGGTAGCTCAGTGTATGGTATGTCGGCTTCTCGTTCTCATCACATAGGTTCCCGGTTCGTTTCCTGACGGGGACACTTTTTTTTTTGTTTCTTTTATTCTATTTTCAATCACGATGATAAAAAAGAAAGTTGTTTCCTTTGGTTTTTTTTTTGTGTCTTTTCTATTTATTCCTTTGGTTTAGTTGTTGTTTGCTTATTTACTATTTTTCAATCGTGACGACATAACTTACTGTTCTGGTAACAAATGCTGCAACAAATAAATAATACTGCTTGTCAAGTAAATAGCTACCTTTAAAATTGGTTAATAAATGATTAAAAAAAAAAATAACTACGAAGACATATTAATGCTCCTTATGCGCATTCGTGCAGCGGAGGTCTTTGTCTTTTTTCAAATAGCCCCACAAATATTAAGTCTGGACTCTTAAAAAGAAGCCACATCCTCACCATATGTTTAGGATCATTATCTTGGTAAAATTTGAATTGCGGTTTATTGTCACCATTGAACCTAAATTTATTTGCGCTATTTAACAAATGACCCCTTAAAATATCTAGATATTGTTGCGCATCGATGGTGTTCTCTATGAAGGCCAAATCTCCAACTCCTTTACTAGAAATGCACCTCCACACCATGACTGATTACTTACCGAATTTGACAGTTGGAATAATGTTACGATTTTCAAATGCTGTTAACGGCTGACGCCACACTCTATTGTCCATCGTTGTAGTACAACATAATTTTAGTTTCATTGCAAAATATGACATCATCACAGTAGTTATCAGGATTGGCAATGTATGTCGTAGCGAAAGATAATCGTTTTTCAATATGCAGTGCTGAAAGCAATGGCTTTTTGCGAGCAACTCTTGATTGGCACTTGTTTTTTCTTTTCATGGCTTGCCTTATTGTTTCGTGGCAAACCGCAACACCAAGTCCTTCTTTTAGTTTTTAGGCAAGCCTCCTCGTCGAAATCTGTTGGTTTTTTTACTACTTCCGCAGTAAAACGCGTTCTGTTCGCTCCGATATTTCGCGCGGACGGCCGCTAGATGATTTTAACTCCAGTCTATTTTCTTTTTTTGCACGATTTAAAATGTTTTAGATTGTTTGCCTGGTCAATGAAGACATCTGGGACAACTCTTGGACACTTTTTCCAATGCGGTGATTATAATAAACCAACAGAGCCACTTCAGGGCATCTTGAATTATGAATAAATTAACCACAACTGTTGTATTTGACGACCAAATGACAAATGGAGTGCTATTTTGGTTGATTTGCGAAAGAAATGAACACTTTCGTGCAAACACATCAAAATCATAACGGTAAATTCATTCTACAGCCCGAAAAAGGAATTGTAAAAACACTTTCTTGACAGACTAATTTTTGTGTAGTTTTTTGTTTTTCTTGTGGTTTTTTTGTTATTGTTTTCAAAATGTACTATTTTTTCGATACTGTTTGTTAGAGGACACGTAAATGAAATAAACGGAATTAAAAAAAAATAAGTTAGAATATCAAAGAAGCTCTTTTTTTTATAAAGACACTGTCCAAATTACCATTTTTTTGCTTTGTCAAAACACTTTCTTGACATACTGTATGTATACCTGCATACGCAATCAATACATGGTTCCACCTACCTACACCTTCTACAAGTCTAATTCTGGTTACAAAATAGAAAAAAAAAAACTTCAAATGCTCCTGACTCTATAAATATTAAGTTCCTCCGAATTTATATGTAGGTATTGTCTCCAAATAATTGTATATATTTTTAAAATTTACATTTTTTATCAAAACCCATGCTACAGATGGTTTCCTTCGGGATGTCACAGGCACAGCACACATAAAGTCATAGAACTACGCTTTCCACAAGCTGGCTTCTAATTTGCTATTCAGATTTCTTTTTAAAAAAACCTAAAGCTACTATGAATAATGAGCATGTGCAGGTTATAACCCCAAATTCTGACCCTTTATTACAGTACCGTATTGGACGGTTTACTGAATTAACCATGAACTAATAAATATTAAACAAACGCGTTCCTTTTTTCAAAGTGCATGCATTTAGCGTACCAATAAACAAATACTCCGCTCCGTACACATGCGTACATATTTTCCACCGGGCTTGTGACGACGATTTACATATTTACGTATTTTTAATTCGGGTTGATGAATTTTACATAAAAAAAAATGGAACTATGTCGATATACCTACATACAACAATGAGAAATTGAATACATATAATTTATACATATATATATTTTTTAAATTGCAGATCATTGGTGTTAAGCAAATGCTTGTGCGACCAATTGGACAATTTGGCAAAGACAGATCGGTGTCGACCAGCTCCGATAATTCTAATACGGCTGCAGCGATAGCAAGTTCTCCCACAGCAACAACAACAACGAATCAAATAACACAAGTTCCGTCATCACCCTTATTGGGAGATGGTCCACAAATTGTCAATGGACCACCGACAAGCGTCGATCTTCCAATTGCTATTGCACAGGCGGCTGGAAAACCTCTTATCGAGGCGATCAAAGAGGTGAGTTTTATTTTCTGTGAGAAATTTTATTTGGTTACTATATTTTAATTAATATTGCAAAACTAGTTTCCCATCTGAAAGAGGGAAATTGTGTTACCATAACTAAACTGTTATCATAACTAACACCGAGTCTCCACGAGACATGTTTATTTCCGACATAATGTCAGACATCATTTTAGAAATGTTTATTTTTTTCATTGGGTGGGCAAATTCTGTCAGGACATTTCATTTGCAAATATGTCATATACGAGGAAGCAACGACGATTAATTCATGCCGTGATGGCTTTGCAAGAACTAGAGAAAATCGAAGAATCTGGGAAAAAAAGAAAGCATCGTTTTGGGGGTAATCCATTTATAGCCATAGGTGGAAAATATATCCGGATTAAAGCCCTTCCGAACCCTGGATCTGATTTCCTTAATTTTTAAGGATTTTTTAGTGCTGTCCTGTTAACTGTGGTTAATACACACAGCGGATTTGTTTATACTGATGTTGGAGGGAACGGAAGAGCATCAGATGTAGGTATATACAAAGATAGCTCATTATATGAAAAGTTAAAATCTGGATCATTAAACATACCTACCCCGAAACCATTAAGTGGGCAGGAAGTATGCACCCCATACTACTTTATTGTCGACGGCATCTTCGGGCTGGATAGAAATTTAATGAAAGCTTAGGCTAGTACGGTGCTCGCGCTAAACAAAATTTCCGTCGGTCTCCAAAAATTCACATGGAAACCGAAGACAAATGCCAGATAAATTTTGTTTGTAGAGCTGGTTGTAGAAATTGATAAATTCACCCTTGTCATAAACCGTTTTTTCTGTGCTCCTGATTATTTTAATTTTTTCTTTGACTTCCCTCGGCATTGCTTTTTCATTTTCATACTTGTGCTTGAATAAACAAACAGCAGCAGCAGTATATATGCACCTTTTTCACAAAAATCCTCGAAAAACTTAAACCGAATAATTGATTTTTGTTTTAAATTTCTATTTGAATTTAAAACGTCGAAATTCCGCCGCTAAATAAATGTCTCGGACATTAAATGTCTGGCTAAAATTTGGTGGAGACTTATCTATGCAACAACCTATTTAGCGAGCATTTTAGCACGAGCACCATACGTTCAGATAAATTTCCCAGCGGAATTTTATCTTTACGTTTAGCAAGGACAAATTTTGTATGGAAAATTTAGTTTAGCGCGAGCACTGTACTAGCCTTTATGACAAAAATAGAAGCTTAACTACATCACAAGAAGTTTTTAACTACCGATTAAGTTGCGCGACGATGAGTGTTGAAATGGCATTTTTTCATCGTCCAATCGAAGTATCTTTAGACTGCTGTGATATTCTAGTCCAAACATGCTGTGTTTTACACAACTATCTTTCCCCGGGGATATCCAAAGGCCTTACAACAGAACTCGATGGAAAATGTCTAAATACTTCGCTTCCAGAAACGTTCACACAACTCGCCCCATAAGACTGTAACGGCTATACATTTTCTTCTAGGATTCGTGACAAAATACTAACTCCACAAACTCTCATTTTATTTAAAACAATTGATCAATTCAAGAGTTTTTACTAGCGAAATTCACCAATCAGTCATGTTTCAAATAAATAAAACTCAAATTGGCAGTCCTTGTCAAATTTATTTCAGGATTTATTTCCACAGAGATTGCAAAAAATAAAATTAGAAATGAATGCCATTAAATAAATTATTTCTGAAAATCTGCGGTCTCCATTGGAAATTTCAATTGCATGACATATTTCTTGAATTATGAATGAATGAATTATTGCCAGTGGAGACCAAGGGTAAACAGGTACTTTTTTGACAGTCAAGCCTAATTTTTTTTTACCACTCTTCCGATTTTTTTGAGATTCGAATACATTAATGATTACAAGGCTGCAAGAAATAATGCCAAAAGAGAAATAAGGAATCTAAGGAATGAAATAAATACATATTGAGTTTGCTGCTCGTTCAGCTGTATCACATGAGCAAAGAAATGATACACCTTATAATATGGAATCATTACCTAACTCGACTTCTGTTTTCAAAGAATTTATAAATATGATGTACGATACATGTAACGATATGTAACGCCTGAATTTTGACCATTTTTCAAAGGCTTATTTAAAAGGGAAGGAAAAACAGTTTGATTTTTTACCATTTTTCGATGGTTTTTGGGTCAAATATGGTAATTTTTGAATTTTGTTTGGCATTTTTGAGGTTCAACTAAAAGCTAATACTAGGTTTGTTTGATGTCAGCCCTAGGACGCACTAGGGTGCACTGAAAACGCACTGAATATGCTGCCCTGCGTTCGTTGTCGACACTGGTTCTTCACTGGATTTACCCCGAGTATTTTGTCAGTGCAAGAAAAAAGGGTCATTTGGTTATTTTTCATTGCGTTGGTTTTGCTCATTGTGCTTGTGTTTTTTGTGTTCAGATAAGTTTCTTAATAAAACAACGAACCAAACAAATGCAGAACTATACGAAAATTAACCAAATTTGATTTCTGTTAAATTTAAAAAGAATGCCAGTTGGGTTTTTCGACAATCACGAAAATAATTGACACTTGTCAGTGCACCCTAGGGCTGGCGACAACGAACAAACCTGCTATAGAGAAGACGTGTGCTAAATTTCATAAGAATCGGTTGAGAACTTTTTGAGTTATCTTGCCCGCCAATTTACATGTATCACCGCCATCACTGCTATCAAGTCGAATGCAATTGGCCTAGATGGCATGCATCCAAAATTCTTAAAAATGATAATTCCACTCCGTGAATTACTTACATATGTATTCAATAAAATTTTGACTCACTCCACGTATCCGATGGCTTGGAAAGCTGCTAAAATCTTACCAATTCAAACTTAGCCTATAGGAATAAAATCTACCGTTCTTAAGGCAATTGCAGTAAGTACCGATACCCAAAACTTACCCCAACTTTTTGATGGATCAGCTCCTACCTACGTCATCAGTACCGTGAAAAATCTAGGTGTAATGTTTAACAGGAATGGGTAGGAAATATCAGTCTAAATGACAAATCCGCATTGGAGATCTACACGGATGGGTCCAAGACAGGTGATGGTATAGGAGCCAGCTCTGCCTGAACTTGTATTTGAAGCTGCCAGATCACTGTAGTGTCTTCTTCTTCGATTGAATTAACACCGATAGCCAAGCAGCTATAAAAGCACTCGAATCACCAAATATAAGATACAAATTAGTTAGGCACTGCCGCGCATCTCTAAACGAGATATCGAACAGATGCTTGCTCACGCTGTGCTGGGTTCCTGGTCATACCAGGTAACTGTGATGAAGCTAGCCAGAAAAGGTACAAAACTGGGAAGATTTATCACGGAAAGTGAACCCCATGTACCAATAGAAACAATAAAACACAAAATCTCCACACAAGCCCTAGCACAGGCTAATGAAAGATGGCGTAATCTTGACACGTGTAGCTGCTTCAGACAGACTTGGTTACGGCTAAACTAACGTAAAACTTGCAGCCTGCTAAAAATTAGCGGAGGATATATCGGCACAATAGTTGGCGTATTAGCAGGTCATTGCACAATAGGCAGACATGCCAACAGGTTAGGAATCCTCACCAATGACTTCTGCCACAGCTGTATGGATGAGGAGGAGGAGGAGTCCCCCTATCACCTACTATGCAGTTTCCCAGCTCTCTCCTCCTTGAGAAAAAAGATTCTGGGAGAATACTTCTTTATAGACCTTCAAGATATTTCCTCAACGGATATCAATAAAATACGGAAATTCATCCAACTCTCAAAATGGTGGCAAATGTGGCAATACAATGGACCTTCTTTGGTCTAAGTGAATTCTACCGAATACGGTGGATAACCACCCAGCCTAACCTAACCCAATGTTTAACCAGAATCTCACTTGGGAGAATCATGTAACGAACACAGTCTCTAAAGTCTACGAATCTCTACGCGTTATGTATCAAGTAAGAAACTGGCTTCCGTTTAGGATCAAAGGGATGCTGGTTAAGTCACTTCTATTGCCGATTATGTTTTACGCACATCCGGTGTCTTGTGACCTAGACAGTAATAACTAAGTTGAAGGTAGCTGTAATAGGTATGTAGAAGGTAGAAGTGGTAGTTTCAATGGAAGAAAACCTAAATAGAGCGTAAAGGCCGCCGTTTTAATACTCAGGTGACCCGTTTATTCGGATGTAATGTTGAGATATTTATGTCCACCGTGCAAAGTTTAGGAAGAGGATCAGCTCTCTAATTCTTTTCCCGGATATCTCTTTAAGATCGTCGAAGAAGATATTTCCCATTATACGTTGTCTGGCTCTAACTAGAGCTGGACATTTGCACAGAAAGTGAATAAGCGACTCTTTTTCGTATTCATCTTTGCAGCTACCTACGGCAGAAACTGTTGTGATGGATCGTTAGTTTAGCTGCATGCTCCCCTATTGGCCAGTGCCCTGTACTGACTGCCACTACTCTAGCGATGTCTTAGCGTGTTCCTTCTAGCATTTCGTTTGTTTTAGACCTGTTGTAACTTGGCCATATCTTTCTGGATATGACACAGTTTATCAGACTGATCCATCTGAGACCGGCTAGTTCTAAGAAGTGTGAGAGTATATTGCCCTTAACAGCACCTATAGGAATGTGAACGTTTTCCGCTAGTGAGCTGTTAAGGGCTGACCCAGACTGGACAAATACCCATGGCTCCCTTATGAAGTTTAATGTTTAAATTGAGCAACGTAGCGTATATAATGATTCCTACTACGCAGACTACCATGGGCACGGGTTGAATCCGAGCAAATACCTAAAAAGTTTTTTTTCACGGTGCCACCTCTTTCGAATGTCTGACAAGCATTCAAAGAGTATAATTTGTCATGAGGAGCTTCTCAGGGCCCTCATCACGTAAGACAGTCGTCATCGTTTTCGACATCGTTAACGATAGCGAGACTTCACGTTGACATAAAAATCGTCCGATCGACTTCACTTAACAAGAAAATCTGTCAAGTACAATCTTCTCGGCTAGCGTGATAGCACGATAGCTATTTATCTGTCGTCCTCCTGTGTTTAATGCAATTTCGGTGCGTTTTCAATTTAAATTCGTTTTTTTTGGAAATTGAATTTGGTTTCTTTGGCAAAAATACGAATTTCATTTGTAAAATAACGAATATATTTTCCAAAAAAAACGAATTTAAAGTGAAAATGAATAGTCTCCTTTCTGTCTACTGTCATTTTTCATATAAGAAAATTTAAATATAACTTAAAGATTTCATTACTCTATTGTAAGTTTTAATTAAGTTTTTAATTAATAATAAATATGAAATATGAAAATTCCGCCAAAACCACAAATGTCAAATTATGACTTCATCAGCAAATGTCAAATCGCTTATAAATGTTGTTTTCTGTGGTTCTCAAACTGGAGAGGGACGAAGGTGATGGACGACACGAGACTGGTAGTGTTTCGGGAAGCATCGTTTTGTCGACGTCGTTTGGTACTATACTTTGGTACTGTCGAGAGCCCAGGTCTCAACTCACCGTTCAGAGTCGGCAATGAACTGTAAGTCCCTTCCATTCGTGCAAAAATATAACAGGCACACACAAATGGATGCGAGAAGCAGGCCCTGGTTCACCTCGAACCGTAGCGGCACCTAAGGAAAGAAAGAAGAAGTTCAATTTAAGTATCTGCTGAAGGAGGAGAGATCACCAAGTTTTGAATACATTCAAAAATCAGTTTTAGAATAAAGAAGACGAAGAGATTGGCCCCCTACAGCAACACCTACAATAAAACAAAGTAAAGATTAAGAGATTTTGGTAACTCAACATCTTAAGAATAGAGCTATAAATAGCAACCAGCAAGCAGTGTGGCAAATGTCGATAAGATACGAGTCATATGAGGGCTCTTAAAAGTGTTTTAATTCACCAGGTTATACCTTACTTTAATCTTATCGTAGCGTTAGTGTTTTTTTTTTATTTTTTTTTTTTTTAACACAATTTCAAATAAAACAAAAATGATTATACGCGGTTTGTACTTTGCTTTGGTCTGTGATCAGATTTTTCCAAAACGATATGACACGACAGTTTTTGACTAAATAGAGCTAAATTGTGAAATTTGATTTGACGGACTTTAATGTTGGTTATAAAAAGAAAACAAATGTACATACATATGTATATACATTTTGCGTATACATTTTACAAAGCATACATACATTAGCAAGACTATACAAACCGATATTAATCTTTATGTCAATATTTGTACAGTACTTGTACGTGGAAATAGCGATTAACTTGATGACCGTCAAGTAATGGCAACTAAATGCTTACATGCTGTTATTATGTACTTTAAACTCTAGTTAGCCTCTTCTCGAAATAGTAGGATGATGAATCAGTTTCAAAGGTTTTGTATGGTGTTTTGAGATTGCAAAATGTAGATCTTCGTTATGTACGATTAAATGTCACGTCATGTATGATTAGGTCAAGCTTTTAAAACTGGGCAGTTTAATCGATTTGAATCAGTTATCAGGGGCGTATCTTAGGTGGAGAAAGAAGGTAATGTACCAGGGCGCCGTTCAAAGCGGGGAACAAAATCGCAAAATCGCCCACCAACTTATTTGCTCAGTAGACAAAGTTGTTATTTTCCATTGGACGTCCCGGATCGCAAGTCTAGAATTAAACCGAATTCTTCTGAAATCGTTTCTCTGGCACATATGTACATCTCTCTTCTTACGATTCTGAGGAGAGAATTTCGATTTCAAGTCAGAATTAATACTTTCGTACTTGTATTTGTATTTGTATTTGTATTTATTTGATTAAATTTGCTGTACAATAAGAAATATATTCTTTAAGAGTGCACAGTTTGCATATGGTATATTACATTGAAACAAATCTTTAGTATATATGAAAAAAATAACAATAAACAATAAAATGAATGTATACTTGAGGGCTACGTGAGTACCGCGGTGTAGTGGTAAGTACGTTGGACTACTAAGCAATGCTGCCCGGGTTAAATTCCAGGAAAACAGCTAAAAGGTTTTTCACGGTACCGCCTCTTTCGAATGTCTGACAAGCAATCAAAGAGTGTCATTTGTTCACGATTGGGCTTCTCAACTCGGGCCACCTAATGAATTGTTTTATGGGAGATGCATCAAAAATCCATAACTTTTGAAATAATCGGTTTTGGTAAATAAAGTCGACTGTTTCGTAAAGAAAATGGCATAATTATAAGTTGATTGCATAACCCGCCGTCACTCGCACCCCACTACTTCTAATTATTGCTATATTATTTTTTCTGCACCCGTTCTAATAGCTGAGTGTATTGAACCGTTACATTAGCTGACGAGCGCTTGTTAGTTTTGCTCGTATCGTTACGGTAAACAAACGTTTATTCATAAAATAAAATGTATTCATAAAATAAAATGTATTCATAAAAAAATTACTTCTTATAAAAGAACTTGTTTTAATCATCAGATAAAGCCCTTATGTGTCAAATACCGTGACTATAGACCTACATAAGTCCTTTACTTAAAGAAAATTGAGGTTTTAGCTTAGAGTGTTAGTGACACAGATGCGCGAGTAACAGCGGAATAAGCACCGTTACAAAAAAAAAATAAAGGAAAAAATGGAAATTCAACTAAAATAATGTAATGAAAATGTATTTTTGGGAAATTTGAAAAACAATCAATAATAATTTAAGAAATGGGGTTCGGTCCAATAAAAGCATAAAGTTTAAAGTTATAGTTGTAGTTAACCCTTATCTCATCCTTGTGTAGAAAACTAAACAAAAACAACATTTTTTCTTACTTTTTTCAAAAACCACTAATTGATAACTTCTGGAATTTTCTGACTTTGTTAACAACCTTATATTACAATAAAAAAACGTTTTTCCCCATGAAAAAAAATTTCATGACGGTTGTTATTGCTAAAATTACGTTGTCTACCTTCTTGTGTAGATTTCTACACATATGGAAACTTAGTGCATTTCATATACAATTTCATTTGCATTGAAGCTTTTCGCAAGTGAACAACGTTCGAATATGATATATTGTGAATTCAATAGTAATAAAAAAGAACTATGTCGGGACCAAGATAGTTGGAAATGGAAGCATGTTTGAATGAAAGTGATGTCATAGTGATATTTCTGGAGACAGAGATGACGAATTTGTGCCAGAAGAAAATGTTTATGATAACGATGACTTACTATGTATATTCAGATGATAGAGATTCTGATGTTAGAAAGGTAGCGAGTGAATCAAATGAAAAATACATCAGTTTTTGAAGGTGAAAATATGGATACATTGCTTGTTTCGAAAGATGGGATTGTGTGGCAACCACAACCAGTTGGGCATCAAATAAGAATATTCGGAATGAAAATATGATTTCTCTTCGTCCTGAATATCAAAGATGCTTCATTATTTTTCTTCCCACCACACATTGAAAGTATAAGTTTGAAAGATACTGATGTGTATTCACAAGCTAAATACGGTAAGGTTTTCACACTAATCGTTTCGAATATGTTGCAAGCACAACACTGACAACATAGCGCTTGTTTCGTTCATTGGAAGGAAAAACGAATGTACTGTAAGGCAAAGTACCATGCATAACTCTATTGAAATTGGATCTGGTGGAAAATTAATAACAGAGTATTACAATAAAACAAAACGATTGGTCATATATACTGCCTTTTCAAATTTCAAGTCAATATTTTTATTTTTTCATTCGATTTACAATTATGTACATATTATCTAGGCGATGTAGCTACTGCTGCCAAAATGGTTCCTTGCTACAGCTGTAAAAGAAAAACAAATGGATGGCCAATGGCTGTATTTGTAAAATATTGTTGATAGCTATTTCTAATATGAATTCATTAATTATTTTCAAGGAAGTGAAACTGAATTGGCAATCAACACAAACAAATAGCAATACAAAGGAAAGTGAACTTAGAATTCACTTGCAAAACCACATATGGCAGCTAGAAGAAGAAGACTGGCATTATCAGCATCTTTGCTTGCAAAAGTTTTAGGAGAAAGTTTACCAGCACAATCCTTAGAGCATACTTCTGCATCATCTTCATCGTCTTCATTAAATATATCAAAACGATCACGACGCGTTCTACTACAAATAAAAGGCAGTACAAGATGTCACGTTTACAATGAAGAAAATTCCACCAAAAATAATATATTATGTAAGCCAATTTGTTGTTTTTGCACAAAAGCTGATTGTAAAAACCAACATAATCGAAATGTTTGTACAACATGCATTCAAGAAAACTAATTTGAATTTATTTTCACTTGTTTCTTTAGAATAAAATTGTAGAGACGATTTGTTTGGTTGATTTTAATCAAAAAAAAAAAATCAAATTCATGGAAAACACACTTAAATCCCATATGTGTAGAAAACTACACACGAGGGTAGACAACGTAATTATTTTTGAGGATGAGATGAAGGTTAAAAGAAATAAGAACTATTAATTTGTAGTAATACGTTTGCTTACTAAATATTTCCAAGTATGTAGGTTGGTATGTACATTTTTGTATTTTGCATTTTTAGTTAGAAATAAATATTATCGAAAAGATTGTATGATTATAGTAGTTTTCTTAAGCCTGTTATGTAGGGGTCAGATCTTGAAAGCAAACGACTCAACAAGTCTTGGTTGGTCGTTATTCTGGGAGTTTTTCAAGAGGCAATAGGGCATTTTCCATAACATCTGATCCATAGATAAGTATCTAATGGACAGATGTCAGAAGGTAATACCAAGGATGCATTGTCAAACATGAAGTCACCAATTGATTCATCAAACGTATACACCTCAGCTATTCTTCATTGTTTCGTTCAAGCGCTACAGTCAGAAAAAAAAAGCTTCCGCGGCCGTCTACGCTTTCCTGATTCCATGATTCCCCCGCTAAATAAGATATTTCTTTTTGCATAACTTAACCATTCCTGACATTCCTTCAATATAATACTGCATCGGTCAAAAATATGAAAAATTCGTGATGTCAGGCAGTCAAAGTTAAAATTTTCTTAGTTTGGAGTATTTCCGGATTTTTCGATCAAAATGCAATTTTTTGTCACCCAAATATCGTAAAAATACTTTCTAAACAGAGAACAGGTATACGAAAAAGTTTAAAAAAAAATTGTAAAAATAAAAAAAAATAATACGTATACGTCTACGCAACACTACAACTTAAGTTGTACCGTTAGTGGGTGATAAGTTTGGTTTTACCGAAAAACTAGACCTAGCGTCGATATTTTAGACTATTTTAGATTTATTTAGATGGTATATGGAGAGACATGAGATACGCTCACTTCTGATGGGAAAACAAATCTGATAACAAACAAGTGGCATCATTGACGAAATGTTTGTAACTGTATAAATAAATACGAAATGCGCAAAAAAAAAAATACATTTACTTTTTTCTTTTTGTCGCATGGGAGAAAACACTATGCAATAGGTCAAGAAAGGTTATGCGACCTAGTTTTGCTCAGCGTAGAGCGAGAAGAAACGGATAGAACTGATTTCGAAACATCATCGATATGTTTGCGTCGCAGAAGGGAGGTGCAAGTGAAGCGTAACGCTATGTCCTAATTGAATCCGGGCAGTGCGATACGTGCGTGCGTTGCGTTGAAATCAAAAAGTAAACTGCTGTTGATAAATATAAACGTCCGAATTGAATACGTCTTACGGGCTATGCGTGTATTACGGGCTGCTCGCAACGCTCGCCTTGCTTGAAATTTAAAATTCTTTGATTTTGCCCGCATTGACGTCCGACTTTTGATTGAAATGGAAGTGCTCATATTTGAATGAAATTCATATTAATTGATATTCAACCATTTTAAATTTTATTTATTGAATTTTATAATATTTCGCACATTTTGTGCTACCCTTGGTGGATGATTATTTGATTAAGAGACCTGTTTCAGCGTATTTTTCTGATTTCCCTAATATTCTCGTCCAAGATGTTGGGAAATATTTTGTCTTTCATGTTTCTTTTTGAGTTTACATAATATTTTATATTTTGCCAGCAACACTGTTTTTCAACAACAAAATCTTACGCGCCGTAGTTGAAGTCATTTTAGAAATTTGTTCGACTAAACGCAAAACGTATTGTATTTGGTCACGTTTACGTTTCCCGCAAACTTTTGACGATGCGTGCATGCACGCACCGCAGTGTCCGTAACGGTAACGGTAGCGTAACGGTTTAACCTGTTCTGAGTTTCGTTCTAAAATAGAAAATAAATATGTTTTGTAAGTAAGACTTATGATTGTGTTATTTTAGAGTTCATATGTATCTGCTATTTATATTAACCCTACAGTGCATACGTGGGGCCTGACAGGCCCAAGTGAAAATTAAAATAGGTATAACATTAAAACCAACCTTTGAAATAAAATAAACTTTCATCTACCTTCCTACAACGTCGGAATGTCCGTCCTCATAACATAAAAATAACTTTAATAAGTTCAGTAAATATTACCTAAATAGAGCTTCGGGCTAGAGGTGGAGAAATATCGATAGTCAGATCCATCGATAGTTCTCGATAGTTGGCATTTTACTATCGATAGTTATCGATATATATCGATAGTTTTTTCCTCTGAAAGGTGATAATAAAATAAAGTTAAATGCACCATAATAAATAAACTTTCTTCACCGAGAGAAATTAGATCCCACGTTTTAAAGGAACCCGGTCCAGCTTTTTAGATTCAGACATCATAAAATGCATTACCTACCTACGTATAGACAGATAGAATTGAGAGACCAACTCCTATTTCTACGTTCCCCTTTTTAAGTTAAAGCCATTTTGTAAGTTGGCTTATTAGATCGGGTTCCTCTGTGAAACTTTAAATATACTCCGTTCGCTAGGTATCGACCATTTAAAGAAATTTTTGAAATTTTATATTTAAATGGCTGTCGAAAACGATCGATAGTGGTCAAAAAGTATCGATTGTTTTCGATAGTGGAAACTTTCGATTATAATCGATAGTGCAATCGATAGTTCTCCACCTCTACTTTGGGTTATTTTACTTGCGCATTATTTTCGTGCATTTAGTTTCTTACGGATTTTAGTGATAGAAGGTGTTTTCTTGTTTAGTGCGTTTAATTTATCTCGTGAAAGTTTGACTGGAAAACTTGTAAAAATTTTATTCATCAGGTAAATATTTGTATTTTTATGTTACTTGCTTCCAATAATCATTTACCACCCGAAACTCGTGCAAATTCAAGAAAAATCGCTGGATTGTTGCCTTTTGATCAAGAAATAGCATTCCCCAATAATGCAAATACAAGAAGGGACTGTGCATTCTGCACAAAGAGAAGGAGGAGTCGATACTTCTGCGACATGCATTTGCCTGCATATGCGAATTATTACTGTCCAACTTGCTCCAATTGAGTGCAATGCACATAATATTTATGTTTTATTCTTTATTTTTATAAGTTGATTTTTTTTGAATAAATAAAATCTTATTTTCATAGAATTTTCTTTCCGGGACTGGCACATATGCATTGGTGTGATTTTTTTGAGGAGTGCACTGAAGGGTTAAAAAAAATTAACGAAGAGGCGCAACTAGGTACCATTTCCGATTGATACGCCCCTGTCAGTTATCGCTAGATCCACTAAAGTTATCGATAGGACGTACAATCAATTAAAATTTCGATACGAATTAATTTCTTGTACATATGTGTATATGTATATGTTTGTATTTACGTGGATCAATCAAAGCGTTGATTCACACGAGTGGAAGAAAAAAATCTCTTTTGAAATCCATTTAATTAATTTGAATATAAATATGTATAAATACATACATATGCATCTTTGTATTTACATATGTTTGTAAGCTCTGCGAAATTTGGGCTATTAGCTGCCAAATAGGATTAAATTGGTTAATGTTTATTGTGTTGCAAAATCGCTGTCGAATATAAACGATACCGTACGATAAGATATTATATAGTTATGATAACCGCGCAGATAAAATTAACTGTTTTCACTTAATTTTTCTATGTGTGTGTAATTGTATGTTTTTTTTTCGTCTTTGAGATTACCTGTGCGATCGTGCAAATACTCGAATAGATGTGAGTAAATTTCTTTGGAAAACTAAAGTGCGATGAGATGAGGATGTGAAAATGTATAATATATGTAAATATCGCCTAAAAAACTTATAAATTGATTGGTAAATATTTGCAGAAAATGCTGTCATTTGCAGATTTTAAGTTCCAGTGTGTGTCAATAAAAACGCTAGAGAACTCCATATTGTTTACTCGCGTAAGAACTTCAGCCGTAACATCTTGCAACTGCGAGCTGCTAGCACCTAGGAAATACTATTTACACACACAATGTGCACATTACATTTATCTTGTGTACCCGCCTGGGTCATCATTAAAATTAAGAGGGCTATTCGAGTGTACCTATTACTATACTACGACTGTTGTTTTTTTGTAAACCCCATTTAATAAGCGCTATTGCGTTTAATTGCAAATGGAATTTAAACACCTCTATGTATCCGTACACACATTATAAATGGTTCCTATACGAGATGACAAGCAAAAAAGAAAATAGAAAAATAAAAGAAAAACTCGATCAACTTATATTATTTTAATTACGACTGTGTAGCTTTAAACAGGATACTGATGGAATTATGAAGGGGAAATTAATTGCAAATACACTCGTTGCCTTTACAACAAGTTACAAGTTAATTTTCTAGATTATTCATTATCGTCAACGGAAATGATTGCTTAATTTGGTTCACAGAGTTCACTTTGCAAAATAAAAAAAATATGTACATACATAAGTAAGGGTAATATGGAATATCACTTTTCCTCCGTATATACTACAGCGACATCTCTTTATTTACACTTCAAACTAAGATTGTTTAGAGGACATGGAACAGGCCATAATATGCATACGTGCTAAGCAAATGGGTTACCTCAAAGCTTCAAAAGCATTCAATGTTCCACGTGGAACTCTTTTTCGATTGGCCACATCTGCAGAAACTTCGATCGAAGTATGTATTACGTATTCCACTTGAAAGGAGCCCCATCTTTACAACAACTGAAATGGAGGTTGAGGTCGTAAAATATATTAAATACACTACGCCTTCGGTAAAAGCAAGCAGCTGCGTTAATTGGGGTTGCTGCAATAACCGAGTCACAAAAAAGTTCAGCCTTGAATTAGAATTTAACCTGAAAACCAGAGTTTGAAAAATAAAAGAATATTGTTCTTGACAAAAGTTTCAGTGGAAAATAACTCTTGAAGCAAGTCATTAATGGATGTCATCATTTCGCGGTCACTAATGATTTTATCGCTTATTACCCTCAACGGTAGCTCATCCTTCTCATCCCACTCACTGTCAGGGGATATCAAAGGCTTCCAGCAATTTTGTATAGCCGAAGACTTAACCTTGTCCCATGCAGTAGCCGGGAGGCATATGACATGCCTTAAATTAAAAACCTTTAATTTACTCTCCAAGTTTGAGCCTCGGCTTCCGACTAAACGTGTCAAAAGTCAATCAAGCAATTATGTACCGACCGCGAGAAAATTAGCTGAACATTGGTAAATTAAAACGCAAATACAGTGCACATATGATCTATGTACGAGTTGAAAAAATTCTGAGAGAAGTAACTGTAAAATAACTGCCCAGTTACAGTAAAACCAAACACCAAAAAATAGAAACAAAGACAAAACGAAATAAGAGATCATGGATGGAAAGTTACGTTGACTGAGTCACTAATGGTAAAAATTTGGGTGTTACCTTAACCGAGGTATTACGTTTATCGAGGGTTGCTTTTACCGAGGACGTACTGTAGATGGAGTCACGATACTTCGGTTTAACACAATCGGACGTTAGATCGTTGGCTTTTCAACTGGCAATAAGGAATAACATTCCCAACAAATTTTCTATTTTGAAGCAGTGTGCTGGGCGTGATTGGCTTAAGGGTTTTATAAAAAGACATCGAAATGATCTATTAATTCGAAAACCGTCAGATACGTCAATGGCAAGAATCACTGGATCTAATAGAGGCAATATAGATCTATTTTTTGAATTCCTAACATCGTACAACGAGCGATATAATTTTCCACCAGATCGGATCTATAATGTTGACGTAACAGGTTTTTCGATTGTTCCAAGCAAATAGCCAAAAATATTAGCTACCAAAGGAAAACAATAGATTTGTATTTTGACCTCTGCTGAAAGATTCTCCCTTGTTACCTTGGTATTAGCTATGAGCGCTGGTGGTCAGTTTTTGCCACCACTTTTTGTATTTCCTAGAAGGACTGAAAATGTCCAGTTAATGAAGAATGGTCCACCTGGTTCAATCGCTGCATTTCATCTTTCGGGATGGATACAACTTAGCCTCTTCACCAAATGGTTTCAGTACTTTATTAAAATAGTGCAACCAGTGGAGGATTCGCCAGTGCCATTAATATTAGACGGATATTATAGCCACACTCGGAATATTGATGCATAATTGAAATGGCTAAGGCGAATATTGTGACTATCAGCCCTATCGTGGAATCCGCCGGGGGGAAAGGTTCACTGTAATTTGAGCATCGGTATCGTTGAATCTGGCGAAGTGAATCATTCCCTTGTCGGCAATGTGAATGAGTTTCACGGCATCGTGGAAAATGTTCGAATCGGACCTCTCCATATAAAATATGACATTTCTCATCCGCAGCTCAAACGTTGCGGATCTCATACTGTTGATTTGTTTTACTTGAGAACTTGATAATTTAAACAAACAGACTTTACAAAAAATGTATTTGCATTAAATAAAAGACTAATATTTGATTAAATTAGTTCTTTAACACCCTAAATTTATTTCCCAACACCTTATTGATGATTTCCCTGAGAAAAAATCGTATGCAAGCTGCTTACTTTACTTTGGGAGAATTTGAAAATGAGCTGCGAGTTAGATCCAATTGCCCCTTCTTATGAAAAATTCGATTTATTTAGTTGCACATTTTTAATAAACCGGCAAGATTAGACTGTTTTTAAACAAATTTAAGAGAACAAATGTATGTGAAAACACGTTTATTTGGTAGTTCAATTGTCCCACTGATCCACCTACGCATGCGCGTATTTTTGTTTCTGAAGATGGTTCTGCAGCTGACGAATCCAGAGACAGAGCTATACTATTTATCTTACTTTTTTTTATTTATGTTTCTTTTGTATTGCAAAAACCAAAGGACAATTTAACAACACAAATTCACTTTACCGTTATAAATTGTACTTGACAGATACACTTCCTTTTCGATATTTACGTCGGTAAGGAAACTTCCCCGACGGATTCTACGATACTAAGCTAAAGTGAAAGTGAATCGAATCCGATCCGGCGGATTCCATGATAGGGGTGTATAATTTCGCTACCACCTCACTCAACCCATAAGATTTTTTGCAAGAATGTAGGTGCGATTTCGCAATAAAAAAAAAGCTGTATTCCATATTACCCTAACTTACTCTAATAATTTGAAATAATAATTTAAAAATTAAATAAAAACTATTACTTTTCTCCTTACAGTTCGACGAATATTTACGCTCTCTCTCAATTGATCCTGAATCGGTGTCAAACTTTAAATTAATCACCGATGGACAGTTTCCAATACGCCAATGTTTACATCCAGAAGCTTGTGCCAAAGACTTAGAACTACCCTCATACTATTGTAGATTTAGTGACCTACGTAAAGAATATGTTAAATATAAGTCTGGCGATTTATCACGAGCACTTGTCCCAGTTAAAGATATAAAAAAAATTCTACAAATACCAGCCGCAACTGCACCGCAGTGCATTGCTGATATGGTTAAAGGTAAGTTTACATATAAATGTACTCGTATAAGAAATAGGATTATAGAAAATGAATTTATTTATGTATCTATGTAATTGGTTTTCTATGATCTAACTGAAAAGTGGTTATATACTCGTATCTTTCTCTTTTTCTAAACGTGAAACGTCTTGGAGTTCGAATGTCAAATCGAAATGCATAAGTCATGATTTTAAGTTTTTTTTTTTTTTTTTTTCATAATATTAATTTACTATCGTTCGTAAATAACCTTAAATCGTTCTTCTTTTTTTTTCTACCAACTATCATTTAAAGAAAAACATGAGTCGTAAATAAGGAAATAATTTAGGGCACGTAAATTACTCGCACTTAAAGCTTAGCAGTCAACCGCAAACGAACATACTTTCATGCGCTTTGTATCTAAAGATACGTTGTGTTATTCAGTGTGTTTAAAATTTTCAATTATAAGATTTGTATGTAGAAGTATGTAAGTTGCACAAATTATTAATGTTGTGAAATAGAAGTATTCAGCGGTGTCGGTTCGGTACAAAATGCTCAAATTATTTTAACTCCATGATTTTTTTATATTTTTAATAATTTTTCCCAAAATAAATTAAATAAATTTTGTAATCTTTTGAATATCTTGGAGTTGACAAAAATTGGATGGTCCAACAGAAATTGAATCTAAAATCGAGAAACAATTTAGTACAGAATGCTTACTTCATCATAAGGAAGTATTTATAAGTTATCTTATTAATATATAAATCCCAGTGTGACGCTCTTACCTGTCAATCTTACGATTAGACAAACACAAAAACTAATGCACACAATGAAGTAAAACTTCGTATTCCAGTTCATTAACATCCTGTGCCTATTATAGGCCGATTTTTAAATTAATTTATTCGCAATATTATTTAAATTAATGCAAAAATAAAAACACTCTAACAAATGCCACTTTCTTGCGAAATGTCATTTATTCAAATTACAAATACTTAGAATCCACACTTGTGGATTGTATATATTGATAGACTGCAAACCTTGGGTTGCGTTCGCACTGTCTTTGATTCTTCGAGCAAAAAGACAATGTATGTATTGTAAGTAACACTATATTTTTTAGACACGGGCGCAGCCGGGCGGGAGCGGGACAGCTAGTTTAATTATATATGACAATCAGCCGTAAGCACTGGTAGCTAGAGCTGTTATATGGTATACAGTGAAGGAAATATGAATAGCCTCAATGAAGTTTTGTTGTATAAATTAAATTTTATTTTTCTGATCAAATTATTTATTTTATTTAGTGATTGGGTATTTATTAAACTTATTAAAAATTAAGAAAACAAAAAGTTGAAACAGCTCATTTCATAATTATATGCGATAAGGTGCAGAAAAACTAAAATTTAAACGGAAATACGGTTAGCCTCACTATTAAAAATAATGAAATTCTCTTACCTGTGAGATAAGTAATGTTAATTTTTATGATTGTTATTGTTTTTTAATATGTGATGTGCTTTCCTTTGTTAGAAATAACTTGAAAAATTCGGTCATTCATACTATCGACCAATTTTTCGAATTGTTCGCATGAAATTTCATTCCAGACTTCCCAATTTTTTTCTTTTAACTCAGGAATCGGTTGAAACTGTCTGCCATTGTGGTAAACTTTCCGGGCTATAATTCTCGATAAGTTTTTTATGGGGTTTAAGTCAGGACTGCATGCCGGCCACTAAAGTACTTCTATATTTTTCTCTAAAAGCCACTCCACTGTTATTTTTGCTGAATGTATGGCAGCATTGTCATGCTGAAAAGTGAAGTTCTCCGCTATTACAGTCTCAGCATGTTCGACTAGTCTCCAACAAACTAATGTAATTTTCCGAGTTTATACCGGGGGTAATCCAAGCTTACGGCAGTTTCCCTTAAATGAAAAAGCGCCTCATATCATGACTGTTCCACCTCCGAAATAGCGGCTTAGTCTGGTTTCTGGTCCTTTTCTCAATGCATGCTTTGAAACTTTGAAAACCAACCGTTCCAGATTGAAGTTCCTCTGATCGCTTAACAGGACACTTTGCCGTTCATAGGTTCACGCCATGTACTTTCGGTCGCAGTAGAGGCGACTTCCGTAATGTCGCTTTGTGAGCTCTGGCTTTGGTGCTCTTTTTCGCTATTCTGTTTGAGGATGCTTTTGCAGAATTTGTCGAACACATCTGGAGGTTACTGGCAACTCCAGACAAGTACCGTTTTTTATAAAACGCCGAGAAAATAAAAGAGAAAAGCGCGATTCCCGTAAAAAAGTGTATGAGGCTATTCATATTTCCTTCACTGTATAGTATGTATTATGCTGTCACATGCTGTATGTAAAGTATAATATGCACAAATTAACTTAAGCTTATTAAATATTAAGGTTTTTACCACTAACATTTTCTCGCCAACCATCAGTAGTCCGCGGACCACCGGTAGGCAGCCGTTGCTTCCAAGCATTATAGTGGGCTCGTCGGGTGTATGCCAAATCCGGGAATGCATTTTTTTGGGAATCCATCGTGAGCGTTGGTATCTTGATGGGAAATTTAGGAGGGAAACTTTTTACTAAGACCTGTTACCTTCATATAAATTAAAGAATTTTGTAGTAACGCGGTAGAGATATTAGCCTTATGAAAAGTGAGGAATACCAGGATGTGGTTTGAAGCATTTAATTCCAATGCGAGGATGCACACTAGTCGCAGCACCGGAGCATAATTTTAGACTGGCTAGCTTATTCTTCGGGTATCCAATGGAGAATTTATGCGAGCTTTTGACTCGAGACATTTATAAAGATAACCGCCAATTTCAAACGGTTCTTGAGCTAAAAAAAGGCCCTGCTAGAATCTTGGGAAAAACTAAGCATAACAGCACTTACAAATTTGGCGCGCTCTATGGACAAGCGTCTTTTTGAGCTTATTCTGAAAAAAGGAAAGCAAATAAATTACTATGCACTGAAAAAAATATCGGTTGTCATATTCACAATAGCCGGTTGTCAACTGAAAATCGTCAATGTGATGAAAAAAATTGTCAATACGATGAAAATTATCCCCGACCAGCTTCGTATTTGAAAACCGGATAGTCGATATGAAAATTTTCGATATTCAATATGATGAAAGAAGTTGTCAATATGACAACTCCAGTAGCCAATGTGAATATTATCACTATCAATACGATAATTGCGTTTTGAAGTCATCAAGTTGACTATTGCCCAACCAACCCAAATCTAAGTTCCTACATATGTATGTACATACAAATATTATAAACAACTCCATTTACCGCTATTCAAATAATTTAACTGATCGCAGTTTTGTTCAACGATTTCGACTATCAAAAGAAGCATTTGTATTGGTATTGGAAACAATAAATATGCCAGATGGGTGTCGTGTAATATATGTATATTTCTCCATTACGAAGACTTGCGGGCACTCTGGAGGTACGCTGGAGGTACGCTGGAGGTTCTGGGTGGAGAAGGCTACCAGTGGTTGACTGGTACCTCATGATTTTGGAGTTGCTATCGCCCAAAGTACGCTATCAAAAATTGTTGCATCAACATTATAGAAACCAAAATTTGTCCTTTATGGATGCAAAGGGTTTGGTGGTGGGTAGCTCATTGCAGTTCGTTCTCACCTCAGTTCCAGCTTAATCAATGTTCCTTTCCCTTTGAACACTGAAACTATTTGTATTAAAATTTGTATTGAGGACAGAACTGTCTTTATCATTAATTCATACATTCCTCCTAAAAGTGATACATCATTGTATTCTGTGCGTTCGCTTATCTTGGAATACATTCATGACTTATCCTGCTTGGTAAACAACATTTTATTGCTCGGCGATTTTAACTTGCCACAAACGATCTGGGTTCCATCGGAGGATGGATCCTATCTTACAGCATCGTATACTTCCGCTCAGCAGGAGCTTATTAAACTTGACTCCATTACGTCTTTTGACTTACAGAAAATCAGCTGTATGCAGAACTACAATAATCGAACTCTCGATTTGGACTTTTCCTCTGACGCTGTTAGTACTGTTGTTCAAGAATCTTGTTCAAGCATAACTAACATAGATAGACATCATCCACCCTTGGATGTATTTTTTGACTTGAGTTGTTATATTTATGATAATAGTGACCCCAATGATGGCTCGTATATCTTGGACTTTCGACGGGCTTATTATTGGCAACTGTCTGAAAGAATAAGGTGCTCCAATCTACAAGACATTAATGTTTCACCTAATGTTGAGGATGCAGTTAAAGTCTCAGCCCAAATGACTTTAAAATTTTAATGGATGATGAATTCAAAGTGCTTTCAAGCAGCTTATACAGTGCCTATATAAGCACAATGGAAACCTCACTTAGGAATAACCCGAAACAATTTTGGAGCTTGGTTAATTCCAAGAAAAAGTCTGACGGATATCCAGCAGAGTTTTCTTATAATAACAGCGTTTTTAAAAATGGTTGTAGAAATTGTAAAAATTGTAAAAATTGTAGTTTTCAATATGAAAATACCATTTTAAATTTGAAAATCTAAGTTTTCAATCTGACAACCTCAGTTTTCAATATGACAACTGCTTTCATCACATTGACAATTGCAATTGTCAATATAAAAAAAGAAGTTATCGGATATAAAAATGAAAATCCTAAATTGTTATATTGACAACTATAGTAAAAAATAAATAAATATTTGGCTTCAGCAGTCCTAGGTAGAACCAAGCCTAGCTTCCCGCAACCATTTGTGTACGCGTTATATTTTTGCACGAATGGAAGGGACCTACAGTTTTCTGCCGTCTCCGAACGGCGAGTTGGGAAGCTTTACATGACAAATGATACTCTTGAATGCTTGTCAGGCATTCGGAAGAGGTGGGCACTGTGAAAAAAACTTTTTAGGTGTTTGCGGCGGGATTCGAACCCAAGACCGCTGGCTCAGTAGTCCGACGCACTAACCACTTGCGCTACGGTGCCCACTACTATAGCAGTCGGTTGAAAAATGACAATTTTTTCATCACATTGATTACAGAAATTGTCAATATGACAACGTTTTTTGGTTCAGTGTACCCAAAAAAAAGTTTTTTTTTTTTCATTTATTTTTTTTTGCACTGACCTTATCATTTTTAGAATTATGGCATGCTCTTGATGCTCATTTTGATAGGCACTATAGAATGAATTATGCTCTTGCTCATGAAGTTGTAGGTGGACATTCATGAATCATACAGCCGGCGTATTTATCTGTAGAGATTAAAATAGGTGAATAGGAGTTTTTCAAATTTCCCATCAGTAACTCTGTTCGATCTAATGTGTGTACGGTTGAGACATATTCATACTTTTCAAATTTTCGAAATATGAAAACACAACTACGAGTATGTACATATATGGTATGTGCTTATGTTCTATAAATCCAAGTTGATTCAAATCATTTTTCCATTGTCGTTTCTGAGTTAATACATATGTATGTATGTATGTATATCTGCCTAAGTCGATAGTCAAATTATTCTCAACCAATAAACACATACATATCTCTTAATTCAGCGGCTCCAGATTGCTGAATAAAGAGTATCTCTTGCAGTACCTACAGAAAGGGTATCTATCACCTTACGAATTTACATATTTGCACGGTGTAGTGCAATTCAGCTATTTCAACTAATTAATACGAGTGTCGGGTAAACGTAGGTATACATATCTGTGTATGAATATGGAAATGAATCATAAGAGATTCTGTTATGAGAGTCATAAAACGTGTTGTCAATTTTTAATATTTACACTCAACGACTTGTCAAAGAAAGTGATCTTCAATTCCGTTCAAAATTATCACACCTATGTAGGTGTGTGTTTATATTTAATCGTGTATACATACATATGTGGTTTGCATTATTTTATTGTTTCAATGAGTTTTTTTTAACTCTCAACTGTTTTTTTTTATTGAATAAAGCCCTTGATGAAAAATATGATATGAAATGATAAAATTTACTCTTACAGAACTCAATATAGCTATTTGTGATGATACTGAATTTTACGTTAAGGAATCTCGAGATATGGTGTCAGTGATTCAATCACTCCTAGCAGAAGGTAATTCTCTATTTTCGACATAGCCTATAACACTTACTAAGTTTTTTTCTATTTTTTTTTAAGGACATAAATTTGAAGCCAACGAAGTAGTAAATTTGATATTAGAACCGGGAATATGGTGAGTTAATTTATTTTTTAATTACAATTTTTTATCGTACGTTTTATCTACTAAGTAATAGTACCTACTCATAAACCCATAAAAAAAAAAAACCACAAAGAAGTATTGACATTTATAACATACATGCATAATAAAAAGGTATGCATTTTTTTTTCTTCTTCTTTTCTTCTTTGAGTTACTGTATCTAAATGTATGTACATATGTACAGACATACTGTGCCTTATCAACTTTGTTCGATCGAAGAAAAACAAATGTCTATTTATACACGTACAGAGTCGTTCTTTGAGTGAGAACTTTCCGTTTCGAAGTCGCAGTGATACTCGTATTTGTATATATCTCAAATGGAACTGGAAACAGTTTCAATCCGAACGTTATCCACAGTCGATCGTTATCTTCAATTTGTAAGTGTAAATCGCTTTAGGTATAAATAAATAATTCTGTTATGATAAAGTGAGTAAGGAAACACGCTAAAATTTCGATCGAATACCATTAACCAAATCTTTCGCGGGTGTAATTAAGGCTTTGCAAAAGTTACATAAAAGTTCTAACTCCGTTTTGTATCCACTTTTTACCTGGAGCCATTCTTCAATCATTGTTACTTCGTCGATCCTCTTCGATTACTCGGATTATTTGCTTTTGGTAATACAGATTAAAAGTCGATAAAACGAGGTCTGTGTGTGTAGGTTAAAATATTTTATGCTTATCGTGCATTTCATAAAAATAAAAAAAGTGTCGAGTTGTTAATCACATTTTACAATTCCATTCGGGCGGACAGAAATTAATGTGTTTGCAACAATTTGACTCTATTGCTCGTATTTTTAATCCAACTACAAACCATTAATTCCTTAAGTATTAAAGTCGAGATAAGCAATTGCAAAAAGTGCACAGTTCATTATTTTATTTACAACTTGTGCGCTTATGTATGTATTTGCGTTTTATTGACAAAAACAAAATGAATATTGAAATGATTGTTGTTTCCCCATTTAGTTCGATTGACGACGAGATTGATGGTGCCTGTATAGTACGAGCTAGAGGATTACCGTGGCAGAGTAGCGATCAGGATATTGCTAAATTTTTCCGAGGACTTAACGTTGCAAAGTAAGTCAATACGATTTAATATTATTTATGCACTCAAATGAAATATTATGTACTTCTATCGGTGTCATCGTTTGATTAGTTTCATATTCTCACTACACTCTCTGATAACAGGGCAAAGGTCTCCAGATTATCTCATATAACTGAGAGTCTTTGGCTTAATGGAAATCAAATGCCGATAGAGTACTTTTATTTGAATAATGTATGTATGTATATGCTACAGTGGTAGACATTCGTATGAGCGCACTTTAAGATTTATCTTTAACCTTATTCAGTCAGCACTACAAACTTCGAAAATGTTACAGTTTTTTCCATATCGTCGCAACTGTTATGTATGAGTATTGCACGTAGGGGAAAATGATGTGCCTAACGTAGGGTTGTCAGAAATATTTTGAAGAAACCGGACAGAATTTGATCAAAAAAGAGTACAAAACTTGGACGTTTGTACAAAAAATTATTACATGTCTTAAATGTTAAATACCTTAAAGTTCTCACTTTATTTTTGGTTCGTGGGTGGTTGGTGTAAAAATATATATTATAACCGTTGGTATAAACGTCCCACAGCGTTAAATCGCATGATCTGGGCCGCCACTTCTGATCATCAAACCGAGAAATTACACGACCAGGAGACTCTTGCAGTAATTGAATTTTTTCTCGGGCTGTATGGCATCGTCTTGTTGAAACCACATGTCGTCCACACCATAGCTTGGAATTAGGCACAAAAAACTGGATTATAATGTCGCGATAATGAGCATCACTAACTGTTATTGTTTGACCAGCTTGCTTGACCGCATTTTCAAGGAAGAATGGTCCGATGATGCCTCCAGCCCTATATCCGCACCAAGCAGGGACACATTGTGTATGGATTTGCTTCCCAACAATCACTCGGGTATTTTCTGAACCCCAAAATTTGACAAAATCAAATCTTGCGTAAACTTTAGGACACACATTACAGATTTGTTATATTGGTAATAATAATAAATGATAGATATAAGCCAAATATTCACCCCTATCATGTGCGGCAAATTCTCGTTAACTATAACTGTGGTTTTTCCCGAATAGCTAGTTAGTGCAAGGGAATACCACTTTAGCTGAGAAAATACATTTAGCTCATAAAGTTGATACGGGTTGCACACATAATCAGGTTGAAACGTGGTAATTATGAAAAGTGTAATTGTGTCACTTATTTTCTACCATATCACATTCTGTAAATTTCATTTATTCCTGTTTTGAAAGCTTTCAAATCTTATATTAAGCTATTTTATTTTGTTATAAAACCAATTGCAATTGAATTATAAGCCCCTAGTGACGTCATATGACGACACCCACTAACACCCTATTTATCTATTTTATTAAAAATTTGGACTTAGTTTCATACATGTTGGTCCATTAAGAGATACAGTGGCGTGTTTCAATACTTTTGGATAAGTATTTCGTTACTTCGGAGAATAAGGGTTAAATCCGACGGATCTGAGATTCCCTTCACTCATTCGGTTTACATTCATAGATCGTCGTGATCATTAAATTCGCCGGATACACTACTTTATCTACATCCCTTTTTATGTTTTCGAAATCAGATGTTCTAAGGAATTCAGGAATTCTAATGAATAAAAAATTATAAATAAACACTTTTTTGGTTTTACTTTAAGCTTTTGTTTTGCAATATTTTGCATACCAATGTCGTGTTTCATTTACTTTATTTATAAAGTTCAACGTTTTTAGTATTCATATTTATTTCCATTAAAATTTCCTTGTTTTGGTCGCATGTTTTGTGTAATGATCTGTATATTCTACGCGTGCCTGAAGTTAGTTCATCATTTGTTTGTTTCTGCACTTTCAACGTTCAAAGTTGTTGGCAGTCACCAGGTTAACTCTGTGCTACTACCATTCTTTTGAACTTATGCCGGCTGTTCTAGATCCTCCACCTTCAAACTACTCTTGGGGATGATCTTGAAAAGCGGAGTTATACGACAACTTGATTCCCTTTACATTACTTTGGCGACTTTTGACGATACGCGTCGAGTCCAGACTTGAACATTTATACACACTTATCCTTCCCGATTCGTGACAACACCAGAGAAGATTGGAATTCTGTCACGTTTGCATTGCATTGCATGGCATTCTGTCCCGTTTTGCTTTGGCCGAAAATAAGATCGATCCAAGGGTGGATGTTATGCCGCACTATTTCTGAATCCATTTTTTTGTTTCTGCACTTTCAACGTTCAAAGCAGTACAAAAAAAAAAAAATGCTAGCCAACCCCACAGCATTTTCTCGTGGATCTGAAACGTCAAACTTTGTATGGAGAGACTCGATCCGTTCGTTTTCAATGACACATTACCGAAAAGTGGACGATTCCCTTCGAACGGATTCAATGATACCGATTTTCGAATTTTCGTGAACCATTCCTCCCGGCGGATTTAATGATAGGGTGATTATATTTGATGAATAACGGAAAACCCGGACAAACCGGGTTTGCGTATGCGCGCAAAAGAGTAGGCAACCAATTCGCAAACAGAATTGGTCGATCTAAATGTGTCACCCGAAATTTTCTCAAAAAAGGCCAAACGAAGGGTAACAACAAATTATCTCTTCATCAAAAAGGTCGAATTCGTCGCGAGGCAACCCAAGATCGGTTATCTTCCAAGCAAATTAAAGATAAACTGAGACTTCCTTCTAAACCTCTTCAGATTTCACGCATTTTAAACATCTTGCCGAACGTGAAATAGACGAAACTAAAGGGAAAACTACATTTAACAGGGGAATAGAGGATCTCTGGGGTATTCTTGCTTGCAAAATATATATGCAAATGGACGCCAATACAATAGCGTAAATGACCTAAAAGCGGGTGTCTTGGTCCGAAATTGATATTAGTATCCTCAACAACTGGGACCGTAGCGCAAGTGGTTAGTGCGTCGGACTACTGAACCAGCGGTCTTGGGTTCGAATCCCGCCGCAAACACCTAGAAGTTTTTCACAGTACCCACCTCTTTCGAATGTCTGACAAGCGTCAAAGAGTATTATTTGTCACGATCGAGCTTCTCAACTCGCCATTCGGAGTCGGCAAAAAACTGTAGGTCCCTTCCATTCGTGCAAAAATATAACACGCACACACAAATGGTAGCGAGAAGCAGGCCCAGGTTCACCTCGAGCTGTAGCGCCAACTAAGTAAGTAAGTAAGTATCCTCAACAACTTAGCAAATTTCATGCCAAATCGAATTTTTGCTGTAATTTAAAGTAAAGGAGACCACACAAAATATTAAGCTAACAAAAAAAAAATCGAAAATGCAAATTTATTCACTTGTTTTCCTTAAAAAAGTTAGGTGCGCTCATACGAATGCCTAACGTTTAAAATACTTTTTGTTTACTATACTATAATACTATAGTTTACGAATACATAATACATGATTTATCTTCATTAAAAGTAATAAAAAGATTTTTGTTTAAGAAAAAAGTAAAGTGCGCTCACACGAATGTCTACCACTGTACAGTATATTATTTCGAGTACTGTATTCTAATTATTGTTTTTCATTGCAATTTGTTAAGAAAAAAAAAAATAAGTACACGTATAATCAAGTTTTGTATAATACTTTCAAGCTGCCATCTTTTGGTCTTCGGTAATTTGCAGGAAAACCTTAGAAAAAAAAAAATATTAAAATAAATCTCTTTTCAATTTGATTGCGTCTTTCAGAGGCGGTGTTGCTCTCTGTTTATCACCGCTAGGCCGCCGAAACGGTGAAGCTTTAGTCCGATTCGTTTCACAGGAGCACCGTGACATGGCACTCAAAAGACACAAGCACCACATTGGCAATCGTTACATTGAAGTGTATCGTGCCACAGGTGAGGATTTTCTTTCGATTGCTGGTGGCGCTTCGAATGAAGCTCAGGCCTTTCTATCGAAGGGCGCTCAAATTATAATTCGAATGCGGGGATTACCCTATGACTGCACTGCAAAGCAAGTGGTAAGATTATATTAAGCTTTTTATCTTATCACACGACGATGATGATATTGGTTTTTTTTTTGTTTTCAGTTGGACTTTTTTACAACGGGCGCTGATCCTTGCCACGTTTTAGATGGAACCGAAGGTGTTTTGTTTGTAAAAAAGCCCGACGGGAGGGCAACAGGAGATGCGTTTGTCCTATTTGCCTCCGAGGCAGATTCACCAAAAGCCTTGTCACGACATAGAGAATCGATTGGACAACGGTATATAGAGCTATTTAGATCTACGACAGCTGAGGTACAACAAGTGTTAAATAGGTCAATGGACCCAAAAACATATGAACCTCCACAGCCACCACTTATTGCTCAGTTACCGCCTATGCAGTTGTCACTCTTACCACAGGTAAATAGAAAACAAATACAGTGAAATCTCTCTTTAAGTGGACAGCCACGTTTATGAGAGCTGTCCGTTTATAAGAACGCATTTTGTATAAAAATTTAGAAATTGGTTCCCCAAAAAGGCGTCCGCCAATGCGAGTTGTCCGCTAATGATAGATTCTACTGTACAAATGCCTTTTATTCAAATAATATTCTTTCATTCGAACAGCATATGATAACTTCGGGAACAACAAGGAGTTGTATTCGCCTTCGGGGTCTGCCGTATGAAGCCATGGTCGAACATATCCTTCATTTCCTTGATGACTTTGCCAAAAATATAATGTTCCAAGGAGTACATATGGTCATCAATGCACAGGTTAATAAAATCAGAAAGACGAAAACGAAACAACACAAGAAATAATGTCTCAAAATTGTGATCTTCTGTTTATATACTATAGGGTCAACCCAGTGGAGAGGCTTTCATTCAGATGGACTCAGAGGAGGCGGCCCGACAATGTGCGCAACGCAAACATAACCATTTCATGGTATTTGGTAAAAAATATCGTTACATCGAAGTTTTCCAATGTTCTGGCGACGACATGAACACTGTTTTAAACGGGGGGCTGCAATCGCCAGTAAATCATCATCACGCAACGAAACCGTCTTTACTATCACCGGGTATGTTATCACAACCACAGCAGACATCAGCACAATCAAATAGTGCCCATAATGCAATTCAATCCAATGCACCTGTTGCCGCAGCAGTGGCAGCTGCAGCCATGGCCCAACAGCAGCATAATCACCAGCACTTATCAGCGGCTAATTCACAGGCTGTTGCTGTTGCTGCTGCTGCCAGTGCTGCTAGCCTAAATCCCTTCATAGCTCGGCATCATTCCCTCTCGCATCATTCCTCTGCACCAATGACAGCTTCCCTGCCCATGCATAATGGGCATCCGAGCGCTTCGGCGACAAATCTAACAGCCGCAGCTATTCATAATCAACATCATTCCAATCTTTCTGGCGCCACATCGATGCCGTTCAATCTATCAATACCCCCACCACTATCAGCTAATTCAGCCCTTATTGCCCAGCAACAGGCACATTTTATTGCACAGCAAAATTTGCTGGCCCGTCAAGCTGCTGCAATGGCTGCGGAGCAAGCAGCCGCCCCATTGTATTCCAACTTACTCAATCCATATCTGCTTCCATCCCCTGGCACCGCTGTTGGCGGTAATCCCTCTGCGGGACAGCCGCAATACGTACTGATGCCACAAAGGCACCCAATCTTTCAGCCCTTTCAGTTGAGCTACGATCCGTCCGCTTTCCAATTTGCTGGTCACACGCCTCCAGCCGGTCCTGGAGTGACTCAGGCGAGTATTGCACAATCCATGAAACGATCATATGACAATGCATTCCAGCATGATCCAAATCAAGTGAATAACGCTGCGAAGCGCACGCTCACCCGTCCCCCAGCCGGTAGCATGTACACCTTCTACAATCCGGGGGTTTAAGGGTAACCCTACCAACAATTTCTACACCCATCCCTCCCACATCCTATTGCAAATCGAGAACTATATGGCAATATTAATTTTAGACAATAAATTTATTTTAACTTTTTACCTACAAAAAAAAATAAATAATAACGTACCCTCAATATCATGCATACACTAGCTTTAAGCGGGCCTTAGTATAATCTTACTCTTACTTACGTCTACTTAATGTTATATTCCTTAAGCAAACGAAAGCATTAGTTATTATTTGGTTATCATCAGAGTATCATCAGAAGTGCCTTCTGATTTCCGCTTGCCTTAGTCCTGTAAGTGGAGATCGTAAAGGATTTGTTTTTGTAGATTTGGGATATCTGTACGATGGGAACTACTTCGCAGATAACGAAGTATTTCTCAGTTAAATCGGGTAAAAAAATTGAATGAGGCTAACAAAATTAATTTCAGAAATTCAGAAAAAAAACACATAATGACATAATATGTAGATATGTACATAAGATACATACTCGTAGATACTCTCGTACAATTTGAGAATAAAAGAAATAATTCCTGAAATTGATTTTGTCAGGTGTTGGGCTAATTGGTTGAATTTTATTCGATCTTGGGTATCTTCTGGGATATTTTTTTTTTTATTTGAATAAATTGATAAATTGAAGTTGAAAATTTACAATAATATTGATAAAAGACTACAACAATACTTTTGCAATCATGAATATTAAATATCAATCATCGTGTATTTTTTTTTGTTTAACTTTCATAATTATATATTAATACCTACATATAAAAAAAAAATACATATATAATTTTTTTTTTTAACTATATTTTTTGTAATTGGTGGTGTAAGTCGCAAGGTTTTAAACTGTTGTCCTTCCTGTTCTGTAACGCACCTATTTTGCTTTTGTTCTTGTATACTTTTTAAGTGAGCAACGCTTCCATTGCTTTAGCGTAGCCACAGTTTCCGTGGTAAGCGAATTTATTTTTGTACTTACTTTGTGAAATGTGATTGTTTTTTTAAATTAAAAGAAAAGAAAAAAATCTGGGTGAGTGGTTAACTATCGTGATGGCAATGGTTCGTTGGGATTGAAAGATAGTCTTCCATTTATTAATGTTTTTATTTTGTTTTATTGAAATAGACCACAAGTAGGTATTTTCCTCTCCCTGTGATTTATACGCTTAAATTTATCATTGTTAGAAATTTTCTTTGTAGTTTGAGATGTTGACCTCCCATTTAGTTCCTAGATTCCCCAAATGCCCAGTTTCACAGTGAGAGTTCAAACTGAAGTTCAACTACCTTAGGTTAGGTTAGGTTGAAAGGGGTTATGAGGCTGAGCCATCATAAAAACACCAGGTACCATAATGGGCCCATCGCAATCCCCTGTAACCATCGTATGATGGTACCTAAACCGAAAAATTTCCGTCAAAAAATGTAATTTCGCAAAAATGTTAAGATTTTACTGTGGCCAGTTTGGCCAGCTTTTTTCAGTGTATTAAAGAAGTAATTCCCTAAATTTTTTTTTCAAAAACGAGCAATAGCCTGTGTGATTCTTGTCATTGCAGTACATATCTGCATTCGTTTGTGTTCGAAAGACCCATTCTTTTAGCATCTTTTCTCAAGAGACAGTGCTAGGAGAGTATTCCTATTAGAGTTCTTAATTTTGCCCTATTCAGTGCAAGGATTACCCTGGCTGTTTTGCGGTCTAAGGCCGGCCAAAGAGCCCTTGTCCCTCTATTCTTGACCATCTGTGGTCCACCAAACTAGTTCAACTAAACCTGAACGAGAGTTTAAACTTTTAGTTTAATTCGTTCGGTTTCACAGTCTTCTAAACTAATCTTCCAGTTCTGGAAGCTATGTTGGAACAAAAGTTGGCAGCGCTATTATGTATGTATTTTTTTTTTTTAAGAGCAAGGTGATGGGAGACAATGCTACAAATTCAGCTTCCAGATGATTTTGAAAGACTCGTTAACGTCGCACTTAGATCAATGAAAATCTATTATGATTCTCGTGAGCTTTGGTTTCCCTTCTCCTAGATCTTTTTAGAATTTTAAATCGAATGTGCTAGAGTCCTGGACAGTAACAAAGAAAATATCGCTACGTACTACTTTTTTTAACCTTGTCATCTACTTTACATATACACATATGGTACCCTTAAAAGTTATTGCCGTAAGGGTTTTTCCTTTAATAGGATTCTGTCTTATCACGTGGTGTAGTGGTAAGTGCGTTGGACTACTACGCAAGGCTGCCCGGGTTCAACCCCAGCAAACAGCTAGTTTTTTTCACGGTGCTACCTCTTTCGAATGTCTAACAATCATTCAAAGAGTATCATTTGTTCTGAGGAGTTTCCCAACTCGCCGTTCGGAGTCGGCAAAAAACTGTAGATCCCTTTCATTCCTGCAAAAATAATATGCACACACAAATGGTTCCCATGGTTCACCCCGAACTGTAGCGCAACATAATGAAGAAAAAAAAGGATTCTGTCATACCTATGTTGTACTATTTATTATTTTACAAGAGTTTGACAGCTACATAAGTATAGTATATTGAGAAGATAAAAGTATTTTATTCCTTAAAAAAAAAAAAACTTGGTTCCATTTCATATTGCTGGGTTGTCAACCTACCTGTGATAAAATATTTTAAATATTTTTTTTTTAAATTTTATTTTTTTCTATCGCTTCATTTTAATTATATGGTCTGCCAGATCCAAAATTACCAAACGCTATTTAAATTGTAAAGGTTGGAATTAGTTTTACCATATTAGCATTTCTTTGCCATGTTCGACTACATACTAAGGCCAATGTCACACGAGCTCCTTTTTCCGCTACATAGAAAACCAAAAGAACTGTAAACACGAGCGTTCGCGTCCAAAAAGGTGTCGGTGTTGTGGCGCGAACTATTTTACGCAACGACTGTAGAACAATTGACAGCGCGACTATTTTGAAACTCGTGTGTCATTAGCATGCTATAAAAATAGCTTATGGAGACGGCAAATAGCAAGATAACTGAGATAGCAAGCTATCCATAGCAGGATATTTAGCAAGCTATAGATATCTTGCTAATTTTTGACATTTGAGTGCAATTTTTCATAAAACTGGTTGCGTTCGTTGCGTTTGAATAAGAAAAAAATAATTATGGCCGACTGGAAGATGTCACAAGAAGAGATAATTAAATTAATAAACAATTTTCGGCAGTTTCCATGTTTGTGGAATTATAGAAGTGCTGAGTACAAGCGGTTGGATACTGTACGACGTTGACATTGTGAATGAAATATCAAGCTATAATTTGCCCACATACAAATTTGACAGTTTTCTTTTTATAGCTTGTTATGAAATCCTGCTATTTGCAATAGCACGTGGGGACGCGCTGTAATGGCAGCACAAGCAGTGTCTGTCATTTTTCCGACCCGACGACCACGACGAAACGATACAAACTAATGTCTGTGCAGATTTTCTGCACCGTGTGTGGCGAAGGGGTGTTTGCAGCGACTTGTATGGGCCATATAAGTGCTCGTACGACAGCCCATAGTCGATAAATGAGTCAAATGTGATGGATTTTTGTCTGTCAAATTTTATATTCTGTGAACATTTTAGGATTAAGACCTAATAGCTGTTTTTAGGTATTTTTTTTGTAGCTTTCGAATTCGTATGAATTCTGACAAATTCCTGTTTGTTGACCCAAAAGATTCGCAACAATTCGTAATAGAGTCAACAATTTCTCCTCAACTGAGGGACTTACGAATTCTAACACCAACTTTTTCTTTGGGCGAAGTGGGCTAACGCCGTCTAACCAGCCACCTGACAGTTTGTGAAATGCCATAATCGTCATTCTTAGATTATAGTTTTTACCCAAAAATGTGGTTCAACGCGTTTGTAAATGTTAACTTTCTTGCGAGTTTTCCACTCTCTAAGAAAATGTTCCCCCACTTTTCAAATTATGTCTTATTTGACAGCGTTTATCCACTTGAACCAAAAAAGTTATCAAGCAGACCTTTTATTTAATAATCTCTCATAGTGAGCTGAAAGTGTAAAAAAGTACAGGAACGCATTGAATTTGACAGATTTGACAGTTTTCATAAAGCTGCCCATAGAAATTTCTTGGACGAAATTCGTAGCATGGGGAAAGTTTTTACTCTCTTGTTAACGCTGTCTTCTACGATAAACTACGAAAAATCTTCAAACGGAAGCAGGATTTGACTGATTTTTGTTTAGTTTTGGACAGGTAAAGGAACAGACGTAATATGCGCTGAGGACCCTTTTCCATCAAGTCCTACCCTAACTGTTGAACAATTTATTCTATACATATAACAGAACTATAAAGATACTGTTTTGTTATTGTTACCTTTTACCAGTTTATTTCGTTTTAACCCACAATCAGAACCATTGCTATACAGAAAAAAAACGTATCAATTGATTTTTAAGCGCAGCAAGCACATAACGTTGGCTCTGTGACTTACAGCATCATGAATTTTTCACTAGTGTAACTAGCAAAAAAAAAAAAAAAAAAAAAAAATCAAAAATTAAATAAATAAATAAATTTGGCATCAACAAAACAAAAATACTTTTAGTTAGCATTAATATAGTACTATTTTTATACATATACATACATATTTACATTGTACGTGTCTAAGTGTATCTTAAAAAGGTGTTTGGTTATCATTTAAATTATATATGTTAGTTAAAAAGCGAAAAAAAAAAAATTAAAAAAATAATAATTTTAGTTACATTCCAATGTAAATTAACACTTATAGTATATATAGAGAAATACGAAATGTTGTTTCTTGGTTGGCTATTTCATTAATTTTATATTCTCATTTACTCGTACATCTGTGGTACTCTGGGCATCACTTTCGCGGCGCACACAAACATTTATTTGAATGCTACAACAAAAAAGGGGAATAATAATTTCAATGAAGTAGTCAAGGGGAAAAATAGTAAAGTGAAAGATAACACTATTTACAATAAACCTACTGTTATAATAAAATACACTTACGCAAAATCAAATGATATTATTTTTGCTCTTATATATATAAATATATATATATATATTTTTTTTTTGAATAAAATTGTTTGCTAATAAAGATATATAATATGGTTTCTCTAAATCTAAATTGATATACATTTATATAGCTTTTAGTGGCACTGTAAAGAGGTGGTTTAATATTCAGGTGTTTTTAAATTTCACAAAGGGACATGCGGATATTTTCAAAACGCATTTTCGTATGGGTTTAATTAATTTCATATTACATATATAATTATTTTAATTCTGTTGTTATTTAAATTTTTTTTTAATAGAAGGCGATTCGATGCAAGCTTTACTTCTTTTTTTCCCCCTAAAAAATCTTCTGCTCCTTTATTTGTTTTATTCTATTTCATGTGTATGTTGTTTAAAGCATTGAATTTTAATTTAACAAAGGTTTTTTATTTAATTCATAGTTATGTGTCGTCTACAACTGGAACCCACTTCTGCATAAAGATACATTAAACTTGTTTAGATTTTTTTTTGTTGTTGTTACTTTTTTCTTTATATACTCGTAAACTGTGGTTGATGGGTTTTGTATGTTTCCTTGGAATACCCTGCAGTTGTTATAACAATATATAGTAAAGTGAACGAGATATATACCTACTTATAGCTATTTTGGTGCGCCATTGCTACTAATTTCACATTTGTGAATGTTATTTTGAATATTACTCGTACATAGAATAATACACACGTGTAAAGAAAACGCAATCAACGCAAAATAACAAAAGACACCTGGCGTTGCATTCATCCTTTGTCCTAAACGCATAAATACTCCTTCTATATAATGTGGTACTTTCCTGGATCTAAAAAAAAATAAAAAAAATTGTTGTTTTGTTGTCCTTCATCGACGGAATCAATATAAGGAAAAAACTACATTTCCATGGTGATTGTGTGTACTTTTTTATACTCTGTATGGTTGGGCAATGGTAAATATTTTTGTACTTAAAATATTCAAATGGCTAAACGGTGAGTGTTTTATTTTTTTTTTCTTTTACATTTTATACATTCTAACAAAAAAAAAAAAATGATCAACGTTTTTTTTTTTACACTTTTCACTCAATGTGCTGCTGTTTTGGTGAAAACGTAATTGTAAACAACATTTTAAAATACAAAGCTTATAGAATTTCTATATCAATTTAAAGAACTTCGCATGTAAATTCAGTGAAATATCGAATATGAGCAAACATTTTATTAAATAAGGGTTTTGATAATATATAAATAGATAATAGAAATTAATTGTTTTTGGTTTTTCTTTTTATTTGATTTAGGCAGCACATTAATAGGTCCTCCTCCATTCGCACCTTTTCCACACTTTGGACCAGGACCCACGGCTATAATACCACCACCACATCGTCCGCACACAGCATATTACAGTCCTTCGTTGTTGTTGTGGCCATATCCAAGTCCACCGGTTTCACCGACAACCTACTTCGGTCCATCGCATCCACCACCACACATGGCCACTACGCCAATTCCACCCCATTTGGTGAGTCTGAAGTTTTTTAAGTCTCCACAAAATTAACAGATTTTTCTTCCATCAAAAGTATCCGGAGTATGTAGCTGCTCAAAGTATACCCGCTGCAACGTTTCATGCACACTCACAAAATCACGTGCAACCATCACCCACATCTATAACCAACTCTCCGCCAAAAAACCTTAACGTAGCCAACTCCGCAAAATCACAATACCACCCGAAGGACTATCAACCACTTCCTCAGGGTGGCTCCGCGCAACTACTCACCATAGACACGACGCATACACCTCAGTTAACTGAAAGAACAGTCACAGCCACAAGGGTTATGAAACCCACTACAATTGTTACTGCGACCGCGCCACCTACTTACGCCCTAACTCCGATTTCATCTCCAATAATCCAGAGCAACTCTACAGGTTCACCCAATGGACCCCCAGTCGCCAATCAATATGTAGAGCTCTCTATTTCATAGACCAAATCGATTTAATTTTGTATGTACTTAAAAAAAGACAGAGACATCTATTGCTGGCCAATAAAATATAAAACCTTAAAATAGCGCGCGCATTAGAATTAATTTTAATTTTAATTAAAGAGTTTTTCTTTTGAACAAACCAAACTCTTGCCTTTCCACGCAACTATTGAAAAACTAAAATATTTCCAAAATGATATTAAACATATATTTTAATTTAATTTTGTTTTGTGTCACAAAATCTATATAGAAATAGAAATTTATTTTTAATTACGAAATTTCATTTCACTAGAATAAATAATTAAGAATCTCGAATTGTGAAGAAAACTAGACGACAAAACCAAAAAAGTTGTCCATAACTTTGTTATAAAAATCTTGTGTGCAATAAAGTCGCTTCAATAATATATTTATATATAAAATTGCATAATTGTTTCTAAATAAGCCCTAGTCAATACAAAAGAAATGTAAACATTAAAAATATGTTGCGTCAAATCTGTTATTCGTTCTTTCTTCGAATTTACATTCCGGAGAGCGATTTTGTTATTGTAGTAGAGAAATATACTTTTCATATAAAAGAAAAAAAAAAATTGTTATTGAATTTAGTTAAAATTGTTTCTCGTTTATTTTATTTTTTTTTATATAACATCAATTAAATTATACACATTTACAAAATGTAGGAAACAAAAATTTATCTAATTAAGTTACATGTAGGTAATTAAAACTAAGATTTAATTTATACAGAAATAGACGAATAATTTTTTCACACAAAATGTATCTGTCGTACGTACTTAGGTATATACTTATTTTGATCAAATTTGTTAAGTATATGTATACCGATTATAAGTAAATAAATAAAGCTTTATTTCTGTCTCCAAACAGATGATATTTCTGTATTTTTTAAAATTAACTTGGAACCAGCACTGCCGTTGGGACGCTAAGGTGTCCACTTGGACGCCTTTTAGTGATCGGGACACGGGACACCTGGACAGCATTTTTTCATAAATAGCTAAAATGGACGCTATTTGAAAATCATTGACACTTTTGGACGCTTTTCCAATATTTCAATAAAAACCATCGAAGTTGTCATAAAATATTCTGACGAGTTTGAGTGGTTGAACGAGGTAGGAAACTAATACATAAACAACTTTCAAAATATTTCGGTCGGAAAAAATACTACCACAGTGAAAAGGGGTTTATGTACACAATTTTTTCTGCCGGCAGAAATCATCCCGTGTGCGCTCGAAGTATGGTATGAAACTGGTTTTGCGCCGGTAGAATTGATCTCGTGTTTTTATTTATTTTGATGTACTGCGTTGACATTTTTTGTAAAATACGCTGGTGTTAGTGCAAGTAGGTGTAAATCTCGAGCAGAATCCGAGATTCACAACAATTGATCTAGAGCAAAAAAAAGTGCTTTTTTGGTCGGTTGGAAAATGAAAATTGTACTAGAGCGATAAAAATTGCTCGAGATTAAAAAAAAATCGAAATCGACATAACATGACATGGAACCTGACAAGCGACTGTCGGAGAATTAAAAATGGCTGTGTATGGAAATATAGAATTTTGAAAAGAATTTTTAGAAATAAAACATTTTCTAATAATCCCCTGGAGTTTTAAATTGTAATTCTGTTAGCAAATTAACAGATGAAAACTTTGGACACTTTTTCATACATTCTGTACTGAAATTGGCCTCCTTTTTCTTTCTTCGATTCATGTTGAATGTATGTATGCATTTTTGACGTTTTTTATTAATAAATAAATTTTTTTTTTTTGAAATTTTAGGAGCTTTTTGTTTTTTTTCCTTGACAAATACAAATATCTTTTTCGAATTATGTAGTTGGACTCTTTTTTAAATCCGGGACACCTTTTTGAATACTATTTAAATTTTACCAGCGGTAACGCTGTAGGATCCCATTACGTTTCTGCACCACATAGTTCGTCGTGGTGAAAACCTAGCCAAGACATACTCTAAAAGAATGAACACGATGATTTACTTACTTACTTAGGTGGCGCTACTGTCCGGGGTGGACTAAGGCCTCAACCAACAACCCCTTTCAGTTATCCCGGTCATTGGACTGACCTAGAAGAAGCTATACATCGCGACAGCCTAGGGAAAGTTCAAAGATTAGCGTGTCTGTCATCAGTGGAGCGCTAACACCAACACCCTCCGCAGCATTGGACATCCTACAGTATTTGCCACCCCTTCATACAACCGGTAAACAAATGGCAGTGAGTGCTGCCATAAGCAAAAACATCTCACAGTGGTCAAGTAACTACACTGGTCACTTCACAATACTAGATAACTTAACTCTCCCCAAAACCATAGACTATACTGTGCCGAAGCCCAATTTTGATAAAACTTTTACGGTCACTATTCCCGAAAGGTCCTTCTGGGATGTCTTAGGTACTACCAGACAAGTCGACACACTTCTACACTGATGGCTCTAAAACCAATGATGGTGTAGGAGGAGGTGTTTTCTCAGAAAGATTAAAACAAACTAAATATCTCCTTTCGTCTCCCTGATCACTGTTACGTGTTTCAAGCGGAGATTATGGCGATTTCGGAATCACTGTCCTGGATCAAGAGGAATGTAATATCCACTAACGATATTAGTATTTTCTCAGATAGTCAGGCGGCCTTGAAATCTCTGGAATCAGTCCCATTCACTTCTAAGACTACCTCTTACTACCGCTCATCTCTTATAGAGATTGCTAAGCAGTTTAATATTCACCTTTGCTGGGTGCATGGGCACAGGGACATTCCAGGGAATTGCAAAGCTGACGAGCTCGCTAAAATCACACTTGGTACATTCAATAAAACCAACGCTAGGATTGGAAGGTGGAACTAACTGCCTTGCCACCAGACAGATCTGGCCTAGACTAGATCTTAACCGCTCCAAATATCTTCTGTCCCTAAAAAGATAACATATTAGCAGGACTATTGGTGTCATTACAGGACACTGCCTTATAGGCAAGCATGCAACTAGGTTCGGCATCATTTCTAATGACTTCTGTAGAAGTTGCAGAGACGAAGAAGAGGAAGAGAGCCCAACACATCTCCGCTGTTCATGACCAGCTCATTCCCGTAGTAGAAAACTACACCTAGGAGAATACTTCTTCGACGATCTCAGTGACCTAGCACAAAAAGACGCGAGAAACCTTTTGCGCTTTATGCAAAGCTCCAAATGATTCTCATGAGTAAAATCTCTTCAAGAACCTTAATATCACAATGGGCCTCTTTAGGCCTAAGTTTGCTGATACCCGTTACCGGCAGCAACTGCTACCTAACCTTAACTAACCTAGCCTAGCTGGGTCATTAGCTAACTACCTCCAGTTGCAGACTTCAAGTTGGTTGAGGTCTTGTTCTACTTGTTCGCGCCACCTTAGGCGAGGTCAGCGCAGCAGAACCCTCCGGGTTCGAGTCGAATATTCTCCGAGCCGGAGCGTTGATGTCCATACGCTCTACATGTCCTAACCATCCTAAACGCCCAATGCACAGTTTCTTGACCAAGTCGATGTCGCTGTACAGCTCGTACAGTTCGTGGTTGAATCTTCTCCTCCAAAATCCGTCAACACAAACGGGACCGAATACCTTACGAAGGAATTTTCTCGCAGAGACCAAGGATATCTTCATCCGCTTTCGATAAAGTCAATGCTTCAGCTCCATATAGCAAGACTGGGATGATTAGGGTCATATATAGAGTCTCCTTTGTCGATCGGGAAGGGGCTTTGTTACTCAATTGTCTTCATAGCCCAAAGAAACAGCGATTGGCAAGAGTAAACCTTCGTTTGATTTCCGACGAGATGTAATTTCTTGATGTTATAGCGGAGCCGAGGTAGATAAAGTCCTTTACTACCTCAAAGTTGTAACTGTCTATTGTAACGTTCTGTCCAATTGATCGATGTTGAGTATCCCTTTTCGTTGACAGCATATACCTTGTTTTGACCTCATTTACCGCTTAACCCATCTTCGCCAGCTCGCTGTGTTCTACCAATGATGTCAATATCGTCGGCGTACACAAGTAGTTGAGCGGGCTTTTGAAAGATCGTTCCTCGTTTCGAACAATTCTTACAAGTTTGATGTTGAAGAAGTCGCATGATAGTGCGTCACCTTATCTGAATACCTTTTTAGACATCGAAGGTCTCGGTGAGGTCATTACCGATATTGATGGAGCAGCAAGCTTTCACCAATGTCATCCTGCACAGATGGATGAGTTTTGCATGGATGTCAAAACAAGACATGGCTCTTTACAGTTCATCCCTACAGATGCTCTCATAGGCGGCCTTGAAATCGATGAACAAATGGTGGGTTGGGTATCGATGTGGACTTCTTGGGTTTTTTCCAGGATCTTCCTAAAGGTGAAAATTTTGTTTATGATGGACTTTCCTGGCCTAAAACCATACTGATAGGGGCCAATCCAGTTGCTGACGAAAGGTTTCAGGCGTTCACACAATATGGCAGATAAGATCTTGTAGGCGATGTTGAAGAGACTGATGCCTCTGTAATTGGAGCAGTTGAGGGGGTCACCTTTCTTGTGGATCGGGCAAACAATGCTGAGATTCTTTCATCTGGCATACTTTCATCTGACCAAATCTTAGAGATGAGTTGGTGTACGCTCTCTACCAAGTTATCTCCAGCTGCTTAAATAGCTCTGCGGGTAGACCGTCAGGTCTAGCAGCCTTGTTGGACTTAAGATTGGATATTGCTATCCTCACTGCATTTTGATCAGGTGGATGGGAGTTTTGGCTATCATCATCTTCAGACAGCGGAGTGTTGGTCTTCGTCGACGTTATATAGTCTGCAGAAAATCGCATTAACTCCGAGATGGAGACCGTCTTAATTGCAAGAGACAATTTTCGGAGATTAAGAAGAGCAAAGCCTCATGAGCTAATGGTCTTAAAATTATGGGAAAGTATATAATTATAACTTAAAACTTCCCCCAATGCGATTTAAATTCAGGAAAGAAAAATCGTTGGTCGATCTTTCAAAGATTGGTTTTGATTCCCAGGCGTTTTTAGTTCGGTAAGTATTCATTGTTGTGGCGTTGTGGATACCAGCATTCATACCTTGATAGTTATCCGAGTCAATGTTGACCGCTCGGAAAGCTCGGACATCCAGAGTACTGGAGGCGTACCTGGTATCGACAGATGTGCCCAACTCAATCTTGATAAGCGCTACAGCAGACGCGACATAGCAATAATGTCAGATAGTCAAGCAGCTATCAAGGCAATAGGGGCTCAGATCATCACATCTAGAATTGTCTGGGAATGCCTAGACAAACTAAATAGACTGGGCGAACGAAACAACGTAACCATATACTGGGTACCAGGACACCTGGGGATAGAAGGTAAGAAGAGGCGGACAAACTTGCCAGGAAAGGGGCTGCCACACCATTTGTGGGCCCTGAACCCTTCTGCGGCATAGGGGAACACACAATAAAAGAAGAGCTCCGATCACTGGAGAAGACAAACTGGGCTAAGTCCTGGACAAAAACTCAGGGTCTAAGACAGGCAAAGAAACTGCTGGGTAATTACAACCTGAAGAGATTCAAAGCTTGCATCAGCCTTGACAAAAACAAACTCCGCATCCTGACTGCGTTTCTTACGGGGCATTGTAAACTCAGGGGACATCTCAGGAAGCTAGGTCTATCAGATGAAGACTCGTGCAGGTTTTGCGATGAGTGCAGTGAAACTCCAGAACACATACCGGTGGAATGTGGGGCATTAACCCAGAAAATTTTCAAGTGCTTGGGTAAATACCAAATTACAGCAGAGGATCTACCACTCATAGCACCCAATCTCCTGCTGCGATTTCTCAGGGAAATTGGTCTGGATGAGGTGCTGTGACCTATGGAATTCTCACCTGGGCTAGGTGTGAGCGAAGCTCTCTCTAACCGATTCCAATAGGAATAATGACGAGAGGGATGTTCCTTCGTCTAGGACTTGTAGGGGGCATAATAGATCTTGAGGTCGCGGTGCATCTCACCCTTCAACAAATAATAATAATAATAATAATCGGAGCTCGTAGAAAAAAATCTTTGGTAGCGTCGTCGTTTTCTTCTGTGGGGGTGTGAGCGCATATTGGGCTGATGTTGGCGAATTTTGCCTTGACACGGATTGTCAGAATACGCTCACTCACGTGGCGAAAGCTCAAGAATTCTTGGCTAAGTCTGCCGCGCATGACAACTCCGCATCCAAATAAGCGCTTCTTGTTTTTCTTATAGCAATCACCGTAACATATCACAGTTTTTCATCTTTCTTTTGCCTGGCCCGGGTGCTCGCGGGTGCTTGCGGTCTGTTCATTTCGTTTACGTGGTTGTCAACAGTAGAGCCGTCTTTTTCCGAAGCTATTGGTTGTTTTGGAACTATACTTTTTTACGCGGTTAGGAAGTTAACCTTACGCATGAACCCGAACCTGGGGCCCGGGTACACCGGTGTAAGTAACCCGCTACGCGGGCGTGAGCGCTGCCGTTGGCCCATTAAGAGCTCATCCGCCACCAACTTTTTTCCAATACGTTGACTAGTACATGGAAATCCTTATCGACATAGGCTCCGAATGTGCCTACCCTATTTCCACAACATTCAGCAATAGAAGATTTCGAAGATTAAGGGTGAAACTTGACAGATTAAAGGTGAAATTTTAAGAAAAACTATTTTTTGAATTTTTTTGAATACTCGAACAGGACATCGTAGAAATTCGTTGTTTTGGGAAAGTACATGAGACCTCTAAATAAGTAATAAACAAAACAATTACAATGTACCAGCTGTACATTCCTGTTTACTTATTACCTTTATTTTAAGGATTCTGAACATAATGTTGACACTTATACACATAGATTTATTGAATACACATACATATAACATAAAAAAGTCATCGGCTTGGCTATTGTATTTATAAGTGGGTACCTACTTCGTAGTGGGTATATTTCCGTCAACAGTGCTTTCGTCTTCGAACAGTGATATAATTTTTTTATGTTCTTCATAAAATTTCGCTGAATGACCGTTATGGAAGTTAGCGTTGTGCTCTTCTAAAGATTGCACGGAATCGAATACAGTCTTACATGTATTGCATCGTGCGCTAAATTTCTTATCGCTAAAAGGCATAAAAGGGAATGAAATGTTGTTGGCGTGCATTAATTCGTTTTTTCGAGACACCCCGTGAGATTGTGGCAGTGATGCATTTTTTAATTTTTCAAAAAAATTTGAACGTTCATCGGTAGCCTTGTCGTAGTTTTTAGCAGTCACTGTAGCAGTAACTTTATCTTTGTTTGCACCTTGAAAGCGAAAAACATTTGAGTTTGAACCTGGTCGAATGCTATGGCATCCGTCAATTAAGTTGAGAATATTTTTAAAGTTCGCGGGCTTATTCAGACTTTTATTCTCATCATTTGATGTCTCTTGGGTTGGGCTTTTATCAAGCGTATGGGTACTCCGTTCTGGAGTACTTTTACTCAAAATGCTCTGAGCTCTAAAAAGTTGTAAATACGGATCTTTCACTGTGCTATCCGGAACTATTAACGACTCGGTGTCTTGTTTAAGAATCTCAAAAAGGGATTTTTTCCTCTCAATAACCGTTTTATTTCCTTCCTGGGCAAATTTTTCAGTTGTTTCATCAGAATTGCCACCTGATGATATTTCTGCGGTCGAGTTCTTTCCTTCGCTTCCTAAGCGTTTTTTCGCTTCGCTACTTACAAGCAAATCGGGAAGAAGAATTTCTCCACATGAAGTTTTCAGCCACTGACACGTTTTACGAAGACAAAAAATCATTCGTCGAATAAATTCGTGCGGAGAAACAGCTTTGCTGCGACGAATATCAAGCAAGCGATTTATTTCCTCAATGAAAAGTAAAAATTTATATTCGATGCACATATCCATGTGTTCTTTGTAGGACTCTTCAAACATAAAACGGCGGAAGCAAGCCCGACATTTACGTTCCTTACAAGTCTCCGGGATATTGATAGTTATATTCGCTTCTTTCAATTCGTCAAGGTCCATTACATCATCTTCTTCAAAATTCTTCTCCCGGTATGAGAAGAAATTTTTCTTCTGTTCAAGTGCTTCGTTTTCGTCACTTGAAGCCGTCTGAAATTCCTCACCAAGTGGATCACTTGTTGTATTATTTATTTCATCAAAGATCGCGGCTAAATTGTTATCACCTGGTGGTCGTCGATGAAGTGGAGGTGGACGCTTTGCTTTACGTGTGGATGAATTTGTATTTTTATCAAACAGCAAATTCAAGTAGGTCATTGCCAAAACGTCCTCATTTCCATCCACAGTTGCAATGCCATCAGCACGACCTACTTGTCTATTTTCGTTAATACTGTTTTCTCCTTTGTTGTCGTTGATGAGTAGGAATTTCTTCATGCACTCATCGCTTTTGGATATTTTCGAGCTTTGGTTGTTTAAAATATTTACCAGTCTATTTGTGTCAATCTTTCGTTCATTGCTAAACACGAGATCATTGGCAGTAATCAGAAGACTTGCTTTTTCATCATGAGAATCGCCCATATTTGCTGCCCGTGTGCGAATAGACTTTCTACTCCTACCACTTAAGGCGAAGACTGCCTTAAGGCTAACAGCATTGTTAATGGCTTGTTGGCGAAATGTCGACGCATGTTTGAGATAAGAAATGCACAGAGCACACATTTTTTCGGGCAAACCATCATCCACGTTAATCTGAAATAGAATTTATCATTTTCTCATAACAAATGCAAACGATTATAAAAAAAAAAGCGTAAGTACCGATAGACCTGTGGTCTCCTCCAGCAGTTTATTGATTGGTGTCTGCCAAAGAAGGAACTCATTCGGACTCGCATGCAAATACGATGGGATTATTGAAAAAATATCATAATCACCCCTACTTGAGCACAAGCGACAGATGTTGTCCCACATTTCATACGAATTATTTTCACACTATCACACAATTAATTTACCATTGTTAAATTATAATGAAATATTTAAAATACGAAGACAAAACAGGCACAACACAGACAATTTTTGCAATCAGACAGCTGTGTTAAGCGAGTGCTAAACAGCTGCACCTGCATTCTATGCTATCTCTAGACGTAGACGTAGACGTAAAAGTCTGGAAAGACACGGATTTGTCAAAAGAACGAGACAATACATTGGTGGGAGTATTGATGGTACTCTTGCACTTCGAAATATTTTCCAATGTACCGGTGTGTGAGTGAGATAAACCATGTTCTTTCATCAGCAACTACGCTTATATCGCTCTGCGGAAATCAAATGAAAACAAAACACATTGCGGCAGTTGATTATTATGTGAACGCACTCCGAAATGCGTTCAGCGGTTAAATTAGACAAATCTAAACGACAAAAAAAACATTGATTGAGTTCATAATAATTGTAAAAATTTTGCTGTAAATTTACTTCTGCAGCAGTTATGTCGCAGCGGTGCAACAAAATAAATTACGCTGCATATTTGCATAACAAAAGCGGCAATTTGACATTTATGAGCACAAGTGATGCCGGAACGTTTGCAATGGTAATGCAGTTTTCTAAATTTGTGAACGCAGTATCTGCATTGCTGCGGTTTTTTTTACAATTATGAACGCACCCATTTTGTCGTGGTTGAAATAAGTAAATGTGCAATGTGCATACTTTTTCTTATATATAAAGAAAAATCTCTTTTTGCAAATTTAATAAGTCAACGCCCAATAGGATTTCACCGCAAAAACTTATCGGTCTTATGTAGCAAGCATTTTAGGTACCTAACGGAGCACTATCACAGACGGAGCCAAATAAAAAGGTATACACGTATATCACAGAATCCGTCGTACTCGGAATTTTGCTACGAACCCCGAAAGAACTATCACAGAATCCGTCGTAGTGGAAGTTTTTGCTACGAATTTCGAATTTCGTAGAAAGTGGTAAGTTGTTAAGTGCGGCAATGCACATTCGGATTCCACTTCGACGAATCCTGTGATAGTTCTTTCGGGGTTCGTAGCAAAATTCCGAGTACGACTGATTCTGTGATAGACGTGATAGTGTCCAAGGATCTTAGCCGATGTACCTATATGTGGAATTCAACCATCAAGCGAAATTAAGTTTTCTTCAGCAACCCGGCGGTTATGAGCCCATATTCTGTTACATTTCCATTCTTTGATACGTTTTGTATTTGGTATGCATGCCTCTATGGTCAGAGTGGTGAAAAACGCTAAGTAAAACAACATTTTTTGTATTTTTCATAACTTTGTTTTATTTATTTATATGGATTGATTGGTATATTATATCTAGATGCTTTTTAATATTTTGAATAGACTTATGATCGGCAACTTAAATGGATAAGCCGATTTTAAGTGTACATTTTATAATTAAGATTTCTAACATTGCATAAAATACAGTGATTACCAATGTTGTGCGCATACATATCCATACACAGAAGTGTGTAAATCGTATGCGACTTATAAGTTTAGTTATCACTAGAACGTAGAAACAGTATAGTTTAGCAAGATTTATTTATTTTTGTCTATGCGAGATAGAATCAACCCCGACACGCCCGTTTTTTGAATATTGGTATATCTTTTTTGTCTATCATCTCGCCATGGAAGCAGTCGTCTGCAAGCACGAGAAAAATTAATATTTTATACATCAACCGTAGGGCATGCTTTTTTGTTTTACCGAATCATTTGTTAAAGCTTTACCTAACAATGAGCAACTCACCCTTAGAAGAACTTTTCCGTTTCTTGGGTATGCTACGCTTTCGCTTTTTTGCGCCAACGACGTCCTCGCTATTTAGTAAAATACTTGGGTCGTTCTTAGTTACCACAATTTTCATTTTTAGCTTTTCAGTGGCGTTGCGCGTCCGCTTTGGACTGAATAAAAGAGAACTGCTGCTGCAGTTACTGGTATCATCTTCCTCGCTATGTATTTGATGCGAACTATTTGAACTGCGTTCGGTGCTTGAACTTCGATCGCTACGGTTTACTTTTCGTCTACCCCCACCAACGCCTTCTGCATTTGCTGATGACTTTGTTTTCTTTATATTAATTGTCGTTCGATGATTACTAATGGGCATGGGGTTTGAATTAATGCTACTACATGAAGACTCATCCGATGTTGTGAATTCGCCAGTGCTGCCAGTCTTGATGAGACAACGCCTAGTACGACGCTGCTGTTTCTCTGTTACGGTTCTGGTTGTTGTCAGATGTGCTGATTGGTCTTGTCCCCGTTTTGTACTAGTATTTGCTAATATTGGGGTTGTGATGAACGTTTTTAGACCAGCTTTTGTTCTGGTAGACCTAAACGGCGCTCCTGCACCCGCCTTATTGTTACTATAATTAGAACTTATATTAATTTGCGTATCCACCTCGTTGGTAGCAGGCAAAATGGGTCGCTTTTTCATCGAACAACCCTTAGTATTAACTACCGCCACCGTTTCGTCATCAGAACTACCTTCAGCGGCAACGTACTCATCGATGCGGTCTTTGAGTTTCAGTCGGTTTTGTATCTCTCGAATTGCGTACGTCGGTTTACCCTTATAACGTATAAGTGGCGTTTCAGTGGCTGGTTCCCGATCAAACTCTTTTTCAGCACGTTCTCTGGCTATTTGATCCGGATTTTGTGAAAGGATCTCTGTCCATGAAAACTTTTTTCTCAAAGATTTCTTTTTGGCAGACTTTGAACGCAAGTTCTTCGGCGATACTCGATTGGATAGTGTACTTTCATGGAATGGCATGATGACGCTCAAATTCTTCATAATACTCTTAATATTTTTCATTTCTAGAACATTGTTGTTTTCGATTTCTTCTTTGACCTTAACGGAAGTTCTTATCAATTCTTCAGTGCTAAGCCGAAGCTGTTTTAGGTCATAGCCCAATGCGACTAACTCGCGCTCGAAAATGCGGCAGCATTTTTTGTAGTCCGGTCTTTCGTGGTACGCTAACTGGCCAACATATTGCAAGAAATCGCCCAAATATTTAGGAACTTGTTTGCCATAAATGTGCTTTAGCATTTCTTTAACATCTTTCATAAGGTACTCCTTGACCCAGTGTACTCTCTCGTTTTGATACTGAGCAGCTGCATCTTTCCAAGGCAGGTAACCTTGTGACCAAAAAAGTAAATTGTATCCCAAACATTCGAGGTCACTGCGTCGCGAATGCGCCCCCATGTGAGCATCTCGAGATGTGAACTCCAAAGTTCCGTCGTGCGCTCGCCGCTGATCCATTATAAATGGACGATGAACTCCCTTATCCATGAATTTCGAGGCTAGACCAAAGTCAATCAAAAATACTCGTTCCTCGGTAATAGTCTCTTCTTCGGCTTCTGATTCGGATTCCTCAATCGATTTAGATATAGAAATTTGTTTCTTCAATTTTGGCTTTATCACAGAAGCGCCTTGCCCACCTGAAGTTCTACCTCTGCGATCTGAATATCGCGAATCACGATAATTGGAGTTCACATCTTCCCTGTCTTTGGAATCGTCCTCGTTAAAGAACTCGGAATAACTGATTCGCTTTGCCGGTCTTAAATAGTGTGATTTCACCATTTCATCATATATTGAGTTCCGTTTGTCCCGCCTGCATGAGCGCACCTGTATGCAAATATTCAGTGTTCTTAATAAAATAACAAATTATAAAAAATTGTAAAAAAAAAACCTACAGGATTAGATCCACTATATTGAACAATGGGCTTTGTGCGCTGCCTTTTACTTATTGGCGTCTTGTACATGTCCAGTTCACCCTCCTCTTCTTCTTCTTCTTCTTCTTCTTCATCATCCTCTTCTTCTTCATCAGCCGGTTCTTCGTCGTCCTCTTCTGCTTCGTCGTCTTCGTTAGAACTATTGCCACTGTCCGATTCACTATAATCGCTAGGTCTCTTTTCATGGCCATTGCAGATACTACTTCTGGTTCGGTCTGTGCCACTTCGATTAAGCTGATTATCTCGAAACGTACATTTGGAAATCATGAGGTTCTGCGCTTTAATATCATTATGACAGTATCCCTTGTCATGTAAATGTTGCAGAACATCAATAATCTGCAGCGCCAATATAAGAACAGACTTTTGACTCACACGCCTGTTTTTGATTAATGAATGTAAATCTCGATCGAAACGTTTCAAAACAAGAAATCTATAGCGGGCGTCGCCGAAATAGTGAGACCCCGATGCTATATATTCTGGCATTCCCAGCGGCAGTGGAGTTTCACCTTTAATTTCAGGACACAATTTTAAGTGAATTCTAAAATAATAATCTCATCTCTCTGTACTTACCATTGGTTTTAGCCGTGTTTAATAAGCAATGAATCTCTACGAACAATGGGCCGTTCGAGTGAGGCTCGATTTTTACAACGTATTTTGCATTTTCATTAGTCACTGGTACAGACACGTTCTCTGAAGCTAAAAATATCTCCCCAAAGTTTCCTTTCCCTAAAAGTAAAAAATATTTGATTTGAATTTAATCTGGGATGTGCATCTCTTTCTATAGAAGCAATAAAATGCTTCTAAATATAATGTAAATGGATATGTACATAGGCAGGTACGCAGGTATCTAGCAAAATAAATAATAATTACCTATAGGTTTACCAATACGCCACTGTTTCTCTGTAAGGTCTTCAAGTATAGTGCCGTTCACTACACTTTGTCTCAAGTGGTAAACTGGCTTTGGAGAATTATTATCATCGATTGAAGCATTCAAAGCAGGATGTTTCGTATTATTTCTAGAACCCCCCGGTGAAATGTCTCTCTCCTCCCACTTCTGCTCATTCTTAGTGTCCTGGTGCTGGTAGTCATTGCATACCCTCTTACGCTTTCTAGTGTTATTTATTGCTGCAGTAGGTGGCTCCGGTGCAATGCGCTTCCCCATGTTATATTCGTTGATGATCTATTATTGTTGAAATTTATCTTTTTTTTTCAATATACATTGAACTTCATCAATATTCGGGGTCACTACGAAAATAACGAAGAAAAAAAGTTAACACGAACCCTGAAAACAAGTGCACTTTAATGTGTAATCTTTTTTCCATTTTCTTCCATTTTAGAAATATTTCCCTGACCCGAACTTTTTTTTTCTTTTTCAAAGTATAAAACTACTATAACAGCGACATAGTAGGGGTTTTCTTGATTTAATTTTATCCAAAATCTTAGCGTTTTTAAGCTATTTCTAAATATAAAATGGAAGCAATTGTGTGCGCCGCGTTTAATTCCAATTATATTTTTATTTATCATACCCGTACCTATAGATTTATTGGTTTTTTGCATTGGGTACACATTTTACATTTTGCCTTTTTCACTCACTGATATTGGACCGACTAATTAACTGCGAGATTATGTGATATTGGGATTATGTTATTTAGGAAAGTGATGACAGAAATATGATTCACATGGTAAGACCCTTTGAATTATATCTCAATTTATTGCGGGTAATTTTCATTAAATAACTGATAAAATTTGCCTTCGGCAGCAACCGAAACTTTAGCTTTCTTTTTACTGAATAGTCTACCTACAAGCAGAAGCAGTCAGTTCAGTATTCAGTAATGTCGGTGAATGGATGGAATAGAACACATTCGCCATTTCTCTCTTGACATCCATCTCTATCGCCTGCACCAGTAAGAGTATCAGATCATATAGCTTTCTCTACTTACCTGTTTGGAAATCGAATATTTTTGTTATTTGTAGGTTGGCAGATGTTTTTCTAAAATTGATGATGTACTATATAGCTTGCCTTTTCTAGCTTTCAACGAATGTATTATATGTAAACAGATTAGAAGTTTTATGTGAAGTAGTTAATTTTAGTAGAAAATTGATTATATTGAATTACATGGTTATCTTTTCATTGGGAAAACTTATTTTTGAAAAGGAATTAAGTGTCAGCCATTAAAGCATTCATTTGCGAGAGGGTGGATTGTTATTGATTATTTGTATTTTTTTTCTTCGTTTCGATTTCATTTGTTTCTGCGCATTAGTTCTGTTTGTTTTTACAATTTTGTATGCTCAAGGCTTACCAAGAATTTGATCTTGGTTTCAACGTACAAAATGTAATCCAGCCCTCCTTACAGGTGGAAACAAGTAGTATTGCAAAATTTCAAAAGATCTGCATACAATGCTACTGCCCGAAAAGGTTTTGTCGATTAAAGCCGTAATTAATAACGCGTTTTTATATGAAAATAAAAAGCTATTATTTGGTCCATCCGAAATCAAATGAGGAAGTATCTTCTGCATTTCAATGTACTCAAAATAAAATGTTTGCGCACTTTTAAGGGTACAAATGCGCACGAAACAGTAGTTATACTTATGAAGAATTAGTTTACATCATAAACTATGTACAACAAAGTGAAGGCTCATTTTACCTACTAGATATATGCAGTAACCTTTTCAAAAGTTTAAACACATTTAGAAATAGCTTTGGAACAAAAAAAAAAAAAAAACAAAATTTCCACGATTGTAAGGCAATAATGGAGCATAAAACTTTTGATTTAGAAGCAACTGGTTTATATTACATATTTAGTTTAATTAGCCATATTTTTGTTCTTTAATGATTCTTAATCCAATCCTCACGCTCTTCGCGCTCCCTAACAACTTCTTTTAAATATGGTTCCAGGTATTTTACATCTTCTTCGTACTTAGTCCATTGCTCCTTGGGAAGAATGGTTTTTGTAAGAGACAAGTGCAATGCCCTTACAATGCGGTAGTTACGTTCATCGTATATTTGACGAGGCAGGCGTCTGATTGCCTCGGTAACATCTTCATTTTCATAAAGGCAATCATCTCGGTGCAAGCCTATTTTTGAAGACAAACAAATATCAGATTTACTTTGCAATTGTAAAATGGATTTTGATTTGGAAATTTACCGTATTGATTGAATCCAGAAAGATTATAAGCCCATTTGCCAAGGTTTGCTGCAATACATAAGTGTTATGTAATGTAGAATTTTTTAATTCTGTTTATATCCACTTATACTACTTGTTTTTTTTTTAATTATATTTTACATTTGTTCTAGTTTCTTTTTATTTACTTACAGAATACAAGAGGGCCCTTTCGCGCAAGATATCCAGACATTTTTACGAAATCCTGCAATCTGCTGAAAATATATCGAAACGAGAAAACCCAGAAAGGCTGACAAAGAATTCTGACAGCTGTCAAGAAAAAAAAAACTCACCTCACAGTTTGTCACCTTTGGGTGTGTTTCCTTGTGAGAACAATGTGCATTGATAAAAACAGCTAAAATAATTTTAAAATGCCACTTAAAATATTTTACTTAATTTTTCGGTAAAATAGTACTGAGCTAGAGAAATAAAAGTCTATGTACATAACATGTAGAGAAATGGAATAAACACACGTTTGGACCTTATTTCTTTACATTAGATATATTTATGTAAATGAAAGCACACCAAAAATTTGGAAGATGAAATCGAAGGTTGTACTTAATTAAAGATCTGCTTTTTTAATAACCTGAATATTAATAAAGACAATGACGCAAATTCATAGCGACCCCATGAATAGTGCCTATAGCTATAACTTTTCGTTATTCATAAGCACATTTTTGCCTGTGGTATTAGTTAGTATCGACTTAGGTCTGTTTTTGTAAAGCGATTTGAACGAACAAACCCAAACGTCAAAATATTATATGAGCAATCTGTAGCCGACTCTAATTATTTAATGTGACGTTTGGTTCATTTTAAATCTCGAACTGGCTATAAGTTTAAAGTCGACTATAAGGTGACTATGAATAGCAAAAAGTATATTTTAAGTTATGTAGGTGAATAAATGCTTTTATTAGGCGCGTTTCTTTTTAAGTCTATCGACTTCGAAAAAGCTCTCCATGTAAAAATATGACTGGATAATTATCCAGGCTAAGGTTTTGTTGTATTTTACATTGAAAACAAGCTGCGGAAACACTCCTATAGTCGGCTTTATCTGACTTGTGTACAAAATACCGCCGCGACGGCGATAAATTCGCGGCGACGGCGACAAAGAAATTCACGAGCATGCCCACACCAAAGCGATAGTTGTGTCGCAGTGCTTGCGAAAATGTATTCCTCATCAGACGAAGAAGAAGCGCTTTTATTTCTTGCCTTGAAGATGAAGAAAACTCAAGGTTGCATTTCTATCATTACGTTTAAGATTATTATTATACCTATGATAACTTGTTAATTGTTTCAATGAAAAATTAAAAAAAAAAACCCCAACCACTTTCTTTTAATTCCAATATTTCGTTTAGTATTTAATATTCCAATTTCGTTTAATACAATTTATCCGTCTTCCTCACATTTTTATAATCTTCGCGTAATAGATCGTATAAAATTGGGAATTTTTTAACAAATTCAATTAACTCCCCAGTGTACCATTTTCCATGCTATATTCAGTTGAACTGCGACAAATCCGCGACAGCGACGAAAACCCTGCATGCAGCGACACTCAAAATGTTCGCTGCAAATTCGCCGTCGCGGCGTCAAACAATCGCGTTGGTGTGGGCTCTCTCATATACCGCCATGTAATTTGAGTGACAGCAACTCCCGGAATTCATCGCCGTCGCGGCAGCGATTAAATCGCGTTGGTGTGGGGATACCTTATGCTTTAAAATATAACTAACACAATTCGAAGTTAGTTTTCAAAAGTTAAAAAGGCCAAAACTTCCATGGAACATGTTCAAATGCTACGTGCAAGACAAAAGCAAATATGTACACCAACAAGAAAGACAACAAATGAATTGTTATAATAGTTTTAGTAAATAAATAGACCAGTATATATGAATATATACACACAAAATTTCGAGATTTATCCTAAATAGTAATTGTATCGCAATTTAGTGTTCGCGGCACGCAATCATTTTTTTTTATTCCGGAAGTATTTATCTAGAATTTGTGAGCACCGTGGTGTAGTGGTAAGTGCGTTGGACTACTACCCAGTACCGTCCGGGTTCAATCCCAGCCCGGGTCCAACACCTAAAAGTTTCACGGTGCCACCTCTTTCGAATGTCTGACAAGCAATCGAAGAGCAGGTATCATTTGTCAATAAGCTTCTCAACTCGCCGTTCGAAGTCGGCAAAAAACTCTAGGTCCCTTCCATTCGTGCAAAATATAACACGCACACACAAATGGTTGCGAGAAGCAGGCCCAGGTTCACCCCGAGCTGTAGCGCCACCCAAAAGTTTTGTCTAGAATTTAGGTATACACCGGAAAACGATCAGTGGATGCGACCCAGGCATACACCTTATGTTTATCAGTGTTTTTTTGCACTATTTCCCAAATTAATTCTGATTTTGGCTAATTTGTTTTTTTTTTTATATGTGAATGCATATGTACATATATGTATGTATGTACCTAGACTAGACCTACATACATTTTGTGTTTGCATGGATTGGAAGGTAGGTAAAAATAAAAATTTAAATACACTAAAAAGATCGTTGGCAACAAAATTATAGGTATCGATTATCTGACATAGCTGCATACTAAATAGGTACCTCCTATACCTACCTATCTATAATAAATTAGAAATTAGTAGGTATCTTAGATTTCCAGTTTTAATTGTGTACATAATGTATTGATTCTGTTTAAAGGAATCTATTAAACATGTATGCGGCACAAGTATTGACCTACATAATGTATGTTTGTATGTATAGGTACTACCCATACATACACATTTGTATGTATACTGAACTAAAGTGATGTCCTTGAGCAAAGACTACTGGGCTATAGCTTATGGGTTGGTAACTGGATTTTTTTTTAAATAAATTTGAATACATATTTTGTTCTTTAAACACAAACTACATATTTTAAAAACACATGTACAATATGTACAATGTACAATATGTATAATAAATAAAAAACAAATCGAAATACATATGTACATAAATACACTGTATGGAGTTAAATAAATACATATGTACACATGTACATATGTGCACTAACAAAATATTTCTTAAAAATGTGCGTAGGCACCTACATAGATTTTTTCGCACAAAAAAAAAACGATAATTTAAAAAATGTATATATGGGATACATATGTACATATGTATATACGCACATATGTATATACACCCCCTTCCATTTGAAGTTTACAAAAACAAACCCTGTTCATTGAAAGTACAAAAACATATACATATGTATGTATGTAAATAGAAGGTATATTTTGATTTTTTATCTTTCAGCTGAGTTATATCCGTTGAATAGATTAAACGCTGTCTGCGTAGTACCTACTCTATTGAGTGGAAAGATACAAAAATAACTTTGTTCAAATGTATGTACCTATATAGGGTATGCATAGAAATGGGTATGTTATACAAAAAAAAAAAAAAAAAAAACAGACAGACTCGCTAATAAATTGTGTACATAACATTGTTCTCTGTTAAGAATATACGGAAGAAGAATACTAATTTTGACAGATAACTTTCTCCTTAGCTGAAAATGTTGTTCCACTTTTAAATTAAAAAATCTGATCTGACACGCGTATTGCCAATACTTTATTTATACTAAATATACTGGATTTCATCTAGCAAGAGTTGGTATCATTACGTAGGTATTGGTTATCCCAAATCAAAAAAAAAAAATAATTTAATATTGCGCATCTGTCAAACATTTTCAAAGCAAAAAATGGCCGACAACTGTGTGGCATTTTTATGGGATTTAATTCAAATTCATTGTTTTCCTAGTTTTTCTTATCATTTCTTAATAAAATAACATACGTTTTTCTTTATGAAATCGATTTATTCGTTTATCTTTTCATTTTCCTTGAGTTTTCTATAGTTATTTTTCGGATATTTCAGTCGGTCATATTTTCTGATCACAGTTCTTTTTATTATTGTTCACACAACATTCGTATACGGCACAACACATTTTTCAAAGTTTTGACAAAAAAGTTAATTAAATAGTATAGAAAACATTAAAAAAACGAAAATTAAATGCAAATATCCTCACAGTTGGCGGCCATTTTCTTGAATTTTTGACAGATGCGCGAACTTGGACGAAAATGAACACTCTAAGTATACTACCTTAGATACGTGTACTGTGGGTCTAGGTAAGTACAATGGCGATCATTGGGCGGATATGTACATACATAACATTTATTGCATGTTACCGCTTGCGCTGGAGTCTGGACAGAAGAATGTTGAACAAATCGATGACTAACAAACCATCAGTTAGGTAACACATGTTCGGATGTTCGTTGGATTGTTGAATACCTATTAAATTTAAAATTTGTTTTATGCGCAAAAATATGTGGAACTTAGGTGGTATCACCCTTGGAAAAGTTATGGCAGGCAATACGACAAACAAACTTAAAAAAAGACCAAGAAAAACAAAACAGCTCCTCGTATCAGAAGTGTTTTTTTTATTTTAATTCTAATCATGTCTTGTCGGTATATTTTTACACAGCCAGCTACCAGCCAACAGCAGTCGTCCCCAACACAAACGCTCGGTCCAGCTTAGTTCAGTTTCGGTTCAGTCACAATCAGTTCACCTTGGTGGAAGTAGTCGCACTCTCTCCGCATTTCTGTTCGTTTTTCGTTTCGTTCGCTTTCGTTCGTTTTAATAACTTTTTTTTCTGTCAATTTAGTTCGTTGTCAGTCAATTATCTTTTCCTCTTTGTTATAATATTTAATATTTTGGCAATTAGAACAATAAAGAGACTTAAGATAGGGAACCATTTTTATATGAATTATTTTATACTCGTTGGATGGGTATCAAAGGAATGAATAAAAACATTAGCAAGGACTGCTTAGGTCTTCGCTTGCGAGTCAACGGCCTGCATCAAACCTGGAAGTGGCTGCACCAAACCATCGCCCTGCACGAATACCTTATTTCGGTGACATCGGCCAATTCTGCAAGAACAAAAAAGCAACAAATCGCCAACTTTTAGACTAAACGCCCATAGAAATTCTTGAATGTTGGCATATTGCTCTAATTTTTTACTTTAAAAATATACAATAATACACACATAAGAAACTGCTTTATAGATACTATACACAGATAAGTGCGCCGTTGTATAAGTGAGTGTTCGTATTAATCAAAAACAGTGCCGAGAAAAAAGAAACCCCATAAAAAAGAAAACAAACCTGTAATAACAAAACAAAGTTTTATATTCACCTAGTCAGAGTGATTGATCAATTAATTATTACATACAAAGTATAAAAGATAACAAAACAATTGACTGCCATATCAGAAATCTTATTTGGATGTATGTATTCGCGTAACTATTAAACTTTCTTTGATTGTGTGTTATCTCTGTATTGCGGGTGTATATGAAATAAAATAAAAAATAAAAAATCGCGAGACAAATTAAAAAAAAAAAAAAAAAAAAATTAATCTGAATAAAATAAATATCAACGAATTGCATTGTCTTGTGTTAAAGGAAAAATCTAAATCATCATTATCAATATGCTGGCGCAGGTCGGAAGGGTTAACCAGATGAAGTCTCTGAAGTGTTTTATGAATCTGACTTTCAGGCGACCAAATGATAGTGGAATGCGCAAGTGCTTCCTGTCGACTGATACAACTGACACTACTAATAACAGCCAACAGTCAGGTGGTAATAAGGTTAAGCAGATTCCCGATTCAGAGATAAAGAAATCTGTCTTCATCTCGCAATCTTCTGATATTTTTACGAACTTGGCTCTGGAAGATTGGTTGTACAAGAATTTCGACTTTTCTCATCACCACGTGCTGTTGCTGTGGGCTAATAATCCGTGTGTTGTCATTGGACGTCATCAAAATCCCTTTACGGAGGCCAATGTTTCTAAGTTGGTTGATAAGGGTATCGTCTTGGCCAGGCGAAATAGTGGCGGTGGTGCAGTCTATCATGATAAGGGCAATTTAAATTGTACTTTCTTCACTCCGCGAGAACGATACAATCGAAAGTACAATTTGAATATATTAACAAGGGCGATGTTTCGTGAATGGGCCATTAAATCGGAAATTAATAACAGGGATGATATCGTCATTAATGGCAAAAAGGTAATCAATTAGAGCGAGAAGCTGTAATACTTTGAAACTGACCACATTATTCAGTTGCCAATAGACTGTTGATGTTCATGCCAATTTACATTCTGACAAATGACATGCGAATAAGCCGGCATTTGCAATAGGTTAATACTTTTTGCGACACGCACCGGTTTTAATAAGTTTGATTAAGGCAACCCTTGCGTAACATAAAGACTTTGTTATTGCTACAATATTTGTTGAAAATTATACATACTTCTTAAATAGTAGTCGTTCGCCTACATACATACATAGATATAAACATAATACCTACTTTGTAAACAACAAAATCTATGAACTGACGTCAATGATGTTTTTATGTCCCAAATTCGAATGGTATACTAAAAAACTCATTAGCGCATGAATACAAACATGTGTATATATTTCAAAAATGAACTCACACATGTGAAAATCACATTCGCAATACAATTTGCGAATTTGCGTTTTTTTAATACTTTTGTTTTGATAAGAAATGTAAAAAAACACGTCTTAGTTTTCCGCATGTTATCTCTGAAGTTTATTTTCGATTTTATTTCTTCCAGATATCAGGAACCGCTGCGAAATTAGGCCACCCGAATGCGTATCACCATTGCACGCTTTTGGTAAACTCGAACAAGCTACATTTGAGCGAAGCCTTAGTACGTGAAGAAGTAAGTCCTGAGATACAAACATAAATAAATTATTCATTCGTATCGGTTGTTTTGCTTTGCCCTCTCCTTTGTCTCTGTTAATTATATGTGTATTTATAGAACACAAAGCATTGTCAATAGCCATAGTAACAACAAGAGTAGCATTTCACTTTGAATTTTTTTTTGTTCTATAGTAATTTTTTTTTTCTTTGGTTAACAGGCTAACTACATCAGCAAGGCCACCGCTTCTGTCCGTTCCCCTATCAAAAACCTGAATGATGTCAATAGAGCTGTGAATGTTCCTCAGCTATTATCTGCGGTTGGATACGAGTTTCTACGCACCTCTGCCACTGAACTCTCCGATGGCGGGCGCGATCAGACTATGAAACAAAGAGGATTCCAACTAATCAATCCAACGGAGAAATGGTTCCCTGGGATTACTGAGATTCGTGATATATTTGGATCCTGGGATTGGTGTGTTGGAAAAACTCCAAAATTCCACGTTGAAAAAGAACTCTATCTGAAAGCCGATGAAAAGGAGCATAAGATTGTTCTGCGGGTAGAAGTTGAAAAGGTTTCTTATCAATTGTAATATACAATAATTTGAAAGTAACTACATACATATATTCCCCAGGGACTAATGTCAAACATTACTATCACTATGCCCACCAACGAAGTGGTACCAATAGTTTCTGGACTTCAGGATAAGCCATACACCGAAGACAATCTGCAGGGAATTATCGGAGCCTTAAAGTTGGTATCAACCGACAACGTTAAACAGGCGATTAATGGAATCTGAAGTCTTGAGATCTAACCTGTACTCCTAGATATTTGTGTTTGAAATACCTTTCGTTTGTCATTTGCATGTTGCTTTTTTATGTTTTCCAAATTATCAAAGAAGTATGTTTTACTTCTTCAATTATTCTTTTTTTCCGTACAGACTGAAATGTGATTTTTCCGAAACCTGATTCAAAATTTTTCTTTTTTTTGCGCGCACTCAAAACTACACGGCCACGAAGGTTTTTTTTTTAATATATGCACCTATATAACTAAGGATTAATATTTTATATTTGTTACATAACCGTCGTGGCATTAACTTGTTTAAAATAAAATGTTTTCAAAACACAATCCATTCAGCTTTTCGTTTTTTTTTTGTTATTGGCGAACGGATGGTTTAGAAATTTCCATAATCCATACCCCTATCAGTATGACAACGGTGTAGCATTTTTTATACACCATTTTTTCTGGGAAGTAACCTATTGCAGAAACGCAAAAATGTACTTTCATTGAGACATTGCAGTTTATAAGTGGGAATGAGAGCGTGTGATGAGATTTTATATAAATTTCAGCAAAACAATCTTCGTTTTGATTTAAGCTTTCTCGTTCCTTTTTTTATATACAAGTACGTGACGACGATGAGACAGACACTCCCTTGGTAGTAATCAAAATACACTTCAATCATTAAAAAAAAAAAAAACACTGACATTATCCAAGATGTCTCATTTACTATAACAGTCCCATTATTACACAATACCAGTAAATGGCACTGGCATTAACGATTCCATAGCAGCTTGGGCCACTGTTCCATGGCACACCTCATTTTGAAGACGAAACATTCCGATAATTGTGATCGGTCTCGGAGGAAAAGTTCATAGGTGCCATCTTATCTGGCACATCTTTTTTCCCCATATAAATACTCGAATCGTAAGTGTGTATGCTTTTAAAGAGCGAATCTTCATGACGATCGTCCATAAAAATATTAATCGCGACGCAATCACTTGTCCATACATACATATAGTGACCTGATTAGCAATTAAATTGCACGTGATGCTACTTATATTCCATATTTGCAAGGAAAATAAGAAGTTTATTATTAAAATGTTGGAATTTTTTTCCTAAGTGTCTTGAACTTTATTAAAGACTGACCTTTGCGGTTACTCGTATTTGTAGTTGCAAAGCTTATTTAGCCACCCATTGCTCTGGGTGTAGAATTGTACGTAGGTACTCGCGGTTACTTCATATTAAGCTTAGCACCCACCAATAAAAGTGAAACAAGTTTAACCACCAATACACTTACTCACCTGCGGCCTTCTCCACAGCGAATGTTAAAAGCCATGCAGATACAATAGTGTTGCCATCACCTTCATATTTTCAAAAACGAAAATAGTAAGTTCCCAAAATATGTTTTCTTTATTTTCTTAAGTTTATTATAATCGGAATGTCTTAACATCAGTTTTTGTTTGTTTTGTTCATAAAAAACGCTGAATAACTCCATTAAAAAGGACCTATAATGGATGTTTGTTGTGAAATGTAGGTGAAATGATGTTTGGATCGTTTATAAATAACACTGAAATAACTCCATTTAATAGAATCTTTAACTGACCCATCTATCGCATGACGTATACGATCATTTTTTATCTAAACGTTTTTTTCATCTTTATTATCTAGCTGTTGCCCGCCCGGATTTGCCCGTGCACTGAAACAATCGCGTCATTGTCAACTTTGCATCATTGAGCGATACACCTTCCAGTGGACCGCAAATCCTACATTCTTTTGAAGGTTGTATTATCTGTACAGTGAAACCTGTCTAATTGGCCACCACTGTAAGTTGGCCACCCTACATAGTACCTACATAGAGCCTAAATCACTTACTTGGCAATACTGAGTCAAGCAACTCTTGTCTTGTTTAACATGCCAAAGACATTTTGCTCAGCTTTTTTACTAGTGCGTTAAAGCTTCATACAAATTTGCGTCACAGCATGGATCTTGGTGCACTTTGCACGAATCAACCGATCCATCAGTGTTTAGCTTTAGGTCCAAAGATCTCTTTGGATTTGGATTACCAGCCAAACTACGATTTACTCTTGTATGGTATACCAAAGTAGTTGGATGTCTTAAAGCACGGCACAAAAAATACTCGTAATTAATATGCAATTCGTTTGTGTTTGCGCTTCCATTTCGAATCGAAAATAAAATAAAGGTACCCAAATCGTTTGCATTTAGTAAAATTAAATTAACTAAAATTCCAAGTCTACTTGTTAATTGCATGCAATCATCCATACATATATGCAGAATCATTTTTAAGAAGTTTAGTGACATCTTATACCCGCTCATGTACATAATAGTGGAAAGGTCACTTTGCATTTTTGTGTTATTATTCATCTAGTGGTATTTAGTGTATGTAGTTCATTACTCGATCGTGATATCGATTTCAAGTATGTTAAACAAAAGCAGCGGTAAGTTTCGAAGTGAAGAAAGAAGAGGAAAATAACAAACGTCAATTACTTAATAACAATTAATCAAAAGAACTTTACACCCATAGTTCACTTGTATGTATGTATGTATACATAATTAATTGTTTCTTCCTTCGTTATTGAGTGTTAACACCCAATTTAATAGTGCGGCAAATAAAATGTTGAATCATTACAGAAATCTCCTATAGGTGGGTGAAAAGTTGCATAATTGCACTAAGTTTGAATTTATCCAAACATATTTCCCAAAAAAAAAGGAAAAAAAAAAGAACTGCACTAGCCGTGTGTGCATATGCACTCGTTTATTTTGAAAACGTTATGCAATACGAGTCCACCCTATTCGATTTGGGCCTGCGATATTGTTTGCGTGAGATTAATTCGTTTTAAGGATCGATAGTGCTAGGCAAATAAATATTTTCAAAGAACTCTGCTCGTGTTAGGAAACCGAATATGTATGTATTTTAAATGTTAGTTGGTCTAATTTGCAGAGCGTTTCCCGCTTGTTTCCTGACTTCATTTTCTAACGATCACTTGGCTTTTTTTTGTTCACTTTTATTTAACACTCGTATGAACACCTCTATTCTCGTTTCAGTTTTGACCTTCATTAGTTTTGATTGATTAAGAAGTTATGACTGATCATATTCACTCTCATAAATCGTCATTAGAAAAAATGCCAGTATCACAATCTCATAGTAAATACGGACGTAATCTAAGCCAAGAAATTCAATTGCAAGTGATCATTAAAGAGAATGAGAATTTGCACAGAACAAAGACAATAGCTTCACCTGCATCCATGAAAAAACCTGTAACAAGAGCACAAGACTTAACCAATGACAACACCATCAACGTCCAATATGGAAAACTAAAAGTAAATCGGTGTAACGATTTCCGTATTGCGCCGCAAATGAATAATAATGAAAACGTGAGTACATATTTTTATATTTTTAATTATTTTATTATGTTTTTATAAGTACATACATAGGTACAGTGTTGACTAAAACGAAAGCAACTAAGATAACTTGTCTGGGTTTAACGATTTATTTCATATTTATTAGGTCCAACGTTCTAAACATTTTTTGTTTCTAATAGCTATGAGTATTGTTGATTGATTTATAAAATCAATTTTTTTTGTATTATTTTATTTAGCAAAAAATTGCTATTAGTAATCATTTTTACAAAAAATATCAAGTATAGTTTGCTTCTTCAATTCATTAAAATGTTCTATATTTTTGATTACATTTGGTAAACCGTTAAATATTTGCAAACGCTTGCACATAATCATGTTACCTGACCTTTAGTTTCTAAAGGATAGGACTCTGAAATCGTTCGAGTTTCTTAAATCATATGGCTGGACTTCATTAACTGGTGACACCAGCGCGATAGGAACAACGCCAACAGCGGGATTGGAAACAATTCTCAACCTCCTGCCTTTAGATCTCTACATGCAGGAAGCGGCAGCAAAGAGCGCTCTCAGAATAAGCCAGTCTAAACACTGGAGACCGAATGCATATGGGCACACCAAAGTACTTAGCAACTATCTCAATGGTAACGTCAACTCAGACTACACTGTCCCATACTTAGATTTCGATAAACCCTTCTCGTGGGCCTCTCCAAGTAGAGAACAATTGGAAAACAACGAAGTATCAAATGAGTCTAAATCCATCTACACTGATGGGTCAAAAATGGATATAGGTAGAAGCGGGTTGCTTTTCGGAAGACCTAAGAATTAACAGCTCCACACGACTCCCAGACAACAGCAGCGTTTTCCAAGCTGAGGTTCTTGCAGTGACAAGGGCTGCCCAATTGGTGTCAATGATGACAATATCCCGAGAAGATATCACAATTTACTTTGACAGCCAGGCGGCCATAAAAGCATAAGCTGCTACGCAAACAACATCTAAGCTTGTGAAATGTTGCCGCGAAATGCTTAATGTTAGTGGCACGCAGCACAACGTAAAACTCTGCTGAAGCCGCGGATGAATTGGCCAGAAAGGGCCAGGCAGGTTACACGGTGAAACCTCCATAACCTCAATGCCCCAATCGAACACAAAACACAATCTGAAGCTAATAGCAGGTGGAAATCACTAACTACCTGTGAAATATCAAGAAGGATGTGGCCAGAGTACGATAAAAGTAAAACCAAAAAACGTCTACAAAAAGATAGGAAATCCCTGTCAATAATGATAGGAGTGTTAACTGGCCACAATATGCTAAGATATCATACGAAAAAATTACGGCTCAACGATGATGACTTATGCAGAGGATGCGGTGACGAGGAGCCTCATGAGGACACAACTCATTTCCTCTGTCACTGCCAACTAAGAAATAGAAGCCTAGGAGAACTTTTCTTTGAACATATTGACGAGCTATCTGACCGTTCACCGTCAGATCTGCTCAAGTTTGCCAGGAGGTCCGGATGGTTGGAATCAACCCACTGATATCACGGGTGGGAAAACACAATGGGTATCACAATGGGTTCACATGAACTTAAGTGAGATGAGGACTTAACGATATTCATCAGCCCGCTTACCTAACCTAACCTAATACATTAAATACAATTCGCTGATTTATGCTCAACCATGACAATTTACACAACATATGTAGTTCGTATTGAAGTGAATCCTATTACATTGAAGAATAATTCTCATGCCATTATTTTGTAATTTTTGAAGACGATCTAACATATACTGATTGCACATAAATATTACACTTGAACAATACTGAAAATGTGGTTTGATAATAGTATTATATGTATACTTTAATTGCGCATATTCTGGAAATATTCTTCCTGATTTTAGAGAAAAACTAAATTTTCTTCGCTATCTTCTTTACACACATTTTCAACGAGAGGATTAAAACATAATTTATTATCAGTTAAGAAACCTAAGTATTTGATTTCTTCTACAACTTCAACCATTTCATTGTCAATAATATTTCCTTTCCCGTTCAAAATCATAGTTTTGTTTTATTAATGTTTAACTTAAATTTATTCATTTCGAGCCACTGCTGCAGTCTCACCAGATCTGAGTTGCCCTTTTGAACTTCTTCGTCTGTAGAAACACCCGAGGCGAACAACAAGTCATCATCAGTAAATATAACCAATTTGGAATCTACAATAACTTTTTCCATATCTCCCATTAATAACCCCTGACTCCAAACTCCATGTCAATCTCTGAAGAAATGACGCCGTTACCTTGGTTCCCTGCCTTCTCTTAAGTAAGTTAGACTTGAACCAGTCAAGTTCTGTACCTCTTCTGCCATACCTCTCGTTATGAAGAAGTATATCTTTATCTACAGTTTCAAAGGCCCTCTTCAGATTTAGAAAAACCGAAACAATGGTGCTTTTTTCGTGAAATTCTATAGGCGAATTAAAAAAATACAAACGCCCAATTGAATTGAATTCACATTACTTTTTAAGGAGCTCACGCACCGGTGCGGTACGCTGTAGCGGTAGTGGCATCGGTAGAGGCGCAATAGCGATATATCGCCTGTCCGAGCACACAAAAGCGGTATTCCCAGAATTTAAACTTTTCTATTTCGAGGCCTCTGCTATATTTTTCTATATCTTATTCTTTTTCCTTATACATATTTTTATACTCTGGATGAGTCAAATCAAAAATAAAATTGGATTTATTTTCAACATCTCAATTAATTTTTCACAATACGTTTTGACAGGCGGTTCGCGGTACAAGGCGGTCAACGTAGCTTGCTGTGGTACAATATTGTATCGTTGTACCGATACCCCGTACCGCTCCGGTGTGTGAGCTCCTTTATGAAAAAATACATAATGAAATATGTTTCAATTTAACTAGTTTTACCACAGAATTTTGTGTTTGTATTAAAGTTGCTTTATAGTTATGCTATGCCCAACACTGTATGTATGTAGATTAGATTTCTATATATTCGGATTTAGTTAAGTACAGTGAAAGTAAGTTGGCCAATATTTTACTGCACCAATAAACTTCCATACAAATGCTCCTCAAAATACCTTTATATGTTGTCCACCTGCCTTTCTTAGAACTTGGCCGCAAATTTGAAAACTTTATGACATCTCTTACACTAATAACCTGCGAAAGTTGGCCAAGGGTAGTGTTTGATGGATTTTGTGTTTTTTTTTCGGTTAACCACTGAACAAAACGTCTAAGCACATCGGTAAAATATCAAAATGTTCGTTCTTGTTTCATCGTGTGCAATACATCGATCTTTTATATTTATTTAAAAAAAAGTTAAAAGTTAAAAAGTTAAAAAGTTAAAAACAACTTATAAGTTGACCACCTGTATAAGTTGGCAAAAATTCTTGCACCGCAGGTGGCCAACTTACCAAGGTTTCACTGTACATATGTGGTATATCCACAAGAGCGTATGCACAATTTAAAGCTGCAGCATTCTTATGCGATTTTGTGAGTTATCCTCACTCAGCTGGAATTTTTATGGTTTTCCCCGATGTTGTTGAATAATTTCTTTGATTTCCATTTGATTAAATTTTTTATTTGGAATTAATCTATAATGAGTGTATTATGATAAAATGAAAACAAAAACGATGATATTTATGAAAAGTTTGTGGGTAAAGCAGGGCAAACCAAACCAGTTTGACCAATCAATAGCGGCTTGTTCACTTGCGGATATACTTTTTTTTTTTTTTTTTGAATTTTATTGTCCCACTATAATAACTAGCTGATGTTCTTATTACTTATTTTTAATTAATTTTTACAATTTATCGTTAAGTATTACTAAGCAACGAAATGTTCCGGCTAGAGTCACACATTTAAGATCTTTTTAAAAGTTATCCACAGACGGATCTATAGTGAATTAGAAGAAGGCGTTGGTCTCACCAAATTTGGTTTCAGAAATGGTTTCGATATACTTTTTGCCTTTAATATGTTAGATAGTTCAAAGGAGCTTTGAAGTTAAAAGTAACATTTTTGCGTGCTTTGTAGACTATGAAAACGAGTTTGACAAAGTACAGTCGACCTTCGTAGAACGCAGTAGTTAGGCTCTTAAGAAACAGGTCATTGAATGTGTTAAAAGGCATTCCCCGAAACACAGGAATGCCATAAGTACACATATGTATATGTACATTTTGCACGTTCGGAGAGACCGAAAATCGTTTTATACCGTAACCACGTTCTAAAAGTATACCGCGCTATAGGAGGGTTTGCCGCAATTTGTAAATCGCGTTCTAGCGAATTCGCGTTGTGAAAATACCGCGTTAAACGAGGGTTAACTGTACAACAAACGAAGATGATCGAAATTTTAAGAAATAAAAATATACCTGTATAAAAACGATCAAGAACAATTTGGACTGAAATCAAAAGGCTAACATCACCATTAATGGTAAAGGCCTTTTTAGCTTAACCCGCCCGCTTTGCCAGACATTAAAAAACTTTTTTTCACAATGTTTTTGTATTTTTTTTGCCTATCTATCCTAATTTACGGGCGGTAGAGGGAAACATACGCATTTTGCAACTTCGTTTTATATTATTTATTATTTATGTTAATTTCTATTATCCTAATACTCGAATTTATATATTTTTGTGTCCCATAGAAATGCGATTTAGAATAATTTGACTGCAAATATTAATCAGATTGCAGACATAACCGGAAAAACCTCAAAATAATGAGATCAAATGGTCTTCGGATCGAGTCAAAGACCGTTATGAAATATTAGGCGTGTTTTTTTTTAGCCTATATAGAATAAAAAATAAGCTTTCAATTAGAGGTGGAGAACTATCGATAGTCAGTGCCATCGATAGTTCTCGATAGTTGGCTTTTGACTATTGATAATTATCGATAGTTTTTCTTTTTAAGGGTTACATAAAAAAAGTTAAATGCACCATATTAGATAAGCTTTTCTCACCGAGAGATAAACGGGGAATCCCCTTTTAAGTTAAGAGAATGACAAACAATAATGCTCCTATTCCTACGTTGCTGACCCATAAAACGGGAAATCCCCTTTTTAAGTTAAAACCATTTTGAAAGTTTGTTTATGATCGGGTTCCTCTGTGAAATTTTAAATAAACTCCGTCCGCTAGGTATCGACCAGTTAGAGAAATTTTTGAAATTCTATATTTAAATGGCTTTCGAAAACAATCGATAGTGGTCAAAAAGTTTCGATTGTTTTCAATAATGAAAACTATCGATTATAATCCATAGTGCAATCGATAGTTCTCCACCTCTACTTTCAATGCATAATACAACAAAACCTTAGACTGGATAATTAAACATTTTACATTGAAAACATGTTGCAGAAACATGTTTAGTCTATACAGATTTGAAAAAAACATGCCTCATATGTACATATATAGATTTGAAAAAAAACACGCCTAATGAATACTTAAATATGTACACTTGCAAAATAGTTGGCCTAGTTAACATTCTTTTCATACGAAATTAGAATTAAAGATTGACACTCCAAATCAAACAAAGTACATAATTCAATACTTATTTTTATATTATGTAGGTGTTAGACATAGGTACGCATTTAAACAAAGTACTTTACAAAATGATAACGGTTAATTTCATAAGTAAACAAAAAAGTTTGTCACCGGATACTTCGCAAAATAGTTGGCCCACTCTTTTATCGACGCAAACAAGTTGGCCCAATAAAAATAACTGACCCTAACCACTGAGTGACGTCACCTTTGTTTTTAATAACGGCCGTAATTCGACTGCGGAGGGTTTTCACTAGGTTAAAGCAGCATTCAGGAGTTATCACATCCGAAATTTCTTGGATCTTTTCCTTTAAATCAATAATGCTACTAGCCGGAATTGCTCTCAACTTTTTTTCATCTTTCTCCACAAAGTCTCAGTTGAGGACAGGTCGGGGCTATTTGCAGGCCACGTTAGAACTGGAGTGTTCTGTTCTTGTAGCCAGCTCATATTTCGCTTGGATTGTCTTGATACCTACTAGCATTCACAGTACCGTCGAGGAAGCAGTGGTTGCCCTTTCCTTGAGCTGACAAACATCCCCAGACCATTACTGAAGCGGTGAATTTCGTTTTTCTTAGAAAGCAATTTAACTCCGTCATTGCCTAAACGTCCAGTCTTGATGACCTCGTGTCCAGCTTAACCCATTTTGGCCCGGTACCAGTTCCTGTGGACATTTTTTCACGATATTTTCAAAAGTAGCTCATATGGACCCCATCAAACCAAAAATGTTAACAAAACATTTTTCTCTTTAACCGTTTACCTGTTATGACCTGGGTAGTTTATTACCCACTGGGCCAATAAGTATAGAAAAAAAAATTATTTCAAGAAAATCAACATTGCATAAATTAAATAGCTAAGTTATAAGTAGTACGTAGGGGTAAATAACTATGTACTTATATGTTTGTAGTATATTTTCCGAAGCATTTAGAATGCAAACTAGCTAATAATACACTCTATACAAATAAAGGGCGCCTTACTGTGACGAATTTTGCTGCGCTTTTGTCACTAATGCTACCATCGAAATATTGTATTATGCATGTGGATGGGCGATTGCGGTCTGCTCTCAAAACCTCCTTAGACACATGGTCTCTTAGCTCCAATTGTGGCTTGAAATTTCCCGATTTCGTGACCAAAACAAGCAATTCTCATGCATTGAGGCATCATGTTGGAAGATGTATTGACAAAAAGTGGTCACCACTACTTTTTACTGTGAATACCTCAATAATCGCCTACGGTGATTGATGAGCCGTCTTATTTTGGCAAATGTATCCGATCGAACTTCGTGTTGTCTGATAAATGAATAAGTCATTTGATTGATTCAAATATCGACATTGAAAGATTCTTCGCAATTGAAACTCAAAATGTATGCTGAATTGACCAGTACATACAATTTCCATGGAGGAAGTGTATGGTATTCATTGCGGAACAGTGTATCCAAGAATCTCTTCAATTCGTGCAGTTTGAATTGAAGCTGTGCATTATGTTGTGCCGCATATTGGTTATTAAATACTTTTATCATTTCGATAATGCCATCAGTATGGAAAAGAGAAAACAACTGAGATGACGATTTACCACCCAACCTACGACAATGATAGGTAATAAAAGAGCGTTTTAGCATATTTTATACTTGCTTTAGCGGAGTGTAATACCCAATAGCTGTGATATAGATTAAATTCTGGCTGCTTCAGCATCCACTTCCACGTTAAGAATACTCAAAGATACGTTATTCTGACAATGATTAAAAGGTGGCTCCAATCTGGTCTCCGACTCTGCCTCATGAGCATGTAAACCACCCTCCTCTGAATATTCTAGCTCCAAAGTTCCACCAAAATCTATTAAAAGGAGTGCATTGTCGACTTTTGAAGGTACATACACAACATTTGCGTATTCCGTTCTGTGCACCTTATTGACCACATAATCTTCTTCATCAGGTGACTAAAGCAAGGCCATAATCTCCTCCATTTGCATTGTTGTTGTTTTAATCTCCCCCAATCATAGTGTTAAAAGAGAGGGGTGGGGGGAGGAAGAAAAACAAAATGGTAACTAACACTACTAAAATTACATTTAAATAGAAACATTTTACAAATAGTCATTAATCCTCTGGAGAAAAAATTATAAAAATCTGGGTAGAAAACTGCCCAAAATGGGTTAAGCGTTCTTTTTTTTGACAAAGGAGTTAAAAGTGGTTTTCTTTTGCCTTAGTGACGTTTTGTTAGAAAAAATAGTTGTCTAAAGACATTGATGTAAAGAACAAGTTGAAAAAATTCCCTTATAAAATGTGTATCCCATTTTCTTAATTTCACGAATACAAATCTCTCTCAAACTGGCTTTTCAATTACTTTTTTCCCACTCTAACGTGACATTTGCCGTTGTAGCACGACGATATTTTTCAAGAATTTTTCTTAAAGCCTCTTTCTGTCCCAATCGGTTGCAATTCGTGGCCGTCAAATTTCTGTTAGTGGGCTCGCATTTCTGGTCTTGTTGAATAAATTAATGATATTTCGAACTGAAGACCTTGAAATTTCCAATTTTTCGCAATATCATAAGCCGAAACGTTTCCTTGGAGCTCTTTTATTATTAAATCACGCATGTCTTCCGATAAGCACTTGCCACGCACCATGGGCGCCATGGTGAACTTTGATTGTGGCTACAATCAGTACATGCTGCACTTAAGTCACTCACGTGTTAGTATCGTAACAATTGATGGTCCATTTCAGTAGAGGGATAGACATTATCTAGCTTGGGCCAACTATTTTGCCGCGAAAAACTAGCCGACCAACTATTTTGAAATATAACAAAATGGGTATCCCGTATCCATCTACAATTTGTGATGAAGACGTAAATTGTTTTAACTTATCAATTGCTTTATAAAGAACACATGTTCATTAATTACATATTAGGGAAAAAAATATCATTTTTTTATTGGCTCTGCATGATAACCACGAATTGGAAAATGTTTGCGAAGAAAAATATCATACTGGGCCAACTATATTGCGTTTGGGCTCGTATGTCTCTCAAGAAGCTTTTCTACTCCAACTATCTGAGATCCGATGTGAAGATCATTTGCTACCAAGCATTTGTTCTTCCAATTCTGACTTATGTGAGCCCAGTATGGTGGAACATCAATCCTTCATACATGGAAAAAATAAGAATTTTTGAAAGAAACTGCCTGAGAGCTTACACGCAGATATACAGGAACAAACATTCCGACTTTCGGCATTACGTTTCAAATAAAAAGCTATTATGGATGCTTCCGGTGTGTCCAGAATTATTGAGAATCTAAATCTGCGCCTTGCGAGGAATCATTTTGCCCGGTCGGCGGATGTTGTGGAGAACGAACTCATTTCAGGGTTGTTCTATCCTAACCCTGAGTCTTAATGAACGTACAAATAATATACCATGTTGCCAGATGGGCAACTGATAAAACAATTTAATATGTATCAACAAGCATGGGGGATAGCGATGCTATGTTAAGATACTGTGTGAGCATACCTGAAAAACATAAAAATAATTTCGAAAGACTCAATTGGGAAAAATATTAGTGGTTAGATTGGGCTTTGGCTAGCGTATAATCAGGCCAGGCCAGGTCCTGCCCTGTGATTTTTCATCTATTGATTATTCGGTAAATTGACTTTTAATCGATAGAATAGGGATCGCATGGCACGGCCTGGTGCTAAGACTCTTAGTTAGTTAGTTAGTTTTATGCAGTATTTTTATTACAATTTATAAAATTGTGTTATCAATCTATTTTTTATTTCGTCCTATTAGCCATTTGGAAACGTTTCAGATGTGGTTCACCATTCTCCGATAAGTTTCTTTGCATCGGAAAAATCAGAAAGAAATTACAAATGCTTCGATTTAACACATTTAAGTGAAAATATTCGTAGCATAGTTTTGGAAAAGCACTTAGACGATATTTGGAAGTACCTCAAATGGCCGTTGTTTATATTTTGTCTTTGCACCTTTATCGGCTTCCTTACATATACCTGCGTAAATGGTTTGAATACGACTCCAATGGAGCCCAAGTGCTTAAACTCAAGTACAAATGTTGATTGCTTGGTTGCTACTAGAACTAATAGAAGCAAAATAAATACGAATTCCACCTACAACGACAGAATTCCAATGCAGTTACATTTACAGAATGAAGCAATATTTTTAAATGAAGAAGAACAAACCACGGAAGCTGTTCTTAAGGGATCTACTACAATATTGCGACCAGTAATTGTGCCACAATTGTTACAAGCCAGTTTCAAAGACAAGAATAGTTTTGAGAGCGGTGCTAAGAACGACTACACAATTAGTGAAAGAAAACAAAATCAAGATTTAAGAGAAACTACAGCCAGCACAACGAACAAAGGACCTACGAGTATAAAGGACAAAACGGAAACAATGAATCAACTCGGATTCACATCTGGTCATCAGAATAATTTTGGAATTCCAATTGAAGAAGACGAGAGGGTGTTAAGACTGTTGAATGAGGAGCTAATTAAACTTGAACAACAAACGGTAATTATGTAAGGAACAAGTTAAATGTCAAATATTTTCAAACCATATTTAGGAACCTTCGAGCGTTGTTAGTCGAACAGAGAACTCTGCAATAGTTTCACCCACAGTTCCGCTTATTTTACATGAACTGCTAGAGTCTTCCACTTTAAGTGCCGGGCAGCCAGAAGAGACTCAATGTCAATCGACATCATTGCTTATGTGTCGTGGAGTTCTACAGTATGACCTAACATCTCCTAAAGCACAGAGTTTGTATTTGAGTGAATCGGAGTTACAAGTTTTTGAAAACCTTTTCACGTCGAATTGTTCTTCTCGAGCGGCTGAATTTATTTGCTCGGCTCTGGAGCCAGAATGCCGTCCAACACAGATAGGCAGCCTTCAGCCCTGTAAAAGGATCTGCAAATGTAAAAAAAACGAGCTTGTTGTTCTAACCAATTGATTCATTTATGTTTTTAATTCCAGCAATTTTGGAGCCGTGTTCTAGCTTAATTGCTAGTTCAGATATTCTGACATTCACATTCGACTGCGATAAATATCCAGACTCGGGCGATAGGAATATTTGCGAAGACCCAACCCGACGAACGGATTGCTATGAAAATGAGTTCAAGTGCGAGGATTTGTCGTGCATTCCTAGCCAGTGGCAATGTGATAATATTAAAGACTGCGGTGAGGGGGAGGATGAGTTGGGCTGCCTCATTTGTAGTCCCGAGGAATTTCGCTGTAGATCGAACGAGAGGTGCTTGCCTGACAAATATAGATGTGATACGAACGAGGATTGTGTAGACGGCTCTGATGAACGTGATTGTTCATCTGAAAATGATGATGAGGATCCTCTACTGTATCCAAGAATATTCTCCTACGCTAGCTTCCTCTTACCAAACTACACGAGTGAAAACTCTTTCACAGCGGTATCTGATGAAGATCGTTTAGCATCGGGAAGTGAATTAAACGAATCGCTGGCATTAACTGGCGAAAACTTTGGATTTCCCATTACTGCCATCACCACAGAGGAAATGCAAAGAGGAAAGATGTCCAGCGGTGCTGTTAACATCTCTAGGAGTCTGGGTAAGAAAATAACTGGGGTTTTCACCTGGATATGAGAGATACTAATTTCGATTTGCAGCCAATTTTCAGGATAGCAAAGAGATCATGATGACGAGTGATTCGGAAAATAAGTTAAAAATTTCGCAGACCACCAATACAACTGCCAGCAATTCCAGTCGAAGTGATGTGATACCTTCCTGTGTAGGGGATCAGCTAAGATGTTTGAGTGGAAAGTGCATCACAGTTGATCAGCTTTGCGATAAGGTGAGTATTTTGTTGGAAAATTGGATCGGTTGTAATGTTTGCAATAATCAAAAGGTAATGGATTGCCCCGAGGGTGAGGATGAACTGTCGTGTGTATATGATGAACGTCCACAACCTAAAAAGCCTTAAAGAAAATTTAAATTCGCACTTCTTGCCTTAAATAGAAACACAAATAATAATGGTATTTGAAAACATGATGTAAATAATGATTTGTAAAGTATTATAATAAGCAAATATGTACATATGTATGTACCCATAAAATTTAATATATTTGGTATTGATTATTATATGGTTATCGATTGCTGGAGAAGTACCGGAAATCTCTCCCGACACGCTCAATCTTTGTATTCGTCAATCTTTCAGACCATATAGACGTGTTTTCCTGGCGAGGAACGAGCCCGTGAAACGAAGCCGAAAAACGATATTACCATTTTCATTAACAGCCAGGCTGTAATAAAAGCGATTAGTTAGCTAGTTAGTTTGTGTTATATTCGCTATATTCGCGGCCCTTTGCTAGGAAAGGATCAGCTAAGAAATCCCTCAACTCTTGCGCAATAACAAAAAAATGATGGCCACTCTATGACTAAAGCAAAACTGCCAGTTTCCTGACCCACGTTATCATCCTTAGCGGATATTTAAAAATTCATTGCGCAGGTCTGACGGGACATTCAATCTGCAACAGCCACCTCCATAAAATGAAAATTAGCAACACACAGACACCTGTAGATTCTATCAACAAACAAATGAAACTACGGAGCACCGGATCTCGGAGTGCTCTTCACTAGGCAAATACTTATTAACGGAAGAAGACTACAAAAGTATTCCAGTCAAAGGGGTTATCAACTTTCTAAAAATTCTGTATGATTCCTAAACATAAAAGGGGCACAATAGACTAACTCTGGTCGCAGTGCTAGCGGACGACTCTACCATCCCCTAGATTCATCATATCATATCATCATCCTAAGTAGGAATAGTAACCGTAGCGTACACAATATGCTGGGGTATCATGACAGAGCAATAGGACTTAGAAATGATCTGTGTAGAGGCTGCGGCCATGAAGACTAACCCCTGGCCAACTCGTTTCGCCTGTTCTTCAATTGCCATAAAAGCCTCTAACAGGGCGTGCTGGGAGCGACCGATGATGTCGATGTCGTCCGCGTATCCCAGTAGCTGGACAGATTTGTGAAAGATAAGATAGTGCCTTCCGTGTTTACACCTGCCCTGCGCACTATCTGTTCCAGTACAAGATTGAAGAAGTCACATGACAGCGCATTTCCTTGCCAAAATCCGGTGCATGTTTGGAATAGTTCGGAGGAACTGTTTCCAAATTGCACGTTGCACCGCATGCTTTCCAGCGTCACGCGGTATAGCTGGATCAGTTTAGCCGGGATCCCGAATTCAACCATCTCCTTGTAGAGCTCAAGACGATAAATGCTATCATATGCGGCTTTGAAGTCGATGAAGAGATGGTGAGTCTCGACTTGAAATTCGTTGGTCTTTTCCAGGATCTGCCTTAGTGTGAAAATTTGGTCGATCGTCGACCTGCCGGGTCGGAAGCCGGCACTGGTACGTGCCGATTAGTGTGCTGCAGAAAGGTTTCAGACGTTCACACAGTACGTTGGATATGATCTTATATGCGACATCAAGCAAGGATATGCCTCGGTAGTTCTTACAAGACATAGGAGCGCCTTCCTTGAAGATGGGCATACAGAGCTGATATTCCAGTCATCGGGCATGGCTTCCTCTACCCATACTAGGTTAATGACTTGATGCATGCACCCTACCAAAGCATTACCACCATGTTTGAAAAGCTCTGTTGGTAGACCATCAGAGACGGCGGCCTTCTTGTTCCTCAACTTTTTGCTGGCTGAGCCGACCTCTTCAAAACTGGGAGGGGGGATGGACTCTTTACTGACTGGATACGGGTTCCCTTCTTGCCCTATCACTCTCACTACCTGATGCCCATTAAGTTCCTGCTGGAAGTGCTGCTTAAACACATCTACTATTCCCTGCGCTTCGGTGACTTGGTTTTCTTCACCGTTTCGAAGAGCCTGCGATCCGGGCTTGAAGCCTGCTGCCAGTTGCTTGGCTTTCCTATAAAACATCCGGATGTTGTTCCTATCGCGGGACTCTTCGATATCCTTGAGCTAGGAGACTGCGTGGCCCCTTTTTTCTTACGCAGGATCTTCTTCTCCTCCTTTCTTCTGGCTTGATACTCTTATTTCGCTGCTCTTGTTTTGCGCTGCAGCGCTTGCATATGTGCATTTCTGTCACCAATTTCCGACGCCCGCTTTCATTATCATACCAAGGGCTCTTTTTGGGTGGTGGCTGGTAGCCTATGGTGGTCTCTGCTACCCCTTTGATGATGTTGCGATACTGGTTCCACACATTGTTGACGTTTGTGGATGGTGAATGTACAGCGGAAAGTCTCTCGCTCAGGCGCTCTCTGTAGGTTCTGTCTGCTCCAGAGATGAGTTCCTTATCACAGATAATATCCAGATGATAATGAAGTGACCAAGGGAACGGGCTCGTTGCAGAGAAAGTAAGGTCGGGGAGACGTTTACGAGAGTATGTGATAGATTGGCATTTGTTCACATTGAGACTAGGAAGTTTTTCTGGCACCTGAGAAAAGCAAGTCATCTTGAAGTGGGCGCGAGTCGGCGGGGATATGTGCCTATAAATTTTCATGTCGTCGAAATATAGGAGTTTTTGATGATACAATCGACTTTGATGGTTGCATCGAGTTGAGAAGATGTAGGGATGGGAGCAGGTTCAGTAGAGTTAGTTTGAGAAACAGCAGCAGGTAGATCAGCTACTAACGGTGCAGGAGGCATAAATGTAGAGTTAGTGACGAGCAGCTCTTCGTGTAAAGACTTATTGATGGCTGACTCTCGAGGAATATCAACTGCATTTTACTGGAGCCGAACTCCAGTTCATTTAGGATTTCGTTGAAATCGAGTTTGGTTGAAACTGATTCGCCAATAAGGGCGTGTAATTTAGATTGAATCGTGTCCATGGTTTGGTAGCGAGAGTTGATTGAGTGAATTTGAATTGATAACGACTCGTTGATGAGTGTCTTATCTTCTTCTAACACTTGGCTCAGATATAGCTTGAACTCATCGACTTGGGCGTTTATAATGGTTGGGGAGTACGTTATTTTTGACAATTGGGAGATCATTGGTGTTTTGGTGAGTGTGGCTTTGTGTATTTTTGTGTGTTGAATCCAATGAGCGCTGAGAAAAGTTTCTCGAGATTTTTGAACTTCGATTTGCAAACTTGGTTTACGTGGTCGACCGAATTGCTGAGATCGTTCACGCATTTGGTAAATTCATTCAGTTTAGAAAGTTGTGCAAACATTTGTTTAGATGCGGACTTAATATCTGTAAACTCTGAACTGGGCGAGTCATTGTGGCATTGTGTATTGCGACAAGGATGTGCTACATTGTAATATTTTTGCACTCCTCGCAGAAAAATAACAAGTTGGAGAATTCTTTAATATAGATAGCTGATCTTCTGCTTGTTTGTAGAGATGTTGGTCCAATCCGTCCAGTGAACGGAATATAACGAGGTTTTAGAATTTTATGTAATACTGTTACTATTACTTTTGAAGATCTTAACTAAAACAATTTTTACTTAAGCTAAACAAGTAAACACCCAAAAAATTCACTATAAAATGTATTTCAAAATAGAAATAACTTATTCGTCTAAAAAGTGTATTTGTCATGTCCTACACATGTACAAGTACATAAGATATATCGCTTACACATAAATTTACATTTTATTTGAATTGTAAATTATTTAAAAGGCACTAGTATTTTGTAGAAAAAAAATGGCAAACATTTGTAAATGGCCAATAACTTTGTTTCTATCAACTGCCAAAAAATTATTCTTAACATGGTCACAAACAGTTAGTTACATCTTAAAAATACATATTATATTTTCGCATCGGCACAGCACCAACTCTTCGTTATTATTTAACAGTAATGAGTTTTAAAATACAATCGCGGAATGATTATAATATTCCTTTGTTTGCGTTATTCTAAAAGCATATAAATACAATAAAAAAATACATCTTTTTCATAATTAACTAGTAAAAATTTGGCACTTATGTGCAGCTTAAATGCATGTCTACACAACGTGACATACACATAGACTCGAGCTAATACCATCGTGGTATACATAAACCTACTGTCAATTAACTTATGTGTTCTGTTTTGATTAGTTCAACCAGATTCTGGTAGTCGGGATCATTAGAGAAAAAATCAGTTAGATAGCGAAATGTGGGGCGGTCTTTTGGCTTATAATTCCAGCAGTTCTCCATGATTTTGTATACATTTTCTGGACATTTGGGTGGCTTCTGTAGCCGCCGACCGCTTTCTATTAACTCAATGGCATCGACACCCCTAATATCACCATATGGAGGCTCTCCTAAAGAAAACATTTCCCACAGTGTAACGCCGAATGACCACACATCGCTGGCATGTGAAAAGGAGCCATTGTTGTAGCTTTCGGGGGCATACCTAGAAAACAAAAGAAAATATTTCCATTTTATTTCGTTTTAAAAGTTCATCAGAATGTTACCATTTAATCGGCCACTTGCCGCCTTGCGTTGCCTGATAACAATCGTTACCTGATCCCATGGCACGAGAAAGCCCAAAGTCACTTATTTTAGCTTGATTTCTTGATGCGAGCAATATGTTTCTAGCAGCCAAATCTCTGTGGACAAAGTGTTGCGATTCCAGATAGTTCATTCCTAGATAAATAAAATGGAGCTAAACTTATGATTTTTTTTAGCAACAAATAATTAACTTACCACAAGCGATTTGTGAAGCCCATATTTTTAGTTCGTAGTTGGGATTTATCTTCGCCGAATTTTCGATGATAAAATGTAGCATTGATCCCAGTGGTACCATCTCTTGTACCATCATCAAACTTTTCCCTTTAGAGATCCCAATTAGCTGTACAATACAATGATGCTTTAACCTAATCATAACAGATGCCTCGCGCAAAAATTCTTGTTTGTTACTACGACAATGCTCGTCGCGTAGTGTTTTAATGGCTATAGGACAGCGGGCATTGTCCTCAGGGTTCTGATTTTTTCGAACTAAATACCCTTTGTACACAGAACCGAATTCCCCCTCGCCTATTATATTTTCCAGTTCTATACAGCTGTTCGGTATGAAGTAGTTCAATTTTGCTCGATTTGTTTCTGTTGAAGGGGACATGCCGGATGCCGAACTCATTTGACGGTTGAATATATTTTTAAATTCACTATCAACGCTTGTGGTAGACATTATTGAATCCAGCCTCTCGGGATGGTCGGAAAACTCACGAAGCTCAGCAGCAGACTCCTCTAGCAACTTTGAGGTTTCTTCAGTACATGGCATGTCCACGAATTTGCGAATGTCTGTTGTTGGTATGTAGCTTTGAGAATTCAATAACGGAAATGTTCTAAGAAGATCACAAATAAAAAATACTGATAGAACATATGTAAAAAAAAAACACTTACTTCATATTAATTGGAGGAGGAGCATCTACAAAATAATCACTTTGATCTGCGCCCCGTTCGCGATCAATGAGTACATCGGTTTTTGTGAAGTATTCTACCTCTTCTTCAGTCTTTTGGTCCAAATCGACAGCGGAAATAACTGCTAACGACGTCTTTCCGTTATCAGCTAATTCTGCATTGGGTACCACTGAATTGTTTTTGGGAACATTATAGAAAGCATCTGTGGGCGTTACTGTCGGTGGTTGGTGAAGAAAATCCGTCGAGAAGGATAAATTGTTTATTAGAGATTCGGCCTTCTGCAGGTCCTCAACTCGATCATTGCCTTTTTTTAGTTCTAATGCTTTCTTTTCCTGTTCGGCTTTTGATGGAGAGCGAATCTTTACCTTTCGCAGGCTTTTCATTCCATCAATGATGACATTTCTCTTGGCTGGTTTCAAACTTCGAAAAATGTGCATATCTCGCTTTTCCTTTGGCTTCTTTGGAGACGCTCCAGTTTCGAGCATGAGGCTATCATCGTTTTCAAAAAGACCAACACGGTTCATAGCGTCATCGCCAGGATGACTGGCGTTTGGACTTGACAGTGACTGTTGGATACTATTCTTCCTAGATGAGGATTTGGGCATTGTTGAAAAAAGCGGTAATGGGGGTTTAGGTTTTGGAGGAACAGGGTATTTCAAATTTATAGGCAGCCCATCGGAAAATAGACTGAAATGTTGCACTAAATGTTCTAAGGAAGGTAGGTATGGCCCCTCATCAATGTACAGGAAGTTTTTCTAAGAAAACAAAAAGTAGTTTATTTGCACATAATATAAAACACATGCGAACTTACCGATTGTTTAATAAGAAAGTTTTTCGGAATATTTTGACACAACATTGTGAGGACATAACCGTGGCGACTTGAAAATCGAATCAGAAATATTCCCGACTTGTCTGCAGGAGCGGAAATCTCTGCACTGGCATTATCCGGCAGTGTTGAACTCGTCGATGCTGGTTCAGAGGCATTTAATCCTTGATTCTGATCATTTTCTATAATAAAATTAGCAGCATATTCTAGTAATACTTTAACTGCTTCTTGTCGTTCTAGTGTGCCATGGTACCATTGATGTCTGTACGTTGTCGCTGGAAGCGGCTTGTGGTTGGTCAAGAAATCCATGACCTCGGTATGATTCATTTCTTTTGCCAAGTCGATGGGAAATTCCCCAAAGTTAGTTCGAGGGTAATGAGGTGCGTGAGCAGCTAACAACTCCTTTACTGCATCTAAATTTCCATGGCGTGCAGCATCATGCAATGGAACATAACCAGTGTTTATATTGCGTACTTGTATGTTTGCTTTAGCTCCAATTAATGTGCGGACAAAGGGTGATGATTTCGTGCGACAGGCATACTTAGATTAGCACAAATTAGTGGAAATGCTTTTTAACGACCGATTTAATACTTACATGCAATGGAGTATTGCCAGTACTATCCATACAGTTAACGTTAACGCCCGCATTAAGCAGTAACTTTAGGATATCTTCGGTGCTGTATAAAGAAGCCAAATGAACCGCAGTTTGACCATCCTGATTTTTAGCATCAAAATTACGATAGCCGCATTTTAGCAATTCGGAAACAACTGTCTGATTGGTTTCTTTTGTAGCGCGATGTAATAAATTTGTGGTTCCGTGACTTCTCGAATCATTGGGCGGAGGATCTTTCTTTATCATTTGTGTTAATTTAGTTACCAGTCCATTAGCCGATTCCTTGTAATATTCCACTAGTGACTCTAAGCCATGCATTATTTTAACTTTGTCGTCAATTGAAAAGAAGGCATCTTCCCCGTGTCTTCGGATTTGATAATGGCAAACTTCATCCTATAAATGCAAGAAAATCATCGCACCGCGTTTAATGAGCAAAGAACTGGTAAATACCTGATACAACACCGACAGCACGAAATCCCCAATAGCAGTATTGCTTTCTCTAACTAAAAATGTTCCATCTTCGCTATTTTCTGCAAATAGGGAAAGGAAAATTAGTCATAGAAAGGGACACCTTCGTCTTGAGAAACATTACCTTTTTTAAGTATTTCTTCTGCTCGCTCCCTTGAAATCTTCCCGTGAAACCAGTACAAGTGTTCGTCTCGACTCATAACAATGAATTTATATCATTTGCCTTAGAAAGTATCTACGTACGAATAACAATCAAAAGATTCAACAGATTCATTCTCTTTTCTTCATACTCGATGAATACTTATACTTACATGCATATGTACAATTAAGGAGTAATTGTGGGCCGTCTAATTAATTGGTTGAACTGTAGAAATGTTGTAGTTCTTTGCAAAACAGTTTGGAGTTTAATGGAGCAACATTTAGTAAATAAATACTTTTGCAGAGCAATTGAAAATACGTTTTTAACAAATTCTTTGGTGCACTTTGTGGAAAATGAAAACAGACAGGATAAGTAGACCGTATACTACTTAACAAACTTATTACTCTAGCACACCATCTTCCTGTCTTGTGACGTTTTTTAGTTGGAAAAAATGGGATGGAAGTATTTCTCTCACCCTCTTACTAATGTACAAAAAAATCTCATCCTGACGTAATAGAATGATTTGTGTAGTATATTTTTTTTGAAGGCTGTAATGACAGCTGTCTCTTGAATGTGTTATATTGCGGAAAGGTATGTCTGTTTTCTTCATGATGTGTTTTGTTAATGTGCGAACTGACTGGTTCAGTGATGGAAAAAAATATCAAATTTAGGAGAACACAACGACATGAATAAAGTTAATAGATTCATTAATTAAAATTTCCAGAAATTAAAATCACATCTTTATTATACCTGTATTGGAAAGTGGTATACAAGAAACATTTTAGGAATAGTAAACTTGGCAACCCTATAATTATAACACACCACATCTCGGACTTTGACTTGTCATACGCGATTTACTAGACTAGACGTACATTTTTCTGGACGGTTTTCGGGCAAGAGCTACGTTACATAGGTCGGGTTCCACTAGTCAATCAGCAGCTACTCTTAATTAAAATAACGTTTAAAATATTCAGGAATGGAGGTAAGTTACAAGTTATCCCCAGGAAAATACATTTTTTTAAAATTATGAATTTTCCAGATCGAAGTTTTAAGTGCCAGCAATTCCAAATCCTATGGATTTTGCCGGGTAAATCCAGGTATATCTGTTTCGGAATTGCGGTCGACTATTCACCAACAGATTAGTAAGACTCCCGACGCAGATCGTCAATCATTGCGCCTTGATTCGAGAGGGAGAGGTTTAAAAGACACCGATACCCTGCAAGGATTGGGTATAAGGACCGGAGACAAAATATACATTAAGGATCTAGGACCACAAATCGGATGGAAGACTGTATTTTTGTCAGAATACGCTGGTCCGCTTATAGTATATCTCATAGTTTACACCAGGCCATCAATTTTATATGGAAGCAGTAGCAGCGCCCCTATTAGCTTGACAACGCAGTAAGTAACTACTTTCCCCTTATGTGGTCGAAAGTAGAGTTTCACTTCATTTGACCTTTTCGTTTCTCACTTTGGTAGTGGCTTGTGTTCCATAAAAATGTGAATTTTGAGCAGAAAACAAGAATAAATTATTTCGCCTTTGGTTCATTAATGTTAATTTCTTAATTCGCTGATTTTTAATGAATATATTATGGAATTGAAATGAGTACATTTATACTAACCGGCCATTTTCCAAGGGTTACTGGGTACTTTTACCTGAATTGGACATGAGATTGGAATGTAGTTGATTTTATAGAAAATCAGTTGCACTCCAAAAATTGTTATTCATTATCTTTTTTTTTTTTAATGAGAAGATACATTATGTGTGCGTGTGGATATTATCAGTTTTTTTTTTAATTCGCAGTAGCTAATTAAAAACTTTTTTTGTTCCAGTATCGCTGCAGGCTGTTACACTTTGCATTATGCAAAACGATTGCTTGAAACCATCTTTGTTCACCGTTTCTCACATTCCACTATGCCGATAAGAAATTTATTTAAAAATTGTTCTTACTACTGGGGATTTACAGCTTACGTTGCCTATCATGTCAATCATCCGCTTTTCACGACGCCTTGTAGTTGTCAGGTATTCGCCGGATTAGCCGCATTTTTGGTAAGTATAAATTTATCAGTTCATGCAGACAAAATAAATCCTATAAAGCGGTATATTATACTTTTTAGCTCTGTGAAATCGGCAACTTGTCGGTCCACATCGCATTGAGAAATTTGCGTCCCCCTGGAACGAAGGTCAGAAAGATTCCGGTGGCAGATAGCAATCCATTGACGAAGCTCTTTAAGTATGATTTCATTATATCTTCTGAATGCTTTTATTAATTTTTTTTTAATTTAGCTTTGTTTCCTGTCCCAATTATACCTATGAAGTTGGCGCGTGGGTTGCATTTTCTATTATGACATCTTGCCTTCCAGCTATGCTGTTCGCAATTGCTGGTGCATATCAGATGACAATCTGGGGTCTTGGCAAGCATAGGAACTACAAAAAGGAGTTCAAAGATTACCCCAAAAAGCGTAGGGCTATTTTCCCATTCCTTTTGTAAAGCTGTTGTCGTGCTTTTTATGTTTAGCATTTAAAATTTAATAGTGTCCATGGCAAGGTATAAGCACGTAACTTATATAAAAAAAAATTCTGGTGTAACGGTTTTAAGTCTCGTAATATCAACTAGTTAAACAAATTAATAATTTACTTGTATAGTTGTAAGCGCTTTGAAGGGAATAAAAATAAATAAATAAAAATAAGTGTGCGTCTATTTATTGAGTTTTCATTCAGCTCGCTTGGTGTTTAAAAACGAACGATCGGTGTTAATATTTCTTAACCTAGGACTACAAAACGATGTACTTTATAACGATTTGTAGTTGTTGCACTGGTCTGGGTCCACGGCCAGGCTGTGAAATTGAAAAAGCTGATGCTCTAGTCTGATCTCTTACAGGAATAGTTGACTCACTTTATCGGTTCACACCCAGCAACAGACCAGTTCAGCGAATTTAATGATAAATGATAAAATGATAGAAGCTAGAACTGCTTCGACTACGACATTACAATTATTAATTTGGCAACATAAAATACCAATACGGGATTCAGTCACTCACACCAGCGCTTGAAAACCATTGGTATCAGAAAGATGGTGAAAGAGCTGAACATTTTATTCGTTAGTGTCTAGTCATCGACCGGATAAAGATCATCTTAAGTAAATTTATTTTTCAGGATGAAAATCATCCTGAGCTGAGCCTAGTTCAACTCCTACGTTTTGTTTCAACAACAGAAAGACTTAGAGCATACAGATCTGAGATTAAAGAGTTGTTTTCACACCAAAGTATAATGGGCCGATAAGAAGAAAGAAGACTTTCTATTTCTCAGTTGACAGAGGAAATAGGTTGTGTCCTCGTGCCTTTTCGTCACCGCATACCCTGCAAATATCGTCATCATTCAATCGCAATTTCTTCTTGTGGTATCGTATAGTGTTGTGCCCAGTTAGCACTCCTATGAGCATTGACAACGACTTCCTGTCTTTTTGTAGGAGTTTCCTTTTTCTTGTTTTGTCGTATTCTGGCCACAATCTTCTTGATACCTCACAGGTGGCTAGTGATCTCCACCTGCTATTTGCCTTAGTTACTGATCTTTGTTCAATTTTACCCCGAAGGTTACAGAGTGGATGTTTAACCGTCCCGTCTGCTTGTTCTCTATCTAGGGTTGTGTCCTTTCTGTTCATCTGCGGCTTCGTTGCCTGGTATCCCTCTGTGACCAGGGACCCAGCAGAGCTTTACATTATGCTGCGCACTGAGAACCTTCAGCTCATGGCGGAAACACTTTACAAGCTTCGATGCCATGTCACAAGCTATGGCAATGCTTTGGACCGCATTGTACGGAAACGACCTTCCAATCGTAGAGTTTGGTAGTAGTAGGGTTGGCTTGTCGCGGCGCTATCATGCTCCCCTCGTACCTTCACCATATGCAATGACTCCTTACCCCCAGCCAAGATTGTACAAGTGGGTGACTTGCTGCTGATCCTGGTTGGAGGATCTGGCGATCTCACAGTTGGGTCCTGCTCCTTATACCTAATGGGATTGACCTTTGTCCCGACTGGCTACGCCAAATCACAGACCTGGCGGCCCGATCAATCATACAGTGCACGAGCTTTCCGCACCGTTACTCTCGAGCAGCTAGCAGTTGGCTCACTATCACTATCTCTTGAGGACAGCTCCTGCAGGAAAGCCCGCGCATTGTGAGGCCCTTTCCTGTCTCTTTCGGTTAGCTTCTCCCATTTCCCCTTCCCCAGCCTCTTAACCGTCAGTTTTCTGTTTGCTATCCTACTGCGGTTTAACGCAGTGGATTGTAGGGAGAGGTTGGACGAGGTAGCGATTGAGCGATTGTCAACATAGTCCAGAAGAAGATTCTCCAAGCCGATGTCAATCGCTCTCCATCCGAAGACACTCACCCCTATCATTAAATCCGCCGGGGGATTGATTCACGACAAGTTCGCAATACGGCATCATTAAATCCGTTCGAAGGGAATCATCCACTTGATGAACTAACTTCAGGCATACGTGGAAATAAATTTAAATACTAAAAACGCTGAACTTTATAAGTAAAATAAATGAAACACGACATTGGAATGCAAAATATTGCAAAACAAAAGCTTAAAGTAAAACCAAGAAAGGTATTTATTTATTATTTTTTATTCCTTAGATTTTTGTTTTCACACCACAATCGCCTTTTCAAGTGTAAAATCAGAAAACACCAGATTTCGAAAACATAAAAAGCGATGTAGAGAAAGTAGTGTATCTGCCTTATTTAATGATCACGACGATAGGTGAATATGAACCGAAAGAGTGAAGGGAATCTCGGATCCGCCGGATTTAATGATAGGGGTGACTATAATTGAGGGTCCCTGAAGTAGGAATTACTCCTCTTCATCCATCATGCAGGTTGGGGTTTCCTCCGAAGGTTGTGCATTTGTGTTTTATTTTTTATTTCGTTTCCACTGTTTATCATTTAAGTATAAGTTCTGAATCCAACAAGTGGGCCGGTAGAAAAAAGTGTCACCACAGCATAGCCGGTTTTACTGTAGTGGGATGAGTAACACGATAGGTCGTTGACAGCGCCTGAAGAAGTTCGTTATAGACTGATTTAACCCTCAGCCTTGCATAATTGGATACGGGTTGCTATATGCTCACACCACCACTGTAATCAGGTTGACTACTCTTTGGCTCATCCAGAGATCTACAGTTTGGGTAACCCTGCTGCAATCGCCCTCCGGAGTTAACTGGACCTACTTGCCCCCCCCAGCTGTAAGGTAAGTAGTCGAAGAGGACCAATACTTTTACCAAGTAGTAAAAGGAGCAGGAGTTCATTTTGTTTAAAATACGAAATGTAAATTAATCAATGGACAGCTGAAAACTAACAATTCCTTTAAAAGCAATTAAAAATAAATGAAATGCATAATTTTTGATTACTTTATTAAGCAAAATGTTACAACTTTTTTATTTTGCATACATTTATGGTTGCAATATGTTTTTTTTATATATTTTTTTTATACAAACAAATAAAGGGATAACAACTGGTTAGGGAAGTTAATTACAGCGTTTAACATAACAATAATTTAGTACTGGTAAATATTTCATTTGATTGAAAAAAAAAAAAATAATAATAATAAAAATAAAAACTGAACTCTATATATTAACTTAAAATTATGACTTTTAGTAGGGCTTAAAAGGTAAATTATTTAAAATAAAAAAAGTAACTGTATTCTTAATTTGATTAGTAAATTTGTTTGTTATTCATTTTTTTTTTGTTTCGAATATTTCGGACACCACAACAACACATACTCCCATCGCAGAAACAAACTGGCGATTTCATTAATGCAAGGGAAATATGCACGTTGAGAGTTCTCTTTCAAATATACATAGATACATATATGTATGTAATTATATTTTAGAAAATGTATAAAAACGATTACAAATGTTCACCTTAATAATTTTAAAGTTTTATGCAATGGAATTAACTAATTCTATATACAACAGAGGTTTCTTTCTTCTTTTTTTTTTCTTTTTGTTTTATTTCATGAATGTTTTGCTTTGTCTTTTTTTAGTATGTCCTTTTTTTCTTTTCAATCTTATGTAGTTTCATTCGTAGGTATTAAGATAAATTAGTGTAAGCTTGGAATTTGCCGAGAAATATAATATAAAAAAGTATTGTAGGTAGGTATATATAGCGGCACTTGAATTCAAATCCAAATCATCTAACAAGATAGTGAATAAATTAAGTCAGTGAATTTGAATCGTTTAAAATTTAAAATTGGTAAAGCACTTCACCATATTTGAGCTTTTTCTTTTTCTGCAATAATTTGTTATTGATTATTGTTTATTCAAAGTCTAAACGGTTCTCGCTGGTGAATCGGAGTTGTGCCACGTGATTTTCGCGCAGCTCCGCTTGCAGTGCCTGACGGTTCTGTTGATCCTTTCCTTGGTGTCTGCATTCCAGAGGGTGTTGACGTACCGCTGAGATTCCTCCTAAGGTGGCAAATGTATAACAATTGTTAGAAGTCATATAATAATAAAATATTTAACACAAAAATCACTCAAAGGTCATCCAATTTGCTTTTGTTATTTTTCATATAAAATGCAATCAATTTTTTATATGATTTTATTTATTATTTTTATGTTTCATGCAATTTTTATGGTTTAATTAATAGAAAACAAAATTAATAATTTAGTTTTTCTTTCATACATTCAAAACAAATAAAAACGTTTAGTCGTGGTCGAAAAATACATCTTCTACACACACAGATATATGTATGCATGTATACAATGTATTTTGAAGTACCACCTATGACTGCATAGACCCTTTGGGTGCGTCACAATAAAGCCCCACGCAAGAATTTATTATTTGCAAGCTTTAACAGCTAAAAATGCATACTTCTTTAGTAACATAGAAGACGTAGACCAAAAAAACTATATACATAAATACGTTTATTCAAAAATTAAGTCGTTAGACCTAGAGTCTTTAACACTTTTATCCTAACCCTACTATAGCTTTGACAAAGCTTTAGGTACATTAAATATCATGTATAAATGCTATATTTAACATGTTTAATTAAAGGTTTAAATATATTATTTAAGTATTTACTTATTAATAACTATACATATGTGTATGTACATATTACATAGGTATTAAAAAAAATCGGTAATCTTTTTCTGCTGCTTTTTCTTTTCCAATGACTGGAAAACTGCTTTCTCAATTAGGTTAGGTTAGGTTAGGTAAGGGAGTAGAGTGCTGGGCACCTGCATAGGAGACGATAGGGGATTCCTCCTCCTCCTAGTCCATGCAGCTGTGACAGAAGTCATTGGCAACGATTCCGAGCTTGCTGGGATGTCTGTCTTTTGCACGATGACCTGTCAATACGCTACCTAGGATGCTTATGTGATCTGTTAATTTTAAGCAGGCTGTAAGTTTTACATCGATTCAGCTGAAGCGAAGTCTGCCGGCGTGGCTACACGTACCCGTATCAGGCGCCTAAGTACATTTATGTCACCCTGACCGATACTTGAACCTTCAGCCCTTTATTAAAGATTTTTGGCGGCAAGAATACACATGCATAGGTAATTTGCAGGAATGCTCGTCTTTTCGTGGGCAAAAATAAACCCATTGCTTCATCAAGCCTTTGTCTCTAGGAAAGCAATTACATCGAATAGGATTTTCATTGCTCACATTATTTTTATTACAGCTGAATATCGCAAACCTCTTTTTAAATCCTATATCTTCACTGTACTTTCACGATTGTGGGTCACCACTTACGTCACACAGCTCTCAAAAATAAAAATTAACATGGCGGACATGCGCAATGCGTAATCTTCTTTTCTGTCATTCCTGGGTAATTTGTATACCAAATAGTGGCTGGCTACACGATCATTTCCATACCGATTCTTTTCAGTGAGACAGGTACATTTTATGTGAGTGAAAACGAGAAGGGTTTTTTCGTGAAATCAACCCTTCTCGTTTTAACTCATTTATTTACCTTTAGAGTAGTCAATATAAAATAAAATCTGTTTACATTAAGCGGTGTCGCGAGTGCACTATATTTCAGAAGAAAAAATTCCTTTAAAAAATGGATAGATTAAAAAATGGATAATTATCCAGTCTTATTTTTACATGGAGAGCTTTTTCGAAGTCTAAATAGATTTGAAAAAAAAAACGCGCCTATAGCGGGGTTCACATTGAACAATTTGTTTGACACACTTGTTTGACGACCTACCAAATCGTTCAATTCGAACGGCGTTCAAACAAGTCGTCCAACTTATCGTATGGTTTTTCAAATTTTTCAACTTTTTGCCATGCTTGACACACATATCGTTCAATGTGAACGCTTGTTGTCAAACTTCAGGTCAATTTTTTATTTTTTTTGTGTATTCAATGAGTAAACATCGAACATATGGTGTCGAGCTCGGACAAATTTTTTTGAAATTGTTGGTATTTTAAAGATTTAAACTTCCAAAAAGAGCAGGAAACAAAAATGGAAGGATTATCTACTACTGATTTGGAATTCCAAGACGATAATGCTGCAATTAATGAAGTAAATAAAATACCCGCCCCTTGTTCACAGCTCAACATCTTATCAGAAATGATGTGTGTCAAACATATCGTTCAATTCGAACGCTACCCTAATTTGGTCGTCCAACAAGTGTGTCAAACAAATCGTTCAATGTGAACTATGCATAAAATCATATTTTATAAAAGTATTCGCTAAATTATATCAAAATAAACATGTTTGTTTTCGAGAAAAACGTATTTAACAGTAACATTTTTACCTTGAGGTGGGGTTGAGCATAGTAACGAACTAGTTTTTAAAGTACAAGATCAATTTTTTTTTGATTATGGGTCGACAAAGAGGACAATCATCTGAGGTAAAAAGATAACTTAAAATACACCATCATAAACTAAGAAAGTCTTTATGAGAGATCGGAGAAATAGTAAATAGAAGTCATGCGATGGTGCAATGTGTTATCAAGAGATTAAAAAACGACAGCGAGTTTAAAATAAGAAAAGAAGTAGCAGCAGAAAAATATTAAACACCAAAGATGAACGTAGGATAATACGAGAAGTCTAGAAAATCCAACCCAGGTACACCGAAACTTGCAGTTTTAGCAGAACATTTTTTGAATAAAAAAGCTTTTCCAAGACTTTAAAGATTATAATACTTCATATAGGCAATTGGCTAGTAGGGTGGCCAGAAATAAGCCACTCATTAACAAAAGGAATAGGATGAAACGATTGGGTTTTGCTAAAGATTTCGGCCAGTATGATTATGATTACTGGAGTACCGTTATTTTTGCTGACGAAAGTAAATTTTTATTTTTTCTATCTATTTCTTTATTAATCATTTAATTTATTTACATCTGATGGTAAAGTAACGGTATGGAGCAAACCGAATGAGGAACTTAAACCATCAATCTATGCCTAAAAGTCAAACAAGGTGGCGAAAGCGTTACGGTCTATGTCTATGTCCGCAGCTGGAGTAGGGCAGTTACTATTTATTGATTAGATGGATTGAATTGATTGAATGGACCAAAACGTTTACCTAGGCATTTTAAAATTTAAGATCTAATGCCGAATAGCTTGGGATTCTTTCAAAATCTAAGTACTACCAGGATAATGATCCATAGCATAAAGCTCATAAAGTGTGGAGTTGGTTACTGTTTAACTGTTCAAAAGTGATCGAAACACCGCCACGATCTCGTGACTTTAATGTTATTGAAAATTAATGGATCCAGTTGGACGTTGGAATATGAAATCATAGAATATCCAACCGATATGGTTTAAAAAATGCCTTGCAATAGGAATGGTAAATACCTCTCAAGCGTTTTGTAAAAAAAATGGTAAGATCTATCGCAAATTGTTTAAAAGCTCTTAAACAAGTCGAAAGGCTATCCTACAAAATTTTAATACAAGGTATTTTTATTATTTATAAATATTATTAATGTTTGAATCAGTGTGTATGAGTTTCATTTTGATGTGTTTTCTGGACTAGGATTGAATATTTTGCTATTTCTTTGTATTTTGTAATTGAATTAAGTTTATTTTTTTATTTTTTATAAGCTAATGTCTTATTTTATTATTTGTGATTTCTAAGTTATCCAAAATCTGTCTTCAACTTTGTATATAAACAAAATAAAGTGATCTAATAGTACTGTATGACTTTCACTTTGATACACTGTATGTGCCTGTGTTTATTTTGTCGGAGGTGTTGCGGAGAAAACATTAAAAATGGGTTGAGTATGCTTTTGATAATACGTACGATGAGGATGTGCAATACACACCTCGCACACCCTGACGAGACGCCACTGGTATACACGTATATGTACGTTCAGGCTGTTAACCTAATATGTAATGTATTTTAACTCCTAAGGTTTATCCTAATTATTTCCTTAAAAACGCGCGCGATTTCCCCATAAAAACAAGCAATTGTTGTTAATGCACATATAGAAACGAGTACAATAAAAATGTAAACAAAGAAACAAATTCAAAACTCATTCATCGACAAGGTATACAATAAAAAAAAAAAGACACAACAACAAAACACTGACTTATTTTCTAGTCAAATTACTTGCGTTGAAATTTACCCCAAACTGCTTAAATTTATACTGTTCGTTGTCGAACTGGAATTACTGGATGGCGAGGGAAACGACTTGTCGGTCGATACCTGCCTTATTGGAATCCTTGAGGGTCGGCTTTGAATGTTAGAATATAGATATTGATTCATTAAGCGTTATTTGTTTAATTATTATGAATATATTGTGTGTTTATTCTTTTTGTTTTGTTTTGTTTTGATTCATGCCTTAAGAGTTTAGGTAAATATTTGTCTGTTTCTGATAATAAATTGATAAAATTATGAAAAACTAAACAAAAGCAAAATTAATGTATGTAGTTAAAAATTATTATGTATGAGTAAAAAAGAAAATAACTGAATGCACGTGTGTTTACCTATATCGGAAGCCAAAGCCAGTTAATGCCGGTATGCTAGAGGATCTACTCATTCCACCATTGCTGTGATCGTGTTTTTCATTGTTTGTTAGAATGTTTAGTATTTTTTTTTTTGTTGTTATTTGTATTATTAAATGCAGTAGTAGATCAATTGCAATGAATTCGATGTTAATTCGTGCATGAATATTAGGAATGCGAATAAAATAAAAATAAAAAAAAAACGTAAATTTAAGTTATAAGTAATAAAATAAATAAATAAATAAATTATATATGATGTTAAGCAAATTAACCATTGAAACCTAGTTCTGAAATAAAGTCTTAGTTCTTAAATGAATGTCTTGTGAATTACCTCGTTGGCGCAGGACTTGCGGAGCCGGATGCAGTTTTTCGTGTGATGGTGCTCGTGCCATTCGTTCTTGAAGTGGCTGGGGTTACGGAAAGTCTTGATGGTCTTGCTGCAAGTCCCTGGCTCCCAGTGGGAGTGGATGTTGCAGCAGGCTGTCTGCGTTGTGGAATGCGTGATGGTGTTTCGTCTTGAAAAAAATAAATAAAATTAAATCAGGGAAATAAAATCGCATTGAATGGGGGTTACCTGTGCTATCTAATGATAGCGTGGATCCATGCCTTGACGGTGGCTTCGAACCTTGACGACTTGCTGGTCTAGAGTTAGGTTTTGAGCCTGCCCTTGATCCTCCTGGTGTTAGACCGGTTCGAGCATAAGATACCTTCCTGGGTGTGTACCTTCCAGATGGTGCGGCCAGGCTACCTTCATTATCACTAAGTGAATCTGGCGTCGACACAGACAGTGATGATCGTGAAGGTCGCGACATTGGTATGGATCGTATCGATCTTTCTCGAACCTAAATATACATATATATGTCCGCCAATGTTAAATTAAGTATTTTTTGTTTAATTTTATATTTAAATGCAATTTAAGATTATGCTATAGTGAAATTGTATTGATGAGGAGACAGTGTTCTTTTTCTTTTAACACAACTTACCCAATGCGTCGAAGGATGACAATGTGGTGCATGTGGACTTAAGGGCACAGAACGACTATTATTACTGCGCACGAAAACGGTGCCACCAGCTCCCATATGCAATGGGAACGCGCACGGTATTTGCTCTTGAGCACGAAGTCGCTCAAAGATTGGCATTAGTTCGGCCAAGTGTTCGTCGGCTACATTATATAATCACGGAATAACAACATTAAATAAACCGAATATCTTATAACGATATCACACCAAGTCTATGATCATTTAATCTAATTTTCTTCAAAAAAATATATGTACATACATAGTAGGTACTCAAATATTTGTACAGTGAAATCTCTCTAAAGTGAACAGCCACGAGACCGGAGAGCTGTCCGTTTATGGGAAATTAGAAATTGATTCCCCAAAAAAGGTGTCCGCTTATGCGAGTTGCCCGCTAATGAGAGATTTCACTGTATAAGGAAAAAAAAAACACAAATAGCATCGTTCAATATCGATGGCGTCGAGTATGTTGAACTGATTATGGGGTCTAGTAAATCCGCACTAATCTTTCGCAAAACTGCCGTGCAAAAGATAAATGAAATTTAATTTGACACATTTTACCCCTCCCCTCCACTTTTGATTTGGGAAATTTAGTGAAATCCATGTGAGAAGCGCAACAAAAAAAAAATTAAATAAAAATAAAACCTTCAATCAGAAATTCCATATTTATGTAGATAATACGAGTATGTCATGAACAGTGTGTGCTTTGTACAAAATTAAAATACCAAAATGATTTTTGAAAATATGATACAGCTTGAGCTTTCGCTTTGTACTAAACTTAAATTTGCTGCTAGCAGAAATCCTTAAAAAAAAAACAAAAACACCTTTACTTTCATGCTTTGTAAAAAAAAAAATATAAAACAATTTATATACATATGTATGTATATTCTATGTATAACAACATCACACCACACATCATCATCAATACATCACGTTTTGGCTTAGTTATTTTTTATTTTGAAAACAGGCCGCACCGCGCTGGCCGGTCCTATTTAGGCTTTAGCTAACACAATACTTACCAAAACCTGGTGGGCAGTGGGAGACTGCCTTGGGATCATTGGGAATATACATATATTCTTTTGAGCATTTTGGTTAACATCAACAACGATATGTGTATGTAGTTCCCAATAAGGATGATTTTTTTTTTGTTTAGAAACAACCAAAGAAAAAACTTGGTTTCGAGTATGAATTATCTTAATGAGAAAGCGTAATTAGGACTTGGTGGTTACCTTCATGATGGGACCTTGACCGCTCATGTATGAGGGGGTACCAGCTCCGTTCGGTGTGGAGGAAGTTGGCGTTGATCGGCGCGGTGTGAAGGCCGCCATGCTCTGTGACACTCCATCAGCCAAAATGAATTGTTCTCGCAGCTCAATGTTAGTGCGTCCCTTAGCTATTTCAATCGATTTTTTTTTGTTTGATTTTAAATTTTATTATTTTAATGCATTTGGTTGCAGGATTTTTTTTTTCGTATTGAAGATGGATGGCACGTAAGTGGAAATATGTAAAGCAGCCGATTTCAGCAAAAGGTGATTCGGTTTTTGGTTTGTGTTGTCGAAGTAAGCGTGGGAATGGACAAAACACAAGAATTGAGGACAATCGAAAAAAAAAGAAAACAAAAAACAACAAATAATCAGGATATGCAATCCAAATTAAAACAAAAAAGCAACAACAAAAAATTCAGCTCAGCACAAAAAAAAAACTAGAAAGCATAAATGTATGAACCAAACAAACATTTAAAATAAAAAAAAAAACAACAATTTCTACTTACAAACAATTGAGTGTGATAGTTGACGCAATAAATGCGGAACATTAATACTACTAAAGCAGATCAACATTTTGATTAACAAAGCAATTAAAATATTAAAAATGTTAAAACAAGAATTAAATAAAAAGTTGAAAGCAATGAAATATGGATGAATATATGAATATGCAGAAATGTATAAGGTTTGCCGACAGTGAATATCAATTGTAACACATTTTTAAGATTTAAAAAAAAAAAACATATGCAAAGCAAAACAGTTAGATCTTAAGCTATACATAGTGAAAATGTGATAAAGAGTCAGTCAGGTGGCTTCAACTGAAAAAGCAAAAGTACGACCATAACAGTTAACAATGCACTCGTAACTTCATTGCTATATCAGTTGAATCCATCCAAATGGTAAATCTAATCAGGGCTTCCGAAGTGAGTTCTAAGGGAGTATTCTTACTACTCTCTCAAACACTGTACCCCTGTGCTCCCCTCGTCAGGATTGTGTTTTCATTTTTTACATTGCGTATCCACGAGACATTATTCATGTATGCGCTCATGTCGGGATAGGGAATTGTCTAGTGTAGACCGCAATCGTTTTAGACATATCTTCTATCCTGCCATCTCTGTCTGAATTTTCGGTCCGACAGTTAGGTCCGGACATGAACTGTAGAACTTTAGTTAAAATTTTTCATTCAATTGAAGATTTTGGTGGTGCGGTTGTTTTCAAGAGATAGTTTCCAAAGCATTTTTTTTATTGCAAAAGTTGGTGAATAATAAATAACCTGGAATGTATGTTTCCTGTTTTTTCAATTTTTTTCTAACTCTTTTAACATTTTAAATGCTGTAATGCACTGAGCATATTCATTTTGCGGCATCGACATCCTTTCGCTGTGAACTGAACTCAGATGAAATGGCGAGACATGAAATGCCCACCACACTAAATTTGACGTTCGTTCTGCAATCTTGTTTTTGTGCTTGCCAGATATGTCCGACATGAATAACGTCTCGTGGAGACGCCATGATAAAACAAGCATGTAGTAATTGAGTACTTATTCTTGATTGAATAATACGTTGTTAAAATACTAACATGAAATAAATACAGTGTGATTGGAATACAATAATTCAATCTTTATTTAGCCATGCCCCATTTGACTACGGAAGAAAGGGCAGACATTGCTACACATAAAGAGCAGCATGGCTTATCAAATCGGTTAATTGTTTCGAAGGTAGGACGATCTCTTTCCGTTGTGTGTAATTTCCTCATTTTTGGGACTCCATACTGTCTTACTTTGGGACTCCTTACTGTCCGTAACAAAAATGGTTTTTCATGCGAAGTCAGGCCAAACATGCTGAATGCCGGTCAGATAAGGCGCAAGTTGGAACTTCCGGTAACTGTAAGAAGAGTGCAGCAAGGGTTGAAGGCAAACAGTCCTCATGGTTTCAGCTTTTATTACCGTGATTTGCGAGACGCAAAAGCAGTGAAACTGAGCCGGCACTCCGCAGGTGAAAGTGCGATGGTTTGGGGTCCCTTTATGGGTATCATGGATTCACTTTGATGTGGTTACAACCCAAAATGAATGATAAAAAATGCAGAGAGATCTTCGAACATGCTCTGGTTAGACGAATTTAGAGAAATTCCAGCGTGTGAAAACTTTATTTTTCAACAAGACAGTGTCCATATTCACCCGGCAATGCATGGTTCGAGATCAATAGAGAAGTTCTGCGTTTGATTTGTATCCTATCTTTTTTGTACTCCTCTCTAACACAAAGTACTCCTCTGTCGTCTAAGATACCCCCATTAGAATTTTCAAAACGGCAGCCCTGAATTATCCAATCAATATTTACACATACATTGATTGCTATCGGCTTGTTGAAAAGCCATTATTTGATCGAAAGTCATCCTATATAAAACACAACATGCTTCGTGTTGCTTCGGGTCGTTTGGATTCGGAATCGGCAGAACCAAAGATACTATAGTAAGATACCAAATCGATCGATACCATGATGAGATGATTACAATGGGTATGATGAAAGTGATGAGTTGTAGTAGACATGGCATGCATATAATTTTACAGACAAATTAATCGAATAAATACACGACAGTCGAACATTTTTCATAAGAAACCAACGAAAAAAATTAAATTAAATTGAATTTTGAAATGTAGAAAAGGTAACAAGGTAATTTTAAATGAAAATCATATAATTTGACGGACCGGTCGTGGAGCGTGAAAATAGAAATGTTAAAATGTATTATATAATAGCGTTTATATATTTATTCATTAATTTAAAAGTCATATTTCTCTGTAAAATTCTTAGCAGATGAAAGTAAATATTCTTATATATCTATATTTGTTGCGAGTTAAGCGCTTTTTGTTCGTGCAAGCACCTACCACAGATTTGTATATTGTAGTTAATTGTAGACTAGCACACCCTTACACAAGAATGTGGTAATGATAAATTAAAGCCTGAATGGAATGGATTTATTGATTTGTTGTTCTAATGTATACTTGAACCCCATACAACAGCTCAACAATAATGTTAATTGCTTTGAGTAATGGAATAATGCATTTGTGATGATATTAAACTATGCATGTGTTTTAAATAATTGTAATAGAGTTTATTTTTCGTTAAAACAATTAGAATATGCTATATTAATATATTTTATTATTAATATTGTATTTTTTTTTCTTTTATTAAATGACCATTTCCTTTGGTTGATTAATATTTTTATACTAATAACTTTAGTTTGTATTTGTTTTTTAGTTAATAAAATGTATTGCTTACCTCGGCAAGGATCATTCTTCGTCAAGAACTCATCTAAAGCTACCCAACCACCTCCAACGCGCACCATGACAGTACTACGAAGGATGCGGACGAGTCTAAGTTTCTGCGAATCGCCAAACTAAAATAAAACAACAAAAAACTCATTATACATGTCGATGATTTGGCAAATTGCGTGTAAAACTCACCCTGTATTTGCCTTCGCCAACTTGGAAAACACGGAATTTCTGTCGACATGTGCAAAGCATAACCAAGCGTTTAACTTCATCGTGAATCTTGTCCGAATCATTTGCCGGTTTACGCTCTTGCCAATCAGGTCTAAGTGCCGCGATAAATTCTTGCCAATCGATCAGTCCTTCTCCATTTCGATCGAATAGATCTGCTACCGCACCCATTTCCATTCGAGATGTGTCAAATTCTTTGAAAACAATCACACCTCAAATAAGTATCTGTTTATGAAAGGGAGCCAACCAAAAGTACTTACTAGTGCTTAGAATTCCATCGATAAATACTTCACGTGGAATCAAACCATTGTTGTCCTTGTCCATCTTTCTGAACAGATCAGTTAACCGTGATTTCTTGTGGTTCATGTACTTCAAGAACTACAAATAAACATGTAAATATTGTTTAATATTTGTTTTGCAATTTTTCAATGTAAAATTTACTTACCCTCTTCCTCCAATCATCCCAACTGAATCGGCGAACTCTTTCAACATCCTGCAAGTACATGAGATGTTCGTGCAGACGACGTTGTCTTTCCCATGCCAATAACCAAACATGGCGCCACTTGTCCCATAGCAACTTCGCTCTTGGTGAGCGGAATTCCACTTCCGGCGCCATACTAAGAAAAAATTAATTTGATAAATACATCATTATAAGAACTATAGAGAATAAAATATATTATTGAAACACCGAAAGCAACAAAAAGTAACGAAAAACAAGACTTATCACGGACTAAATTGAGTACTATTAGACCAAATCGCACATGCCCTTACCTTGGAGAGAATCTTGGACCGTAATGTGGCAAGCGATCCCTATCGGGTGTATCACGACTTGGTGTGACACGACTACTTGCAATGGGTAATTCGAATTTTAAGCACACAACACACATAATACATGAAACAAAATAGAAAAATAATAAACGATAATAAGAATATGAAACTGAAATGTGAAATTAAAATTGTTTTGTAAAAAAAAACAAAATTGGTTAAAAATTGGACTTCCACAAAATGTGGGTAGAGTTCATATCTCATGCGTTGACAGATTTTATAGTTAAGCGGCCAATCACTAAAGTGTTTACGAATACCAACCTTGTTTTGCGTACGTTGAGACCCTGATCACGGGAGCCCTTGAAGCTGTGGAAAAAAAGTCTGAATTAGCCAAATGTTTCAAAAAAACTGTAAAAGTTGAGGGGAGTTAAATGAACACAGAATGTGAGTTGAAACATAGAAGCATAGAAGCGGCTTTTGGGAATTATTAATGTAGTGTTAACAGATTCAAATGGAATCCATTTTTTTGTTTTGTTAAGTTGAGGTTGGGATGAATGTAAGTACATAGAAAGGATGCCAAACACACAGACACATAGTGCGCCTGTTTAAATTGACAAAAAGCACCACAGCAAAACATTATGCGGCCGTAATAACAATATTAATTTAATAATAACTGATGTTAAGTTAAATAAACATTAGTTTAATGCATATGGGCAGTCGCTTAGTAAATTCAATCAGTTTTGTTTTTAAACGAACCTTTGCCGTCTCAATGCGCCGGCATCTGGTGATTGTTCGCGCAGATCGTGGGTCGATCCTCGACTATTATACACCCGTTATATATATTTGTTTAAATAAAAATATTTGATTTGTGATAAATAAATCCAGTTGATTGTGTTCGAGGTAGAAAAGAGTGCAGTGAAACACACATTGTCGACAGTAGGATACACAAAGACAAGAAATATAAAATAAAATAAAAATATAGTAATGAAAATCAATATTTACAAAAGAACCAAAAAAATAAACGAATCTTTACGACTGGTCAGAGTTTTAATAAAATATTCATATGTTGTACTTACACTGGAGTTTTTGCGTTACGTGACATTTTGCGCACGTCGCGGCTTCCAGGTGGGAGCTGTTTGGGTTTACAAGCTCTGTCGACCTCCAGTTGCCGGCGCGCTGTATTCTCCATGAATTCCTTGTGGTCCTCGATGAGTTTTTCCAATGGGGGTATATCCTCTGGAAGAGGTTCCCGCTCCAAATCTAAACAAATACAAAAAGTGTTAGTATGTCTACTAATCATGTGTTTAAACTTTATAATATCTTACTCAATAGCGTAGATTCGAGTCCATTCAACCATGCTAGAAGATCTTCGATGTTCTCATCCAAGTCCTTAAGCGATTGCAAATGTTGTTCAAGTTTTGCCTCGCGGTTAACAGCCCATTGAGATATTTCCTCCCAGCGAGTCTGGATGATTTGAAGCCAGTTCTTTATGATTGGAATGGCATCAGGATATGCTTTAGCAATTATTTCCTGTGCAAGTTGGAACGTTTCTGTTTTCTGGACCTCTCGTTTGCGCAGATCTTTCATAAACTCTGTGTGTATTTCGAGCAAATCACGGGCTATTTTTTCATCATCTGGAGCGTTTTTGGCATAACGCAACTTGTTCTCAGCATGATCCAGCCAATCGAAGAGACCTTGTACCCCGGTGTTTAGACGTTCTGCGTCTTTCAATGCTTGCCGTAATCTTTCACCACGCCTCGAAGTTGAGTCCTTTACATCATCCCAAAGAGCTTGTAATTCATCAAGCGATTTCGCGATATTTGCGTTGCTAGGTGATTTCTCTAGGTCACGGCCTGATTTCATAACGCCCTGCATTTGGGCAGATCGTTTCTGTAAATCTTGTTCTAAATGTTTATGATGATCACATAGACCGCTAACAGTTTCAAAGTCTCCATGAACAGGTCCATTTTCTGATAGTCGACTTTTCGTTTTCTTCAACCAGTCCAGGAGTTCTTGCAACGCATCAGAGAATTGTCCAGACAGTAGCAGTGCCTCTTCCAGCTTTCTCTGACGGTCAACACTCTTTGACCAAACCCGTGTCCATGTCTCTTTCAGTTCAATCAGCATTCTACCTAGAATCGGTTCATCTGATTTGGGGGCTCGGTCCATGAGATTCTTGCCAGCACGCATTGTTGCATCATACTGGGGCTGTTTTCCATTTAGTTGACGGTGGGTATCCTTCAGTTTGAGAATGTGTTTCTTTATCTTTTGCGGGTCTTTTGATGTAGCAGCTTCTTCGGTGAGTCGATTGAGCACTTCTTCGACTTCTTGCAGCCATTGAAGCATGTTTGACCAGGCGTCATTAAACTCACGCGCCTCTTTGTAGCCATGATCGAGCGCACGCGTGCGTTCTGCTGCTTTGCTAACAACACGCTCCCATCGATGTTGTACGGAAACGAGGAGATTCTTGATTAAGATAACATCTTGTTTTTGACTGAAGTATTTCAGATGAGTTCCCTTCTTGTCTAAAAGAAGCATAGCTTCACGATGAGTGCTGACGTCCTTCTGAAGGATTTTGTGCTCCTCGATTTGTATTTGTATTGTTTCAAGGACACGAGAGACAGCAGACGCACTTCCAAGTTGCTTCTCAGCTTGCGTAAGCCACTCAACAAACGCCTGCAAAGTATCATGGAACTCTGTTGCTTCTTTAAGAGCGATTTCAAGCTTAATTTTTTTGTCAGAAGCCCGAGAGACAACCGCATCCCAACGTTGTTTCAGTGTACGCAAAGTATGCTGAAGATTGCTTGACGGAACCTTCATTTGATTTTGCCGTTTAATATACTCCTGACCCTGAGCTTGGATAGTCTCGACTTTAGCACGATTTTCTTCCAATTCATTGTACACTTCCATAAATCTCTCCAGTTGTTCGGTTGCTGTTTCTGGCAGACCACCCACAGGTTTACTGGTTCCAATAACCGCATCCACATCGCCTAACCATCCGAGGATATCTTGGACTTCGGCAATAAAGCCTTGGGCTTCTCGTAACGCTTCCTCCAATTCGTGTTGACGATCAGAAGATTTTTGAATCAGAGTACGCCATTCATCGTTAAGCTTGCGTAACTTGTCCTGAGTGGCAGACGCTTCTAGGGAACCCTTTTCTGATTCTATTAACCGGCGACCAGCATCTATGAGCGTATCTACAGAACTTTGATGTGCTTGTATATCATTGGCCAGCACTTTCAGTTTAGCAAGTTCTACCTCAAGAAGTTGTGGATCGCCAGGGATCTGAAAAATACTAAATTATAGGAACTTTTCGTGTAAAGTAAACACTTTGTATCACTTACCGGTTTTAGTTGATCCAACGTTTTGTCTGTCTTGTCGATCCAAACAAGCAACTCATTGAGTGCATGCTGGAATTGACCAAGATGCAGAAGTGCGTGTTCCAACTGCTTCTGACGTTCTACCATACCACGCAAGAGATTCTCCCATCGGCGGTTCACTGTAGCCAATGGCTCCTTAATCGATGCTGCTTGTTCTAGGGACGTTCTTTCCGTCAACTCGGAGGCTTGTCTATTGAGAGGAAGGTATTATTACTTTCTACTTCAATAAAATGCATTTCTTGCACAAGTTAAATCACAATAATTTATAAAACAAAAAAAAAACAACACGGATTACAATAATTCACACGCAAAAATTCATGCAGAACCCTACTTAGCGCTTTTTATTTTGCAATAATGTAAAAAGGAAAAGTAGGTTTACCTAAGTAGTTGGGATATTTAAAACGAAGCTTTTGATTACAGGACAAAGTAAATTTGGAAATGACTCCATAGCTAATGAGATATAAAAGTATTCATTGCAAAATCTGAATTGATACTTCCTTAGTTGTCCTAACACATTCTCATCAAATTGTACAACCGAACAAAGCAGCTCCTTACTTAAGAAACCATAGGAGCACATGTATCCATGTTAATTAAAATCAAAATATTGATCACGATAGGAAATATGATCATAATGAAAACATGTGGCTTTCAAGTAAAAATAGCAAATAAAAACTTTTAATAGCAGAACACGGGTATGAAAAAGCATGCACGAAGGCTATTCAACAATTAACAATCTTAGAGTATTATGTATTTATATGAATCTTGCCTTTCCAGAGATCTGTTGCAGGTTTGAATTGGATTGAAATTGTTTTGTGAATCATTTGAGAGCAAATGAATAAAAAAAAAAAGAAGAAAAATGTGTATGATAAAATATTTTTAGGTTAATAAAAGTGCATCGTACCTGTTCAATGCTTCTACTTCGACCATATGCGGATCAACTTCGTCCTTGAAACGTTTCAACTGTTCGATTTGCTTTTTCACAGCGTCGATGTCGGAGCCAATGGCTCCTAGGCTACCAAAGCGTTCTTCTGCTTTGGTCAAAAACTTCAGGAGATTCTGTAGTGTCTCATGGAACTCCATCGCCTTTTCCATGGCATCAATTAGGTTTTCTTCGCGTCTGGCATACAATGCAGTTATATTATCCCATGCATTGTCCAAGTCCTCAATGTGTTTCTTAACTTCGGGTTTGTCTGGTTCTCCACAAAGTGACATTAAGTTGTTACCTGTGCGGCGTACTTCTTCAACTTCCGGTTTGGTTTGATCGATTTCATGTCGAATCTCTTGCAGTGCCACTTGTTGCTTTTGAATGTCTTGTGGTTGAGCGGCTGGTGGTTCCTGCGAGGAAAGTGTTTCTTCCAAGTCTTTCAATGTCTTCATAATGCCGTTCAATTGCTTCCAGAACTTTTCAGCCACTTTGAGTACATCATCAAGAGAGTTTCCACGTTTCTTTGTCGCTTTCTGGACATCATTCCATAGATTGTTGAGTTTTTCTAGTTTTTTCTTGATGTCACGAACAGCCGGATCAGATTTGTTTCCTGCCTTTGCAATGACATCATTTGCTGCCCGTTGAACAGCAGCGAATGCCTCTGTTCGCTTGTCCAGATCATCGGCTATTGCCGAGTTATCGTCGATTTGTTCTCTGATCTTTTGTGGCAGCGCTGACACTGGGTCAAGCTGATTGACTTGTTCGACTGTATTTGCTAAAGCACGCAGCATACCCTCAAGCTTGTCAGAAAATTGACTGGATTCCTGAAGAGCATTTTCCAGAGCTTGTTGGCGTTCACGTAGTTCTGTTCGAAGGGCAGCATATCGCGAGTTATCTGAGTCAAGGATTTCGTTGATCTTTGAACCGTCATCGTCGGAAACAAGCGCTCCCAGAGCCTCGCCGGTCTTGTTGAGTTTATCCAGCAGCGGCTTGTGTTCAGATATTGATTGGACCAAGCGCTCATTTTTGTCTTGCTGAGCAGCGATTTGGTCTGGGCGTAGAGCAGGCATACTCAACATTGAAAGTTGTTGCTCCATATCATCCAGCCAAACTACTAAGCCGTTATGTGAATCGGCAAAGTGCTCGGAGAGTGGCAGTGCTTGTTCGAGAATACCAAGCCTTTCGCTACAGAGCTGAACAACAGTGTCGACGACTTCCTTAAGATCATCGAGTTTCTCACGGAGAACCGTGGTATTTTCATTTTGCGGTGACTCACGTAATACTTTCTTGGCGCCTGCTGTAACATCACGAACGCGACCCTTCTGACTGGAGATGTCATCGTTGATTGATCGATGTTCCTGCAATTGTGTGCGTACGAGTTTGGGTTCCATGGCTGGAAGCTCTGCTTCTCTGAGACTTGCGTCCATGTCTCTGAACCACTCCAATAATTCATCAATATCGCTGGTGACTTCCTTTGCACGTTGATTGCTGAGATGAAGACGTTCGGCCTTTCGTTGTATCTGTTCAACAATAGAGTCGAAGCGACGATTATCTCTCGTCACCAGACTCTCAATGGTAGCGGCTCCTTCACCAGGAGAAATCTGACAAAGCTGCGGACCAACAAGATTCACAATATCTAATATCGGGCGCATATCAGCCAGTTCCGCTTCCAGTCGTAAGATGTCGTTTTGACGTGGTTCACTTGTAGACAACGCACTTTCAGCTCCCTGCATCCAATCAATAAGGCGGTTGTGTGAATCGTGGAACTGCTGGACCAGTGGTAAGGCATTTTGCGCATTCTTCAGATGGTCTCCACCCTTGTTAGTGAGTTCGCCATAGCGGCGTTGCAGAGAATCCAGTTTATCCTTAAGCTGGAGAGCCTCATCATTCGAAATGTGTTTCATGAGTTCAGATCCTGCTTCGACAGTGGACTCCACATTGGGAGCATGGTTGGCAATATTCTCATTCAATTCCAGAAGGTGATCCATTTGTTCCAGTAATTTCTCGGTATGAACAGGAACAACGCGGAATCTTTGCAGCTCCTTTTCCATGGTTTCCATCCAGGCAACAAGTTCTTGATAGGTGAGAACAAGATGACGAAGACCTTGTCTTGATTCGGCAAGCAGTTGTCCAACATTATCGCTGGCATCAACCAGTGTTGTATAACGCTCAGTAATAACTCGGACCTTTTCTCCCAAAACAACTGCTTCGTCGTCGCTTACCAAATGCATGAGTTGCCCAGCAACATCTGCCAATTCAGAGAAATCGGGTTTCTTCGATATGATCTCGTCATGCAAATGACCATGCTCACGGATTCTTTGTTGAATTTTCTCCTCATCTGTAGGAATCAACTCCATGTTCTTCACCGCCCTTTCTGAAGTATCCAGCCAATGATTTAATGGTGTAAATTTGTCATGGAAACGCTTGGCAACTTCCATCGCTTGCTCCAGGTCTTCTTCGCGTTGTTGAGCGGAATCAGTAAGAGCATCGAAACGATTCATAAGTTCCTTTAACTGTCCCTCTATAGCTGCCTTTTCAGATGCTTCACAATTTCCAGCGACTTCTTTGCCCAAATTGAACAGAGACGACATTGAATTTTGGCGATCCATAAGCATTTTCTTAAGGAATTTCTGCTCCTGCAATTGGGCTTTTACCACCTTGTAGTCTGCACTGGGAGGTTTCTGATTGGCAACCATCTCCTCAGTGTCAGACAGCCATTTAGAAAGGCCATCGAGAGCTTCTTGGAACTTTCCAGATTGTAAAAGAGCAACGTCCAAGCGTCGATCACGTTCGTTCAAACGTTCCTTAAGATCATTCCAACGATCGTTCAATTTCTCCAAATCCTTCTCGATAGCATTTGTTGATACACCACTTAATGCTGATCTTACGAGGTCTCGACCACATCGGTTGACTTCGTTTACGTTCTGGCTCAATGGCTCCACATTTCGATCGCGGAAACGCCTAAAGTCTTCTTGTTGGTTTCTGATTTGCTCTAGCTCTGAGCTAACTGGCTTCATCCTCTTCAGTTCATCACTAATGTCCTTAATATCGTCCAGAACACGTGATTGCAAATCGTAGAACTTCGTTAGATCCTTGAGGGCTGCTTGCAAAGCTTCGTCCTGATCACGAGTACGGTTCTCCAAGCGACCGAGTGATTTTTTAAGAGATGCAACTTGCTCCCTTGTTTGAACAGTATCTGGGGAGAAACCAGAATCAACTAGGATTTCACTTGATCGTTCCACTTCACCGAGCTGATCTGCCATGCGGTCGAGTTTGTCTTGAATGCCTGCAACTTCATCCATCTGGGTCTGTACTACCTTTATTTCACGAGCAGGCGGAGAAAGATTATCAACCAGATTTTCTAGTCCATTAAGGTCGACTCCGAGGGCCTTGACTTGTTCGTTAAACTGCGAGACAGCTGTTGCAGCTGACTGCAACTCTCCGCAACGATCATCTAAACGTGACTGTAATTCCGAAATACGATCCTCTACACTGTCTACTTCAGCGGTAAGATGATTAGCATCACCACCTGTTGAGCGGGCCTCAGATGCTATATCCTTTGCCATAGCGCGTAGTGATTGCAGTGGTTTCTTAAGATGAGTAACCTCTTCCCTAATAGCCTTGACACGTTCAAGCAGTTTCGCATCTTTAGCCGCTCCTCCCAAAGCATCGTGAGCAGCTAATCGGTCTTCGCAGCGACCAACAGAGTGATCTAAGTTCCTCAGCTCGTCATTGAAGTCACCAAGTCGACGTGAGCAAGTTTCGATTTCTTGAGCTCGAGAAAGCAGGTCGTTGTTTAATCTCTCCCAACGTTCACGTATATCTTGAAGCTCCGCTTTAATAGGATCTTTGTCTACATCACAACTGGCAAGGAATGTGTCGCCCAGGCCTTTGGTGTTCTCGTATTCTCCTGTTCGTTTCCATACCTCGCTACGGAATGCTTGTAAATCACGTAATCTATGCTCCAATTGAACTTTGTTAAGAACTCCTGGTCTAAGATCGGCAAGCTTGTCTTCGGCACTACGCAACCAGGACAGGAAGGCTTCTGAGCTTTGCGAATACTTCTTGCAGTGTTCCATACATGTTTGTAGTCGGGTATGACGATCAACCGCATCACGGCGCAGCTTGTCCCATTGCTGTTGAATACGTTCCAAGTCACGTTGCACAACACGATCCGGAGTTACTCCAGGGCGACTGGTCAGATCCTTGCCCTTGTTAATCAGCATGATAATCTCATGTTCACGGGCCATAACCTCACGGTAAATAGGTTCATGCGTTTCAATTTGATGTTGCAGTGTGGGCTTATGCGCTGAGACTAGCAGACGATCTGTAAGATTAGCTAGTTCCCCTGATAACCATCCAAGTGTTTTGGAACAACTCTCTGCAAACTGGCGACCGTCTCTTAATGCGGATTCGGTTTCGGCCTTCTTGGTGTCCAATTTCTTCTGCAGAGCTTGATATTGTTTTTCCAAAGCAGCTACGCGGCCATTCACATCTGCTCGCGATGCAGGATCACCCAAAATATTACAGAGAGCAGCGGCTGATTGTTCGGCATCAGCCAAAAGGGGTCTTTGTCCTTCGAGTTGTCTTTCGAGATTTTCAATTTTACGTAAATTTTCTTGGGAATCTCCGTCAACAGGCAACGCATCTAAGCTATCGCTGATATTGTGCAATGCTTCGCGCAAACGTCCAATAGCCGCATCGAACTCCTTACTGCTGTCTGCAGCACCACCAAGGCTGTTGGCGCGTTCGTCCAGCCGTCCAACCAGATCGTCCCATTTATTTTGAACTTCCTGTAGTTTCTTGGCCACTGCTTGCCCTTCTGGAGATGATTCGTTCAGTTGTTCTATCACTTCGTGTCCGATTTCCTGAAGGTGACTGAGCTGTGGTTGCTGAGAGCGGAATTCTTCACGAAGTACCTGCACTTGTTGCACTTGACTTTGAACCATTCTTGGGTCCGAAGAAATCGGCCCGAGGACGGTCAGCATTCGTTCCTTGCTATTCAGCCAATTCTTCAAGCTGTCATGTGTGTCCAAGAAATCGCGCAATTGCTCGGAGAAGTTTATTCTGCTCTTGCACAGGTCGTTGATGTTTCTCCACTTTTCTACAATATTGTCATGCTCTTGGCGCAGCTGCTCGGCTCCTGGTACCTCAGGCTTACGGCGCAACAGATCCTTTATTTGGGCTTTTGTGGAATCCAACAAACTCTGTTTTTCATACATATCCTCAAGAATCTTACGTGCTTGCTTGGTACTTCTTTCCGCTTCTTCTTTATTGGCGATGGCATCCTTCGGCACTTGGCGTTGAATTCTATCCAAAAATGATGAGAGGTTCTTGATGTTTTCGATGTGTTTCCTTATCTCATCACTTAAGCTATCCAACTCGTTCTGACGATCATTCAAGCGAACCCCAATTAGACTGTAGCGATTATTGATTTCGCTAAGTTGTTGTTGTATCGGTGATAATTCGGAAAGCTGGAATCCATCCTGAGAGGATCTGCGGCTACCAAATCCACTGGATCCAGGTGATAGTGGCGACAGAATTCCTCCCTTTGTTGGACTCGGACTCCTGGCATCTCCTGACATTCGCCGTAGTGGGCTTACTCGCTTGATAGGGCTGTACCCAGATCGTTTACGTCCTGGGCTCTCTGGGCGAATCAAGGCATCATATTGGTTGCCCAAATCGTTTACCTTATCGATGGTTGACGCGTAGTCTTTGTAGTCCTTAACGATCGGCTTGAGTTCTTCCACTTGTTGACGGATCATATCCAGATCAACGGCAACTGGAGCCAATGAATTGGTTCGCGCTTCGATGCTGGCCAACCAAGATAGCACTTGGTCTTTGAGGTTCTCATAGGCGATCTGCTGTTCAGCTTTTTGCTTCGAAAGTTTGGCTTTTTCTTCCAGAGTTATGTCTAAGTTTCGCCACTGTGACTCGAGCGCCTTGACGCGATCTCTAACCACTCCTGTGTCCGTAACGTCACGCATACTAATAAGCTCCTTGCCATCGCGTACAGAATTCTCATACAATGGTGTTATTTTATCCTTCCTGCGGGAGAGTTCGATCATTTTGCGTGCTAATTCCTCGGTGCTGAATTGTCCCAGATCTCTGCTGTCCAGCGATTCTTGTAAAGCACCCACTTCCTGTTCGACACTAGAAGTTTCATCATCGAATTTATTCAACTGTTGGAAGGTGTCCTCGAGGAATTCTCCACGCTTGACGACCTTATCGAGCAATTTCTCGAACTTCACCGTCACATCGTTGAGTTTCATTTCGACTTTCTTGGCAATTCGTGCGTTCGAGGCTGTTGTCATCAAATGGTGGGCTGAAGACGATACACTATCAATACTACTTTGATGGGATTGTAGATCTGCGAGAAGCGCTTTGTATTCACGGACCTGCTCCTGCAGACGTTCTTTAATCAACGAAGCTGGACGGAACTGCAGCTTAAATTTGTCATCAGCTTGGTTCACCCATGACACCAGTCCATCTAGAGCATCCTGAACACCTTGCGACTGCACTAAGGCGGTATCTAGCAGTTTGCAATGATCGCCTAATGCTTGGAGAAGTTGAGTATACTTGTCTACAACATCTTCGACTGGCATCTCCAGTGCATTAACCTCGGTTGGGCTCAATTGGCCACCTAGTGACCGCAATAGAGCAGCTAGGGATTGCTGTGCGGTTTCTACTAATCTTCCCTGAGACATAAACTCATTGTGCAATGCCTTTGCTTCGTTCATTTGCTCTTGTACTGTTTGCGGATCGGCGCCAACTGGATCGTTAAGAATTTGCGCTGCACGTGGCTGCACACTGCGTAACCATTCGGTCACCTTTTCTAGTGCATCCTGGTATTCTCGTTGACGGCCACCCAAGCCAGAAAGACGGTCTGACAGGGCATTCACACGATGCAATAGATCTTTGTACTGTGCCGACACCAATGATACCTCCTGTCGGATTGGGCTCTCGGCGCTAGATAACGGTTCGACGTGCGGCAGTCTCTCAGGTAATGTAGTTCGGAAATCATTAAGGACGACCAAAAATTCTTTGCTTTCATCTACGAATTTCTGAGCTGCCATTGTAATGAATCTCAAATCGGCTTGGTGACCAATAACATCACTAACAAACTCCCGAATGGAATCAGATTGGCTTGAAAGTCGCGCCAAATCGGACAATGATCTTTCCTTGTCCTCGAGGGTTCTTCTTGCTGACTGCAACCAACTGGAGAATACATCCAGTTCAGTGCGCAGTTTACACAGCTCATCGCGACCAGATTCCAAACGTTTCAGCAATCGTTGAGTGCGGTCATTTGCACGATCAACGCGTGAGCGCAGCTCTCGGCCAGAGTTCTCCAGTGTTGTTACTTCGGGCGCTGAGAGTACATCGCCACCAGTAAGGACGATTTGACGAATTTGCTCCAAACATGATGAGACCGGACGTGATTGACTCTCGATTTCGTCCTTAATTTGCTGTTGGAATAAATAAATACACAAACATTGTTTATTTAAAAATTCGCAGAAATCTTGTCATAGATACAGACAGATTTATAATTTACATAAAAGTGCGTTTTGCACAAATTTGTATATACTGCTGGACAAAATTAGAGGAACGATGATAGTTTTTTGTATGACGGTTAGATAGAAACTAACGGGATTTTTTTTTACATTTTTTATGTTTCAATGTACTCTTATGGTATGTAGGTGACAGATTTAAGCTTATTTGACTAACGGAAATGCACTTAAAGAACTTTAATTGGAAGGCAGTAGACATTTGGTAAAGAGACGACCGATTTCTGGTAATCAATGTCCTCAGAAACAAAACCGCAATATCAACTGAGATTAGGAGTAGACTTCTGGAAGTGCAAAATGTTCGGGTATCTCCAAAACTGTAAGAAGAAGACTGAAAGATTCTGGACAAATACTCCAAGATAGCATCGATAATATCATCAGAAGTATGCCAAGGAGACTTCAGGGGGGGGGGCACTAAGTACTAAATCATGCTCAATTTCGCAGAGCTTTGAAGGTACACTAGATTCATTATATATATTATTTCTGAACATAGTATATGAACCATTTACGGAACCATTTGCGGCTCTCACACTTCACCAATCTTAGCAAATGAGGTGTCAAATGAAAGGAAAGGCAGTGACGAATTGCACTTTCACTTTATAAATTTTAACAAATTAAAAACTGATTAAAACCCTACCCAAAATTAACTCCCAACAGAATAAACACTTCCCTTATGATTTCCATGGAATTTCCATCAGTTGACAGATGGAATTCATATGGGAAGTTTGGATTCAGGTGGTTGGATTTTGTCTTGCGAGAGTTCTCGCTAGTTTTATAAATTAAAGAAAACCATTAATTTTGTGCAAATAATCCCTATTTCTAGTTTTGTGCTTTTTTTCATAGGAAAACAACTTTTCGATTTTTGCCACCTCGATTTCTGCAAACCTCGATAATTATAACGTACGTAAATGGGTTTCCTTTTCTCGATTTTTGCAACAAATCCACAAAAAAAATTCTCGATTTTCGCAACTTTGAGTTTTGATTTTCGCAACATACAAAATTTGTGTGTGTAAGTCTTACTATGCAATGTTGCTGGCAAGAGCAAACTTCTGCCGACATCATAAATCGTCTTGACACAGTGTTGGCCTAGAAAGTCCAAACAAATATTAAAATGTATAACTTTTTGCTTGCGTTCCACTAATTTTGTCCACCAGTGTATTCTAAACTATCAAACTCACCTTCAATGAATTAATTTGATTGCGTAGTTCATCGATTTTCTCCTTAGGTCCGCCGACACGGGCGATTTTAACTTCAACAGTTGCCACCCATTTCAGAAGCTCATTAACGTTCTCCTCGCACAAATTGAACTTCTCGAATACGGCTTGCTAAACGAGCGAAATAATTAAAAACAAAATTAGACAAATTTCGAAGAATAACAGACAAAATCTATTGGCTGGTGGGGGTGGTTTTGGAAAGGAATTATGTACAAAATATTTCGAATAAAATTGTTTAAATGATTTCTGACTTGATGTATTTTTTTTGTTTTTTTTTTTAAGAAACCAGTTTATTGAAAAACACAAAATATAAATAAAAACATGCAAACACATATCTGTATAGTCCCAACAATCATAAAAATAAAATAATAAAAAAAAGCAAAATCAAAAAGCATGCATCTCAAAATTGAGTCAAAAGCAGTTACAAAGCGCCCCATCCATGCAAAGTTAAAAAAAAAAAAAAAAAAAAATAAATAAATAAAAAATAAAAAAAATAAAATAAATTGATTTAAACAAAACAGAAAACCTGAAAACAAGAGCGGAGAAAAATTAAAGCTGAAAAAATAAAATGACATAGAAAACACAGAACAAAAAAAGAATAAAATAATAATAAGAAAGGAAATAAAATCGCACATTTACCTTTTCCAATAAAACGCAATTGTTTTATTTCCATGTAAAATAATTAAATTTAATTCAAAAAAAAAAAAATAATCAAACAACACGCACGCGCCAGTCCTTGAAGATCAAACTTTTTTTTCCACAGCCAAGAGCAATCATATTGCATGCGTTTCTTAAACTAAATATAAATGTATGAAACACGGGATCGGGATTAAGGATTACAATGATCGTGTGGGGGTGGGTGGGGTTAATATCGATGATAAAACTTAGATTTAAGGAAAGCCAGCACGATTCGCATTTACGCCGAAGCCATTAGTGATGAAAACGTACGACACATAGAACCAATGAAGGAACGCGAACGATCTTGTATCTGAGTGAAGTGTTGAGAGCATGAGAGATCGTTTTTTATTTCGTGTCTTCCGCATGAATGGATGAAGCCGAGGAATGCACTCCTCTTAGTATAAAATAATCGTTTTATTAATTGGGTAATAATGATGATCACACAATGTCACGTTAATTTTTTTGTTATATATATTTACAGGGAAATTTAAATGAAAATGGGGGGAAAAGATGTTTATTTTCTTTTGGGTGCTCAATTGCGTAATTCCGTTCGCGTCTCTTGCCAAAAAAAAAATTAATCAAATAAATAAATAAATTCCAACAGCAATACAATTTGGAAAAAAAGATTTTGAAAATCAGCAAAAGAAGCAAATTTGTAAGTATAAATAAAAGTAGGTTCAAAAACGAACACAAAACATGCTTTGTTGTTGTTTATGTTTATGTTAATTTTGTAGACTTTGCGAACGTTATCGGTCGCAAAATGGACGTTCATTTGGAAAAGAGTATTGTTATGAAGAGAATGGTTTTGTGTTTTTTATGAAAACAAAAAGAAGAAGAAGATTAAGAAAAACTCAGAGAAGGAGAAGTGACATTGTGATGCAGTACAGTAACTTACCCTTTGTTCGGCAGGTAGGAGGTAGCCTTTTTCGGTGGCTTTGACAAGATCGAAATTATTTTTGGGGTCGGTTTTATCGATAAGACGACCGGCAACGGGGTCGATTAGGCCACTACTTATACTCGCGATCAGTGGAACGATTTCACTTGTGTTGGGATCACGCACCACTGTCGAAGTGGGGTCAATGAGTCCGACTGCGATGGCTTCGGCGATTGTTTGTTTCTTTCTATTGATAATATCGGGGTTCGATTGGAAGGGATCAACGATACATCCAGTTGTTGGGTTGTAAAGGTTAAAGCTGATGGCTTCGAGGAGTCCGAATGCCCGTTTTGGTGTTACAATCAAACCATTGTCATATGCCTGCTGTAGAGGGCAGAGTTTCGAAGTTTGCGTATCTAGAACGCTAGCCTTGTTGGCATCCATTAGTCCCTTGCGGAAAGCCTCTGATAGGCGGACCAGCTTGCCCTTTGCAATATCTTTGACAAGTACTGAGTCAGGGTCGATTAAACCCTTGCTGGCTGCATCTCTGAGAGTTAGAGTTACAGTTTCTTCCACAGATCCCTGTTCACCGTCTTCCAGTTGTGGTGGGGTATAGGTCAGCATTCCGGTGGATAAATCAAGGCTTTTGTTGTCGACAGCTTGGTCGAATGATATTGGTTCCCGTTGGTATACAGTTAGTGACTGATCGAACACAAAGAATAATGCTTTCGGATCGACTAAGGTCTTCTTATTCAAATCGACGGTTCCGTTTTCGATGGCACTTTTCAAACTAACAAATTTAAATGTCGCGTAGTCGCGTATTACGACTGTTTCAGGATCGATGATGTTATACCGTATCGCTTCGTCAAGTGTCATTTCTCGAGGTTTTCTAATTACAACACTCACTGGCGAGTGGCCTAACATTTCTATGCTATCGTGACGTCTAACTACTGATCGTTCGGTGATGGGCTTATTAACAGTGACTAAAAGTCCGCGTGTAAATGCAACATCAAAATTGTAGGATGTCTTAGATTTGGGATCCAAAACGCGTCCCTTCTGAATGTCAATATCTCCATTCTCAATGGCAACATTAAGAGGCACATCAACACCGGTAACGAGATTTTTAAATACCGTTGTGGCTGGATCAACGAGCCCATTTTGAATTGCTCCAACTAAATCAAAGTACTCGCCGCTAATGGGATCTGTAAAGCGGCCGGTCTCTTGTTTAAATAGTTTCATGCGAATTGTTAACTCTAGACTGAGAAGTTTGCGGTTTGTCACAATCAGACCTCTAGCCCTGGCCTCTTGCAGATCAATTCTTTTTTCCGCCAAAACATAGCTACCATCTACATCGTCAATTATTTGCTCACTAATGGCATTGTTCAATCTCAAATACTTCCCTGAACTTGTGTTCTTAACCAGGCTGGATGATAGACTAACAATATCTTCTACGCACGCCTCCCTAAGGCTCAACTGCCTACCTGTGACGGGGTGAATGACCTTTCTCGATTCTACATCGTAGAAGCCCATCGAAAGCAGCTCATACAAGCCAAAACCTGCACTTTCAATATCAACCAACAGACCCAGAGTCATAGCTTCGCCTAGCGACACAAAAACATTGCTGCCGGGTTCGCGGAAGACGCCTTCACGTCTGTCGACTAAACCGGCGCGACATGTTTCCGCCAAAGACAGCATTTGCTCGTTCTGCTCGTCGAAATAGCACGGCAACTGAGGATTGACTATGAACTTCCGCATTGCCTCGAGGAGGGTTATTCTTCGTTCTGTTTTCTGTTCAAGCAATTTACCCGTCCTATCGTCAAACAAGCCCTGGTGTATGGCCCTTTGGACACTGATTGGCGCCCGACTGTCTGCTAGGATTCCAATGTTAAACGCGTGTTTTAACGTAATCTTCTGGTTGTTGTACGTCAGTTTACCAGTTTTACCGTCAATGACCCCGGAAATAGTGGCCTGAGCTAAATCAAAATCTTTGTACAGTCCTGACTTTGCATCGCGAATCTGAACACTGTCTGTGTCTATGAATTTCTCCTCTACAACTTCAGCAAAGCAAAGCTTTTGTCCCGTCTTTGGATCTACAAACTGGCCATCTTCCTCGTCGTATACATTCTTGACAACGGCCTCGAAAAGTCGAAGAGGCTTCTTGACCTCTATCAAAATGCCACGATCAAAGGCCTCTTTAAAATCAATGCGATTACCCTGTGAATCAAGAACAATACCACTTTTGCCGTCAACTGTACCTGATTCAACTGCCATTTTGAAGGGCACAATACTGCCAGTCACGTTAACAACAGTCGACTCAGGGTCAATAATTCCCCTACGAATAGCACCTTCAGTAGAGAGTTTTTCACGAGTTATTGTGTTGCTGAATTGACCTGACTTGGGATCATAGAGGCCACGATACACGGCATCAGGCAGACTGCGTTTACGCTTTTGCGGAATGAGAATTCTGTTTTCGAGAGCCTCAATTAGGGTTTGCTTCGATCCAGTAAATGGATCGACAATAAGGCCATTAATCGGATCAACCAATTTAATTTTAATTGCATCCGCGGTAGACACTATGGAATTGGACTTTGGATCAAGAATAACATATTCATTGGGATTAATCAGTTTCGCCGCAATGGCATCTTCAAGATTAAGCTGATGGTTGTCAATTTGGAAAAGCCCAGTCTGTGGATCGTAGAGACCTCTCAGTAGGCAGTCCACCAAAGACAGTGGTTTCTTGGTGCTTATCAAATAACCCTTAACAAAGGCTTGATCCAGAGTTAGATCAGGTCTAGATAGTTTTCCCTTAAGCGTGTCGAGGAGACCCTCATTTGCAGCGGCAGCTGCAGACACAAGAATATCTTTATCACAATCTTTGATTAGGCATGAATCGAGTTCCACAAAATTCTTGTAGATAGCCTTTTGCAAAGACATTTCTTCGCCAGTCGCTGGATTAAGGACCTTCCCGGTCTTGGGCAAATAATATTCTCTCTGCAGCACTTCAATAAGACTCCAAGTAACTTGATCGGTCTGTACTAATTTCTTTTCGACGCCTACATCGAAAGAAACCAATTCATTTGATTTAGTGTCCTTAATCTGACCAGTCTCCTTTACCACCAGCTGATCTTCGATAGCGTTATCAAGTGAAAACGTTTTGTTGCTTATTGTGTCCACAATCAAAGAAATCTTCGGATCAACCAAACCAATCTCAATAGACTTTTGTACATCAACTTGATTTTGAGACTCACTGTCGTAAAGTTTACCAGATTTCGGATCGTACAGTCCTTTACGAACTGCCGCCTCAAGTGAGATTGGCCGCCTGGAACCGGGCACTAAAAAGCCTCGAATAAATGCCTCCTCCATTGATATCTCCTGAAGTGTCTGGATATCTATGACTGTGCCAGTTTTTAGGTCGACAACTCCCAACTCAATTGCCATACGCAGGGGAATAACTTCACCACTAACGGGATCGCGCACCGAAATCGACTGTACATCGATCTTTCCGTTATTTATAGCTTCCGCAATGGAACACTGTCGGCCATCGTCAAGAACTACCCTACCTGTTTCGGGATCGATTACATTTTCAATGGGTTCTACTTTCTCTTTCCTCGGGGTGACATGAATTATCCATTCCCGGGCGACACACTCAAAGAACGGAATTTTCTTTCCGGTTTTCGGATCGACCATATGACCGGTATGTTTATCTAGCAATGGCCGCTCAAGCGCTTCATTCAGCCGCTCATATTCGTTTGTATTGAAATTTTTAACTAAAATTGTTTCTGGATTGAATATGTTCATCTCAAAGACGAGCGTTTGGAATGAGATTTTTTGACCCGTAGCAGGATCAACGAAGTACTCGTTTTCAATGTCATATATCCCTAAATCGCTCAGTTTTTGTGGGCTAAGCTCGTCATCAGCGTCTATTACATACTTATACTTTTGCAGCACGACTAGTTTGTCATCTAGAACCTTAACCTCATCTAAAGGACTAAGTTGATCATCGTCCAGAAGCTCTTGAACATACTGTGACTGTTGTTCACCATCGACAATAATCTTACACTCGGTGGGTGAAATAATTTTTTGTGAAATGGCATCACCAATCGGTAGACTTGTCGGTATTGCAGACCGTTCGATTGTCACTTCTTCGGTTGTCTCGATTTGTTGGGAATAATCATCACTTTTGTCTGTCAGCTTGTTGGCAATTTTCTTACATGCATCCGCTACTGCCATTCCAGCTAAAACTGGTGCACCAACTACAGCCAACAGACCAGTCTTAGCAGTTTCGCTTATTGTATCCAATATCTTTCCATCTTTGAGGGTTTCAGGGCTACTTTTGATCGGTTCGACGACCGCTCTTTGGACTGGAGCGGCATCAACTTTATCGGAATATGGTGTTTCTTGGGATTCGACAATACTTGTTGTGGTTGTTGTCTCAACGACTTCCTCAGTAGGCTGCCGGACTCTTTCATTGCTGACTTCTGTCACAGTTTCTATTGTAGTAGATTGGTGACTGGTTGGAATCTCTGTTTGTTTTATGTCATTTGAAGCTGGTTCTTGGGAAACGCGTTCTTCTGACACATTGCTCTTGGACGTCTCTGAAGTGATTTTCTCTGTTCGGACGGATGTAACTGTAGTTATAACATTTGTCGACGTGGTCGTCGATGTTGACGGTGTTTCTTGTACTCTTATTTCTTCAACGTAGTCAGTTACGTCAATGGGAGTTGGCGTTTCTGGTTGACGGCTGGTTTTCTCATCGGGTAATGTAATAGAAGAAATGTCAATAGTCGCTTTTTTAGCTTCTTTTACATTGGAAGGAATATCAGATAATGGAGTAGTAGGTGAACTAGGAACATTGGTAATAGAAACTGTAACATTTCGTTCGGATACCTGAGGTTTAATTACAGTTTCTGTTGTTTTAGTTATTTCACTTGTTGAAATCAATGGCGATTCAACGCGATTCCCATGCTTTGGGATGTCTTCTTCTTCCACAAATATTGCATCAGTGGGAGTTTTCTGCTCAATAATGACTCTCGAGGTAGTTTCGTTTATGATGTGAGATTTGTGCACAGTTGTAGAGGTAATCGAGGTGGACTCAAAACTTTCACTGACACTTTCGGGTTTCGGAGTTTTAGGGATTGAACTATTTTCAGCTTCCGATCGAATCAGTTTTTCTGTAATACTTGATATTGAGGTGGCATTATTTTGATGGATAGCATCACTTTTAACCCTCTCTTCCACTTGGCGTGGTTTTTCTACTGTTACTGGAATTGTTACGGTTTCTTTTGTCACTTTGATTGCAGTCGGTGCGGTTGTCTTAGGAATTTCTTTTACAAGTGATTCCCTCTTAGCTGCTGTTGGCGGTGTGAAAGTAGTTACCTCTGTTTTCTGCTGAGTTTTGGTGGATTTTTCCGTTACTTTTTTAATGGTATTTGCAATTGCCATGCCGGCCAAGACAGGTGCACCCACAACTGCAAGCAGACCCATCTTTGCAGCGTCTGTTAAACTGATGGACGAGCCTGCTTTTTGTTTTATCGCACCTGTTTCGGCATCAATGTAGCCATCCTTAACACCGTCTTCTAGGGTCTGTACCTTACCCGATGGTATATCATAGACCAAGGCATTTGGATCAACAATACCTTCTTGCATGGCTACGTTTAAGCTCACCAATCTGTTGGGATCTTTCGGATCGCGGAATTGTTTAGTTGTCTCATCGTAGATTGTCTGGAAATCTGCGACAGTTGTTTTGCTTGTTTCTTCGCTTGGTTCACTTGCGTCAACTTCCAAAATACCTTCACTAATAGCTTGTTGAAGGGATATTTTTGTTCCCGAATTAGGGTCCATGTAAGTTCCCTCGGCTACATCCACCAAACCCTGTTTAATGGCATCCAAAAAGTTTTGCTTGATCTCCTTAGTGGCCAACACATTCTTCGACTCCGATTCTTCCCTAAGAATGCCATGCTCCTTTGCCTCGCTAACTGACATTATTTCACCTGTTTGGGTATTTTGCACTTCGTCGTTGGAGATCAAGGCGTACCCTTGCATCAACTCAATTGTCTTCGTTGTTACGGTGTGAACTGATGTGACAGTTTCAGTTACTGACGTTATTGGACCTGTCGAATGGGATATGACAAATTCTGGAATGGGTTTCACGATCAGAATACCACTTTCGACGGCTTCCCTGATGGGAATTATTTCACCAGTTTTTGGATGAGTCATTGTCTCCTTTTCAGAGTCTATTAAACCTCTTTCTATCGCTTCTTCTATCTGAACTGCATCAGCATGAGGCGGGTAAGGAATGGACATGATAAAGTTGTCATCGATGGCTTTCTTTATTGGCATCACCTGATTAGTAAGTGGATGACGAATTTCCTTGTTCTTTATATCGACCAGACCCCTCTTCACAGCAATTGGGAAGGTCATGCCAGCTGGTGGAATATCTTCAACATGTTTGTCATTGTCTGTTGTATCGAAGACACCATAATCGATCGCCTGAAGAAGGTTAAGTGGCGTTTCAGCCACAAGCACCAGCGACTTGTCTCCATCTATTAACCCCTTGTCAATGGCCTTTTCCACAGTCAAATCATTTGGCTTAGCTAGTTTCGATTGAGCGTCAAGAACTTCGCAAATGATGGCTTCCTTTACTGAAAGTTGAACGCCTGTTTCTGGATGGACAATGCCAACACCCATCGGATCGATGAGTCCTTGTTCTTCAAGTTTTGGAATGGAAAGACTTGCGGCCAATGGAATCAACAGCTGATTTGTTCCTTCTGGGTCAAGAACTCCACTTTCAACAGCCTGCTGTATATTCATAACAGTTCCACGCTGTGGATCGATTATTCGCCCCTGACTACCGTCGATGAGTCCTAATTCTAGAGCTTCTGAAATACTCACAATCTCCCCATCACTGTTGGTAAAGTTGGACTTATTCTCAAGTATAGTGCAGGTAATTTCATTGATTAGTCCCTTTTGCAGAGCGTCTTTCGGTTTGATGATTCGCTTTCTCATCTTTTGCAGTAGAACAACCTTAGACTCCCGCTCTGGAGTGAGGGACTTATCTCTAATTACCTGTCGCTGGAAACCAATTTGAGCAACATTTTCCCTTTGAGGACTCTTCGTGCTGGGAGTCGATGTTCGCGAATCAAATGAAAGTTGATCCCGAGAAACAATACCGCGTTCGTATGCAACTTCCACCGGAATTTGTTCTCCAGTACGGGGATCAGCCACAAAGCGAACCGTATGTAGAGCACCCTCTGAAGCCACCAATGGAACTCCCAGAACAATTAAAAGACCTTGCCTTGCCGCAGAAATGGGATCAATTGGATTGCCAGACTTATCGAATAGGGTTCCACTAATGGGATCCAATATCTTCCGTTCGATTGCTTGGAAAACTGAAATTTGTTCATGCGTTTCTGGGTCAATTATCTTCACAAGATTTTCATCGACCAGTCCTTGTGTGATGGCTGTTAGGATATTTTCGGTTTGGCCATTCTGGGTAAATATAACTAGAAGAGTTGAGGGATCATAAATAGCGCCAGGAGCGATTTGCAATGGCTCTGGACTAAGCACCTCTCTTTTCAGAGTCTTTATTTCAACAAACCGTGGTGGAGTGCCTCCTAGGCGTGATGATACTTCAACCAGATCCGGTTGGCCTGTCACTTTTGTAATTTTAATCATCCTCTGATTCGATTCATCTACATTCATGGCATATTCAAGGACTATTTTACCAGCTACAATCGCCGCTTTCATGTTCAGCAGCTTATTACCGTCGATGTAGTTTCCAGTGTTGTCCAGAACCTTCTTTTCAAACGCACGATTCGGAGTGATTTTCCTGCCATTTTTCGGATCGACAACATAGAGGGAATTTTTGTTAATGATTTGCATTTCAATGCACTCTTGGAAGCTAACCAACCGATCGGTGCCAGGAATAAGAAACAGTCCTGTTTCTGGATCAAAGTGTCTCTGGGAAATGGCTTCGGAGAGCATCCATCCGTCTGGTGGCAATTCCAGTAATTGCTTCTCGGTAACACTCTGATGGTCAGCATTGTATCTCTCGGCATTGATAAAATCTGTTACCGTTGTCGTGGAATGAATTGTCTTATTGTCGATGACTGGAATTTTGATTGTTTTCTCTAAACGCTCTTGTGTCTTTATACGAATTGGATCTGGTTCGGAAATTATTTGTTTTGTCACAATAGTTATGGTGGACTTGGATTTTTTACGACTCGATTGCTCTGGTAGAATTTCAGGGCCGTTATCGGGCGCAAGAAGACCGTAAATCAGTGCCTGTTGCACTGAATACACCTTGTCGGTTGTTGGATCTTTGAATAACTGACGATCTTCGTCGATGTAACCACGTCGCACAGCTTCGGTGAATGTCAATGGAATTTGTTCGCTGGGTTCCTGAGAAGTGGCCCGGACTGTAACATATCGCTTAATTGTCTTGGTCACAGTTTCTGTGGTTAAAGTGATATTTAAGAGACTACTTAGAAGTAAGGCACCTTCTGGTGTTATGAATTTACGTTGAATCGCGGTATCTAGCGCTAGCGGAGCACCTGTCTTCGAATCTAACAAATAACCCGTCTTAGGATCTATAAGCTCATGATACACTAAATCTAAAACAGACAGTTCCTTTCCCGTTGCATCGATTACACCCACTCCCCTGTTAAACATTTCAAACACTTCTGGGCGAATAAGACCCTCTTGTATGCCCGCCGCAAGTGTACAGAAATTACCCTTACCCGAGTCTAAAAGGAACTCACCGTTCTTACGTCTTAATATATCTTTACTTAACGCTTCATTAAAGCTAACAAAGTCATTGCTATAGGGATCCTTGAATCCGTCAATACTAAATATTGACTTTTGTGCAACAGAACTAATAAGGCCACGTTCTACCGCTTCCGGTATGGTTATCACTTCGCTAGTTATGAAATCACGATATCTACATTCTGACGGTAGGACTACGCCATCCGCAATCGCTTCGGATAGTGTAATAAGGTCACCCTTCTGCTTGGTTACACACTTTAGGTTATTTTCGTCTAAAACTCCTGAACTGATCGCCTGCATAATACTTAGTTTTTCCCTGCGCATGGGGCTAGTTATGCGTCCCTCTTTATCAAGCAAATTAAAATCACATACATCCTTTAGTGTGAATGGTTTCACTATCAACTGCCTGTTCTTTGCCTCGACAAACGTCAACTTTTCCTTAGTCACTTGGTTAACATAACGACCTGTTTTGGCGTTTAGAATTTCCATTTTAAGCGCATCGCTCAGCGTCACCTTTACATCATTCTTTGCGTCGACAATTTCACGTACATTTGGATCAATTAAATGATTAGCAATTGCCGAGTCAAGTCTAAATTTATCACCGGAATTTCTGTCCGATATCCAGCCACTGGTATCGACTAGCCCATGGGAAATGGCATCCGTTAGACAAAGCGCATTCGACTTAATGGTCACCGATTCGTGACGAATCAGAAAGCCTTTCTCGTAGGCCTCGGCAATGCTTATGGTTTTGCCCGATTTCGAATGGTAAAGACCCGTCTTTGCGTCAACAGTTCCAGCAGAAATGGCGTCGGCAATATTTTTGGGGCTTTCATCAAACTCATCTATACCTGCATCATTTCGAGTTACCTTAATTCTTTTCTCAGCCTTCTCGTAGCCATTCTCGGCTTCAATGATCTCCCTTTGTATCACTTCCAAAAGAGACAAATCACGGCCGTTGTGATCCTTTGCAGCTCCTGGTTTCAACAAGTTACCGGCTAGCTTGGGATCGATAGCTCCTCTGCGTACCGCTTCCTCCAGGCTTACGCGACGTCCTTCGGTTATTAGAATTTCTCCTGTTCGTACATCGAGTATTCTCATGTGAATTGCTTCGCCAACGGTTAACACCCGACCAGTTTGCGGTTCAACAATGCCGGGCATGTCCAAAAGTTCTTGTGCATCGGTTCCAACGTTTTCATTGCTCCGCTGTACTCGTTTAAGGCTTCGAATCTCACTGAATTGCACAGAATTTGGAGTCTGTCCAGTTCTGGTCGGAGTAGTCTCACGACTTGTCGAATACGCGTGATCTGTGCTATCGAAAACATTTTTCGACGAGTTTCGCGTTGTAGTGACTTTTGATGTTGAGCTGAATCTATGTTTTTATTTTTTTTATATTTTGTTAGTAAAAAAAGAGAATTTTTTAACGTTTTTTTAGTGGCTCTAGTTTCTATTACTCACTTTGTTGCACTGTATGATGTCGTGTAAAAGGATTCTTCATCCTGGGTTGTGGTACCATCGCCAGCTGGCCCTCCCAAGTTGAATTCCACTCTAAATGTTCGTAGAGGTCTTTGCAAACTTTCGGCATAACGCTGCAAGTAATTGTGTGAAATGCAAAAGTTGAATACCACGTCACCGGGTCTGTGACGATTGAGATTTGTTTTGGATAATAATACAGTACCTGAAACTCGTATGCAAAATCATAATCGTCCGAATTGGAATTCATTATTTCCTATTCAAGGGTACGCGTACAATCACAAATTAAACTGTTTGGATTTTTCACAAGAAAAATCAATTCAAAAATTTCCAATTCAACAAGATGCCATTTTTTAATCGCAGCAATTTTCGATCTTTATGTATATTTTATTTCCATAAAGTTAATGCGATGTGTGTCTTTGTGTATACGTATAAGTATAAACTTTTCTATATTTTTGTTTCTATAAATATACAGGGAAAACACTTGTTTAGATTCGGAGTCTAGAGTTTATGATGTCAAAACTACAACGACGACGACGACAGCGCTGAATTTGTCTTCCGCAAATGGGGGGAAAAATAAAAAAATTCCCGGCAAAATAAATACTACCACCTATGATGCTTATAAAATAAACGACAGCGGGTGACCTAATGTATTCGTTTAACCGGCCGAACGTGTTTTCGTATTTTATTCGTCAATCAAACAACTTCTAATCGTTAATATCTAATTAATAATCAATGCCCAAATTTATACGACGGATAAAAACGTTAACTTTAGTAGAATTCCTGAATCGATTAGAACAGATTCGAGTACGTACATACACAGATACAGTTGTATCTGATGCATACAGTGGTGGACATATAAACAGCACACTTTTCTCGAATGTTTTACAAATTACATCTCCGTTAATTATAATCGAAAAAAATAAGCAAAAAGAGATATGTCATGATTACAAAAAAACAATTATGGTTAACTTTTCCTGCTTTCGAGATAGCCATCAAACACATCATCGATCACAGTATGAAAATGTGTTTTTCCTGGCCACACAAATTGCACACAATCTTCGAGCGCAGTTTTACTAATATTTTGTTGATATTTTATTATTATTAAAGAATTCATTTGAAAGCAAGTACATATATTAGATATTCAATTTAGGTAATGTTCAGTATCCGGAATTGTCTTTAAATATGGTGAGAGGACCACATTGCGTAGGGGAATCACGACAGCTCATCTTCAATTTGAAGGGTAATCTGAGCAGGTAAAATGTTCCAAAAACGTTATCTACAATGCCTTACATCGCGTTGAGATGTTTGGGAAATTTGGAGCTCTTCAATGCCCAGAAAAACCACTTCAAAAGTGGACAACCTGATCTACAGAGTTAGTGCAACCAACCCATTTTTGAGGTCTTAAGCTTTGTAGGGAAATCTTATGAGTTAACATTCCATTAGTTTATCTAATAGACCCATTAGAAGGCTTTTACAGGGAAAATAAACTTGAGAGGGTGAAATCCGCTCGTGATAAAAAAAAAGTTCAAGGCAAGAAAAACCTTTGCAAGGGAATACCTCCAGAAACCGATGTTTTTGTTGGAAAAATGTACTGTGGATTAATGAATCCGAGTTGAATAGGTTCGGATCGAATGGAAAAATATTCGTTTGGCGTCCACTTAGCCAAAAACAGAAATTGAAAATTCACTATCAAAATGTTTAAAACGGTGAAGAAAATATGATGGTGTAGGGTGGTTATCTTGGCACGGGGTAAGACTGATTCTGAAGATTACTACAATAATGGACAATAACGTCTATAAATCCACCATCGCGAACATCCTATATGCTGAGGACAATATGCCACTGGTATGGCGTTTTATGCATGGCAACGATCCTAAGCGCACTTCTGGCCTTGTATGGAGTTGTCTTAGTGATCAAAATATAAACGTTTCAGGATGGCCAGCACAATTTACTGATCCGAAGTCGATCGAGAACCTACGGTATGACGTCGGGCAAAACAAAGAAGCCTTGAAATGCTGCAGAATTGTGGGAACAAATATAAGTGACAAGTCGCCGGGAAGGTCAATCTCAAAAACACATTGTGAGGCTTTAGTGGAGATGTGCAGCTCTCCTCTAGGTTTTCCGACAAAATCCTAGCTTTACTTAAATGTCATTACTTTGGCGTAACGATACATAATGTACTATTTATGTGGCCAGGTATTATTTGTCACATTTTTTGGCCAGTTGAATTGATATTTTATAGTGTGATAAATACTATTAGTAGAAAAGTGGGCACCGTGGTGTAGTGGTTAGTGCGTTGGACTACTGCCCGGGTTCAATCTCAGCCTGGGTCCAACACATAAAAGTCATCACGGCAGATAGCATCCGATATTAATCAGTCATTGGACTTAGAAATATCCAGTAGGCAGCGTCAGGTGACGATTGAACGAGGCAAATTTGTCTGGGCGCATTTCCAGGAAAAAGCCACTGCTCTCAAAAAAAAAAAAAAAAATATTTTAAAGCGATTAACCTTCGCCAAAACCCATACATTTTTGGAAAAACGTGTTGTGGAGTAACCAAAGCAAGATCAATATGAAAGGACCTGGGGCCTGTACCACAAAACAACAAGCATTGTTAAAAAGGCGAATTTAAACACGAGTTTCTGTACGACGAAGAGCTTGGTACTTGTTAAAATTTGCCCTTTTAACAATGCTTGTTGGCACCAGATCGTGGAACCTTTCTTCATCGCCCTAAATGGCAACAGTACAATCCTAGGCTTACCCAGAAGACATGGGATTGTATGGTCTGCGGTGCCTTTTCTTGGCATGGCGTAGGTCCGCTTATAAAAATCAATGGCAAAATGGATAGGTTTCAGTATTTGGACATTTAGAAAATAACATATGGTCATTGGACATTTATGCAAGACAATGACCACAAAAACTCCTTCAAACTAGTAAAGACTTGGCTTCATGCGGAGGAGATCGACGTTTTGGATTAGCTAGCACAGAGCCCTGACTTAAATCCTGTAGAGAACCTGTGGAATGAAGTCAAAGTTGAAATCGCAAAGAAAAACTATAAAAATATGGATGATTTTTGGTCTGCAACACGGAAAGCCAAAAATGCCAAAAACTCGTGAAGAGTATGCGTCGCAGGTGTGGAGCTGTCATCAGATTCAAAGGCTGCAGCACAAAACATAAATTTATTTAAATGATTGTGTTCATACGAAAAATCAACAAATCCAATTTTACACGATTTGTTTCTTATCTTTTTTTCAGGTTGTGCCATTTACGTGTCCAACTCATTCATTTGTTTTTTTTTTACATTCTGATCATTTTGGTTTTTTTTTATTAATTAATTATAGCTTAAGTTTGTATTATTTTTGAATATGAAGTATAAACAAACCTTTGGGAAAAACCAAACACTTGTTGTTTATTAACAATATATACGATAATGTAGTACAAGAGAGAAAAAATAAAAAAATGTATCATTTTTAGGTCCATGACTGTACAATACATACATACATACATAGGTATGTATATCCAGTTCTTTTTCTGAGCCAATAAATAATATTTTGTTACTTTTTTTCTAGGTATATCAAAAAGAACGAATAATAATAATAATATTATAGGTAGGCATTATCTGTCGGCATCAAGTAAGTAATTAATACTTATGGATGTGTTAAGTGTTGTGCACATTGATTAGATAGTCAACATTCTTTTTCTTTATTTATAAACAGTGAAATCATTACTTTTAACCTGGTTCTTTAACTTGAGTATTTTTGTTTATTGCTTTTTATATGATTTCGAAGAAAATAAACCTTTGTGATGTTTATAAATGTTCACAATGCAAATATGTACATAAATACTCATACGTGTTCAAATGTACACACAAAGTATGATATGTTCATAAAAAAATGCCGTCATCTAGTGGTGATGTAATGTAAACTGCATGTGTCTGCCTTTTGTTTAACAAATTCGAAAGTCGACATCTTATCAATGGGTGTGTGTGCTTAAATTATTTACATATGTATGTATGTACATAAAGTACTCTCAAAATGTAATAACAGAACAATCTGTGCAAAGATTTCGCAAGGGATTCTGAAAATAGAACCGTAGGACAGGAATTAGAACACGACTGGGTCATGCAGTGCACTTTCAAAATAAAAATAAAAAAAAATCGCCGGAAACGTATGCCGGCCGAGCTTTACAGGATATGCATTGATACAAACTCTGTTGTTTTACACGAGCTTTACAGGATATGCATAGACACAAGCTCTTTGGAAAAGTCTACTCCTTTGTATCAGATGTTTTACACGAGCTTTACAGGATATACATAGACGCAAGGAAAAGTCTACATCTTTGTATCTTTGTATTGGGCGGTCTGGTATCTCACAAAATGCGGTTGGGTTGGCCACATCCCATAAATTGTGGTGTTCTTAACTCCTTATTACAAGGGGTGCAATCGAGTATAAATCAGATGTTTTACACGAGCTTTACAGGATATGCATAGACGCAAGCTCTTTTCGTATCGATTGGGGCACACAGCTGATTTTCATTCAAATGATATTGTTAAAGGACATTGTTAAGTTTATACACCACTTATCTACAAACAAAAATAAGAAAGAATTTAATTCGCCGTTAATAAATTCAAATTCAAGGTTATCCCCAATCCGAAACAAGTTTGCAAAGCAAACCGCCACATACGCCGCCGTATTTAATAACTTTTAATGTAAACTTAGGTGAGTTCTGAATAAGAAATTATTATTTTACTCTTTTACTTGTAATCTGCTGAACACTTTTTTTTAACACGAACGCACTCAAATGTAATATATTACTGCGATTACCACTGATAACAAAATCAATACTAAAGAGAACAAAATCACACGTATACATATGTATATTTATTTATTTGTTGTAGTTATGACATCATATAAATAATTTCATTTTTCTTTAATTTTTTTTTAGAGCACAATGCGGTTTGGTGTTGATTGGAGACTATAATAGCTATACACGAAATTTTGATTTATTTTAATTTGCCTCAAGGCCGACTAAAATCAAATTCATACACGCATTTGAAACGCATAGGGCAATGGAACTATGAATTATTTTTAATAAAAATAAATGCTATTTCGAAAGCAAAATGAGTAAACCCACGTAACGGAGAGATGCTGCTGGAAAAGCTCATTCGACAGCGACGACCTATTCAAAACTGAATGAATGCTAAAACATTGAATTGCCTCACAGTCGGAAATCATACAGAATATACTTTTGTATTACTCACTGCCCACCACCACTGTATGTATGTATGTATCTATGTACGAAATATTTGTATCTGAAGCATTAGCTAGCGCCATTGTGTGGGGTAAAGAAAAAGCTCCCCAGGCGCATGGATAGATTACATCAAAATGTATTTATGAGTACGGGTACGAGTACATATGGAGAGCTTTTGTCTTCAAATGCCGGTATTTGAATATGGTAAAAAAAAACAATAGATTTCGTTTTTTTATATTAAAATCTGCATTTAAAATCAATGTCACCACCACCGGTACCAAGGCGTTAACATAAAAAACTGAACTTGAACCAACGACGTTCGACGACGACAACGGTCTGATGTCATTCCTGATTCCGATTAAGAGAAACAAATCACCACTTAATTTGTATCTCCTCTCTCTCATCCTAGTGTACCTACTTGACTAATTGATTCACGTCATCACTTGAAACGATACTCTACGCCATGACGTTGGCATCTACGAGTTTCTACAATCACTCAAAACTAAGAAATAGGACATGGAATAGGAATTTCCTCTTCAAAAAAACAAGAAATGATGGTCGAACATTAACATACCTTCTAAATTTATTCAACTGGCGTATATATCTAAGCTCGAATTCATATCACGCGACAGTCTCCAAAATAGTTTGACATTGAATAACTAAAATGTTATTTGAATCAACATGTTAGTTATGATATCATGTGAGATTAGTTCAGCCAACGAAACGCCAAACACCACTCCACTACTGGTATTTTACTCTATTTAATAAATTTTAAATTTTCGCTGCTATTCACATACAGTGGTGGCAAAAATAATAGGGACAGCTGTGGAACATCGAAATACCTACATCACAGTTGGCACGATCCACTTATGAGATAAAGTTGCGTTCAGAGTTTTGTTTCTTTGTTACTTATAGTTTTCTGCAATTTATTTTGTTATGTGTAGAAATAAGCATTGCTCAGTTGAAGACTGTTAAAATGTTAAAAAATAGGAGCCCAATTTTGACAAACACTATAAGGTCACTATTTCTAATAGGTCCTTCTGGGATGACCTAGGAGCTACAACAGACAAGTCTACACTCTTCTACACTGATGGCTCTGAAACCAATGGTGGTGTAGGAGGAGGTGTTTTCTCAGACAGATTAAAACGTAATCTCTCCTTCCGCCTCCCTGATCACTGTAGCGTGTTTCAAGCGGAAATTATGGCGATTTCGGAAGTACTGCCCTGGATCAAGAGGAATGTAATATCCACTAACGATATTAGCATCTCCTCGGATAGTCAGGCGGCCTTGAAATCTCTGGAATCAATCTCATTCACTTCTAAAGCCACCTCCAATTGCCGTTCATCTCTTAGAGATGGCCAAGTAGTTTAATATTCACCTTTGCTGGGTGCCGGGGTACAGATATTCCGGGGAATCGTAAAGCTGACGAGCTCGCTAAACTAGGAACAACAAAATCTATTCTACCCGATAAAAATAGTATAGGTATGTCACTCGCTACTTACAAGCAAGCACTCAAACTTGACACAGTCAATAAAACAAATGCTAGATGGGAAGGTGGAACTACCTGCCTTGCCAACAGACAGATCTGACCTAGACTACATATAAAGCGCTCTAACTACCTTCTGGCCCTAAAAAGACTACATATGTAAATGAAGGTATAGCTAACGGTGTAATTACAGGTCCCCGCTATAAAGGCAAGCATGCAACTGGGCTGGGCATCATTTTCATTTCAAATAACTTCTGTAGAAGTTGCAGAGATGAAGAAGAGGAAGTGAGCCCAACACATCTCCCATATTCATGCCCAGCTCTTTTTCGTAGTCGAAAACTACACCTAGGAGAATACTTCTTTGACGATCTAGCAAAAAAAAGAAGTGGGAAACCTTTTTCGCTTTATACAAAGCTTCGAATGGTTCTCATGAGTACCGGGGTCAAATATCCCTACGATCCTTGGTATCACAATGGGCCTCTACAGGCCTAAGTGTGCTGGTACTAGTTACCGGCAGCAACTGCTACCTAACCCAACCTACATAAAGTAGTTAACTGTACGGAAGAAAGTGGAACTTTTCAATTTCTCGAAAATAAAAGTTCATAATGCTCTGAGGGCACAAAACAAGCCGGAATCCCGCGAACGACCAAGGAAACTACAGCAGCTTTCGCTGGAAAATTGTTAAGGGCATCTGGGATAACGAACCCAAACACTGTAAAAAAAAATGTGTTTTCAGTTGTCTTGTCCCTTTTATTTTTGCCACCACTGTAGCTAATATAGACTTTTGTTTTCAGCGCAGGCTTTTTGTGCGAATATTACGTCATTGCTGGTGTTAAAAATTACCGGGGTCACTACCACATTAAATGCAAAAAAGAGTAAGGTAATAAAGGAGTGGGAAAACTGGTTTGTAACATATCTCAACAGATATAATCTAATTCATACAAGACAAACGAGAATATAGAAGCGAGTTTAATTGAGTTAGCTAATTTGTTTTTTTTTTTGTTATACATTCTCACACGGTTTTCTTTCTATGTTCCCAAATAAAACGAAACAGGAATAATAGAGGCAACAGGCGGGTGGGCTCTAACGCATTACATAGTACCCTGTCCAAGCCAAAAAGAAATCTCTATTTTGTTGTTGGCAATTTTGCACAAATTTGGCTAAAATGTGATTAAAGAAACTAGTTTTGCTTTCTTAAGAATTACAAAAAAAAAAAATCTCTGCTTTATATGGAGCACCTTAACAACTATAAGACTACTTCTTGGGCAATTTACGAGTTATCCAGGTTACTCTGAAACAGACGAACTAGCTAGAGAAGGCACAAAATTGGGGAATTTTACCAAATAAAGTGAATCCCATGTACCAAAAGAAACAATAAACACAAAATCTCTACGCAAGCACTGCAACAGGCTAATGAAAGATGGCGTATCCTTGATAAGTGTAGCCACGCAAGGCAGACACCGCCTCAGCTAAATCGACGTAAAACTTACAGCCTGCTAAAAATTAGGAAAGCACATTACGGCATCCTAGTTGGCGTATTGACAGGACATTGTGCAATAGAAAAACATGCCAGCAGACTGGGAATCCTCGTCAATGACTTCTGTCACAGCTGCATGGGTGAAGAGGAGGAGGAATCCCCCTATCACCTCCTATGCAGCTGCCCAGCACTCTCCTCGTTAAGAAAAAAAGATTCTGGGAGAACACTTCTCTATAGACTTTCAAGATATTCCTTCAATGGATATTAATTCAATTCCCAAAATGGTTCCAAGAGTACCGATAAGAATCGACTCATGTGGCAACACAAATGACCTTCTAAGTGAATCCTACCGAATACGGGGATAGCCACCTAACCTAATCTTACGAGCTATCAACAAACTATTATCCGAAACAAATCAAAAAAAATATATATTTACTAGTAAAATGCAACTTACCAATCCATCGGCTCCATTGACTTCAATAGCGGTTTTGAGTCTTTGCGACAGAGCCTCAAGTAGTCGTTCATATTTGTTGTTAAGATTGTCCAGTCGCTGGGTGTAGCATTGTGTTGCTCCTGGATCTGCATCGACAGGGCGCAGATCTCTTCGTGGTGGTGAAAATGATGGTCTGGCCTCCACAAGCCAGTCGATAAAGTGCAGGCATTTGCCATCGTATATCTTTGCATGGTTGGTTATTTTTAGTTAAAATGTTAGTTGTTCAGGTTAAGTTTTATTGTGGGTTTGTTTGCTTTTAAACTATTTATGTATATGGCTAAATTTTAATTTCATTGGTTAACTTGATATTTAGTGCTTTTTGTTTATAATATTAGATTTTCAGTACCATTGTTTTTTTAGAATTAACTGTTACTCTTCGTATTTGACATCTTAAAAAGCATTAAATATTAATAACTAAACAAACAGGCACTCATGTCACACATTCAACATTATCACTCATACAATCTCCAATCACACAGATGTCTTCCTTTTTTTTTGCCAAATTGATTTTACATTAAAATACGGTTTTTTTCAATTACCTTCGCTTCTCGAATAAACCGTCCTCCGGTAAGGTTTACATTTTCGATTTTTGGTTTTCGTTCGATTGCAGCGCCAAGAAGGTTCTAATATTATTTTTTTTATTTTAAATTATTTGCCAATTTCGACGACAACGGTGATTTTTGATTTATTATTTTATATTGTTTGTTTGTTTTGTTTGTATATTGGTGATTTTGGTGTGTAATGTTTTTGGTGAAAATACAAAAAAGGATTAGACAAAAAAAAAACTTATTATTAGTATTCAATAATACAAATTGGTTTTTCAATAGTAATTTGTGTATATAACATGTTACAGCTACATTTACCACTAGCTACAATGGACTTACATTTTATTTAAATAAAAATAAGTTTTGTGAAAGGGAAAGGAGAGTGCAATAAGCTATAACTATACATATTTCAGTTGAATGTAAATAAATAAATATAGTAGCGACAAACACACTACAGCCATTTCACCACTACATATTTCTATTTCCCCAAAATAAAGTAGACAAATATCCAAAAAATGTACTAAGAACGTATACTGTTTAAGGACATATACTATACGAGCGAATTGATTCCATCAGCGAGTATTTACACTGAAAGAACCAGTGGCGACCACAATATACATCCAACACCCCAAGTATTTATACTTTATATTTTGTGTTTTCTTTTTTTAAATTCATCTTACGAATTACAGACCTAAATCAATCATAGTTCAATCACTGTTGGAAAACAATTGCAAACTAGGGGGCGGGAAATGCAAAACTCAAAATCAAGAATCTGGTGAAATTTCAATGAGAGAACTGTACAAGTTTTAAAAATAATTAAAAAAAAGAAGAAAAAAAAACTCCTGTGTAGAGTAAGTCGCTCAGAAGAAGAAAAACCAATCAACATAATACGCGAAGAAGGTGGGGGGAAAGATACTTACGTCTAGCTCAAGTGCGGAAGCAGCGGTTGGCATTGCTGAAAGCTTTTCAGTAGTGCCATCGACCCATGTTTCTTCAACTTGAATGCCAGCCTGTAGATTTTTCAAAAGGCCGATTGCCGTCTCGCATGATCGGAGTCTGAAAATAAACAGAAAAAAGATAGATAAATAACAAGAAAGCGAATAACGCATGAATAAGGTGTTTAATTGTATCCAAACTGGTGAATAATAATGATGAACAACAAAAGTTAATGAAGCGTGGAGATATTTTTCTCACCTTTCGGCTAATTGGGTGCACACCGTAATCCACCTGGTGTTCATACGTTCCACATTGGAGCTTAATCGTTTCAAATCTCCTAATACCCTAGTTGGAACACCCATTCGGCCGAGTTGATCGGCAGCATCGTTCATTTTATCCATAGAAGGTTGTTGTTGCGAAATGATATCCTGCATGTTGGTCAATTGTTTAAATACAATATGTAAGCCTTCAGCTGAAGATGGTAAGTCCAGATGCTTGGCTAGAGCATTTTCCAGCTCTGAGATAACATGCTCGTTGTCTTCTAGACCTGCTAGCGAACCTTCAAGCAATTTCAATCGATCTCCATGCAAGTTACTTTGGGTATTCAACTCCTTCCATAATTCTAGCAGATTGTCCAAACTCTTCTTGAGCGCTGGTGTTTTCAGAGCAATCGTGCGGAATGTTTCTTGCAAATGCTTAAGTTCGGGATCAAGAATTCGCAGGCGACGCTGATAATCTTCATGGGTTTGTACAGCATGCTCCAATGAATCCAGATCGCGGGGCAGTGGTGACGAAAGAATATGGTCAAGCTCACGAGCCATATCTTCTAGCTTACCCTTAATGGAAATGCATTCTTCGGTGAATATGCGGCTGGCTTGCTTGCTCTCCTCTGAAATTATTAAACAGAATAAATAATTACAAAAAGGAAACCAAAAGGAAATTATTAAATGCTTAAGCACCCCGAGCTTTGCGACTGAAAAATATTTTCTTCATTCTCTGTTGGAACGCGTTGTGTCTTCAATTGATTCTAAATGTTTTCTGACTTATATTATCCACAAATAGGTATATTCTCACAAACTTGACACAGCTATTATTCAATTTAAAAGCATTGTTGACATAGAGACGCGCTTAATTGAAAAATTACAAAATATTCTATTCTCCCACTCATCCTCACCTTCTGCTCTGGCCCGTTTCTCGAATTCGTCAAAGAGACGATTAACCTCATCCATTTCCCTTCGCAATCGCCTTAATTGCGGATCATTGGGGTCGCCTTCGCTTAGCAATTTATCGGCGTCATCGTTAAGTGCACGTCGAATGGCTGTTCTCTGTTCTGGTCCCATTGCCAAAAACTGATCAAAGTCCCAGCCCTTGACTACTTTAATTGTTGCGAAAATCATATTCTGACGAAGGCGGAGATGTTTCTTTTGCCACAGTGCAACGGAGCGGTCAAAGAGTCGTTTGAGACGATCGGCTGCCTCAATTGCTTCTGGATCTGGAGGTGGCATCAACAGGCAGGCACTTGGAATGGAGCCTTCTGCACCTTTGCTATTGCGCACGCGCCATTTAACGCGTCCCGAATTATCGAGAAGAGTACACGTTTCACCCTTTTCAACATTTATCTGCTGACCTTGATGCTTGTAAGCGCATATTGATTGCACTTGAGATTGCCGGTTGACTGGCTGCTTACGTTTATTCAGTGGCACAATAGTCTGGGCTCGACTTTGTAAGGTTTGCACTGTCTCTCCGAAGGCATTATACTCTTCGCGCAGATCTTGCATTCCCCGAAGTAGTGCTTCTCCCTGGTCTAGGCCAAAATCTGACTGTGAATATGTTGTGTTAAGCACTTCATCACGCTTGGATAACCACTGCTCGGCGTCTTTTATTTCAGCGAAGAAATGGTGATATTCGGTGGCATGTTTCAGATGCACTTCCAAGCAAAGAGTCAGTTGGAGTAACCATGCCCATTGCTGTTGCAATACGCTTAAGTGCGCTTCGATGCATTTCGATGCTGGGTGCTGTTGATTTAGCAATGCCTCCCCACGATCCAAAATCGTAGCAAAATGAAGTTCACGTTTCTCCAACTCCGACATTAGATTCTGAAATAAAAAAACAACAAACATGCTTCAATGATATTCGATTTCAGAATGACATTAAAATGATAATGCACAACACCTAAGGACATTTGGGCACTCAAATAAAGAAAGCAAGAGTGAAAATATGAAACTAAATGCGAACACAAAACGATGGCAGCCAGGATAGACTCACCTCGTCTCCATTGCCAAAAGATCGCTTGAAAGAAGACTGAAATTTAAACATTTGCTTTTTTACGTCGATTTACTATACTACGTTTCTGTTTTTTTTTTTCTTTTTTATAGAAGCCAATGCTTACTCACTAGGAACATGAAAATAACTCACCTCATAGTACCGATGAATCGATGGCAGGTCCAGATTTTTGTCCGCCCAATCGCGGGTAATTTCGATTTGCTCCTTCTCATTCAGCCACTGTAATTCTGCGGATGCTTGCGCCAAGAAATGCTGCAGTGAGTCTATGTCGGAGAGACGTTTGGTTGATGTACTCAGAAGTTCAGCGTAAAGTTTTTGCAATTGATTCAAACGCTGTTGGTACAAGTTGAGCTCTTCACCGTTGAACTTGGTTTGTTGGCGTTCCGCTTGAAGGATTTTCGAGTGGAATTGATCGATTGTTTTGTGCTCCTGTTGGTGGCGTTCAAGTTCTTCTTTCACAGATAGCAAATCAGATCCGTAGTCTGCAGCAAGCAATTGTTTCTAAAAAAAATAAATAAAACAAAGTTCATAATCCGGTCATAAACGCAAGAAATTCGGAGCTTACCAATTTATTTTGGCACCATTCAGTATACTCTTGCAGGTCTCGGAAGTAGGGATTTGTATCGATCTGTCTGGATTCCACAACCATTCTCGTTTGACGTGTCACAGTTGTTTCGTGCACTGGGTACTTTAGGCCGGACAATTTTTGCACTAAAGTCGTATGGAAAGTTGAACGCAACTGCGACCAACGTTGATGCAATTTCTGTACTTTTTTGTGCAAATCGCCAACTTGTGGATAACGACCCTCTTTCAGGACCAGACAATCTTGATTCATATCCTGAATTGGTTCTTCCAAGTGTCGAATTTCTGTTTCCAGAGCTTCGACAATATTTTTGGCATCGATCGGATGCAATCTTTCGATCCGACGACTTTCTTCGATGATTCGCGTTTCCAAATCAGTTAATTTCATGTCAACGTGTTTGATTTCTCGCTGAACTTTTTCGCCCAGTCTTTGCAAACGTTCCAATCGTTCTACTTCTTGTTTCAAAATATGATCGCGATCGGCTAAGGCGGTCTGCAAGCGGTACCATACTTTTTCTATCGAATCGGGCCTTAGCTCCGCTTCGACGTCTATCTCGCCAATACTCTCGAAATATCGCTCCAATTCCTTGTAGATCTGAACAAGTTTTGTCTTTTCACGTTTCCTCGGCGTGACTTCATCCGTACGGAAACGATTCAGATCACTTAGTAAACGTTTCATCTCGATCAGGGTAGAAGGAAATGAGCGTTCTTGCAAGTAAGCGGTTTTTTCGCGGCACCAATAGATGAATTGCTGAGCCAAGTCCCGGTATTCGTGTACACGGCGTTGCGATTCCATGTCGAAAAGTGGATGGATGGATGGTGGCTCTGGGAATACATCGTACAACGAGGATATGTACGTGATCAGAGACTTCTCATCGGGTTCGTTTGTGTCAACATCTATTATAAAGAGAACGATTAGTTCAAAATATGTTAAAAAATATGATTTTTGGTTTTACCTTCAGGATCAAGCAGACGGGTAACTCCGTATTCCTTTTCGACTATACTGAACGCGCTTTCCAAACGTTCTCTGGGACGGTCGGACCTTGCCTTTCGCCAGTCAAGCAGATCCGGCCGATTTCGATGTACCAAAGCAGAGAATGCTAGACCATCGCGCCACGAACCAGTAAAATCATTAACCCGGACGCCTGGATACCGAGCAGTTGAACGCCGCGCCCATCGTAAAAGAGCTTCTCTAGCTGATACGTTGTCCTCTTTTCCAACAACTATATCGGAGATCTGCAAAAAACAAAGTCACATATACAGTGTTGGGCAAAACAAGTTTTTTTTATTTTCTGAAGTTTTGTTTTGGCTCTTAGAGCCCCCGCACACTACAGACTTTCAATCGGCCGATAGTTTGGTCGCGTTGGGCTGGTTAGGGCCGCTTAAATAGTTGGGTTTTTAGTGAGTGCGCTCACTAGACAACAGTCGGCCCATAAGTAGAAAATAGTCGCATTTTTTTCCAGAGAAGTAATCATTATTTTTATACAGCGGAGGAGAAGGACCAAGATGAAAAACCAAGAGTATTCACATCAGAGTACTCTTTCAAGTACTTTATAGAGCGCGGGTCTTTTGTCAACTTCCTCTATCTTTACAGTGGACGTTTCGAGAAGAAGCGATGGAGGACTGGGCCGTTCCATAGTTAAATACGTAGCAATATCTAGAACCTAGGGCAAACGAATTAAAAACTCAGATCAAACTGAGCTATCGACAAAATCGGCAGATTTTATAATCGGTAGTGTGGATGGGCGCGTGGAAGAGCGCCATACTGATTAAATAGTCGGCCGATAGTTTGACGAGACTTTAGTTTGAAGGCAATCGTGTAGCACATCAAACATATTTATCGGCCGATACCGAATCGTTCATACTGTTCATACTGTTTAAGAGCCCGACCAAACTATCGGCCGATAGGAAGTCTGTAGAGCTATTAATCAAGTTAAAATCACTCGCCCCTATTGCGAGTCATTCAATTGACAATTGATAAAATTATCAATCAATACAATTTTCGCTATTGTGTAACTCAATTGCCAAAGATTTTGATCATTGTGAATGTAATTGACTGCTGTGAATGGAAAACACATTTTGGCAATTTTCATTGACAATTCATCATGAATTTTGTTTATTAAAATGTAGAACTAGTTTTGATACACTTAACCCCCCACATACGCGGTCTCAGCATACGTGATTTAGTTTTTCCGTTATTCCCTCAACACACATGGTGATTATACGCGATTCATCAAAAATTCGCGTTCGTTCTTATATCTTTGACCACGTAAATTAAGTAGAAAGTAGAAGTTACAATTGCAACATTATTTAGATGAGGGATGTAACGATTCCGATTCCGATACCGATATATCGGTATCGCCGATTATTTACCAGCCGATATCAGACAGTTTAAAAAGCGAACGAAGCGACGCAACGTGACAACACGAGAGTTTTTGCTGAGCATTGTATTTTTTCGCGCCTGGTTAACCTCGCCTGTCAGTTTTGTCAGTCTAAAGTAGGAACCCGTTGCTAGATTGACAACACAAATTCGCGCGCGCGTGCTTTATTAAAAAAATTCGTTGGATTATTATTATTACTTTGTGTATGTAATGACAATTACTTGCTTGATAACTAAGCTTATTTGACAATAATTCTTATCTTAATAAATAATATCTTTGAATTTTTTAATTTTTATTTATTTATTTTTACACTCAAGGTTGACTTTCTGTTAAGTATAGGTTACATGCAAAATTAATATATACAAACGCCCGAAGTACATTCTTTATTATATATTTGATTTATTATCTACTAAGCTATCAATATCGGTATCGGTATCGCCGATTTATTACTACAGTAATCGGTATCGGTATCGGTATCGTATCGGCCAAAATATATATCGTAACATCCCCAATTTAGATGTCTACATCAAATTGATCATCGCAAGCTTCGAAACAAGCATTCAAAAAATTGCTTGTCTTGGAACCCATCTCTACATGTAGATACAGTAGATTCCGCTTTATAGGGACAGCGCATAATCGGGACAGCCGCTTAACTGGGACAAATGGTCAAGAGCAGAGCAGAACAGATTGGTTTTTTACTTGATTGTCACATCGCATTATTGGGACAGCTACTTAATTGGGACAAAAACGGTCTGGACCGAAGTGTCCCAAATAAGCGGAATCCACTGTACTCGTATATAGTATGTACATATGTACATATTTTCATAAAGTTTCAAATCTCAACATACGCGAATTCGACATACGTTGTAGTTTTTCGGAACGTATCCGTCGCGTATGTGGGGGGATTGCTGTACATATTTGGTGCAATTTGGCTCCATTCACAATGGAAATTTGTTAAAAATTGACGATAGTCAATCATTTATTTGAAATTGACATATATACTCAAATTTGTTGATAAGTATCGTTTATCGTTTATTTTTTGACACACGCATATAAGGGTGACTGTATTTGAAAAGAAACTTGCAAATATTGCGCACAATACTGTAATTGGACATTCTAACTTGGTGTACATATGAATTTGTTTGGTAGCTTTTGTTTTATTGCTAAAAATGTAGATCTATATCAACCACCCACATTGAGGTTTGCCTTCGAATTTGCAGTATATAGACATAACCCCACGTAGTATTGGCCGTTCCAGTTTAGCAACCTTGCGTCGACTGTGCTCTTCCCACCTAGTGACACAAAAATTGGTCTTACAAAACAAATACAATTATTGCTTCTTCCAAGCAATTCGCTTTTACCATATGTCGCAGTCGATAGTGTGTTGACGTCATTTGAATTCCTACCAAAAAGAAAACCTGTCCCACAAACATTCCGTATGTACATATATAGTGAATTTCAGCAATTCCACTGCCCCCCTGTCAGCCTCAGCCTACACACGTACTTGCTTTTCATTCAAACACACAATGGGATACATTTTTATTGATTTCATCTTCTCGACAATGGCGCTAAAGTGAACGTACTTCGAGTCCGCGCCCAACTTTTTCTCTTAAATTGAAAATTAAATAAATGATTGAATGGAGAAATTTATGAGGAGGGAGATGCTAGCCTCCTCCTGCAGTAGAAAAAATCTAAATACTACCTTGGGACGCTTCGCTTCAATAGGCTGCGCTGTATGGTATCCAATTGCAGTGGTGCGTACACTCTTTCCGCCATGGAGTAAGTTCTGCGCTTGTGCCTTCTCCTCTGCGCGGCTTAGGGTTGTCACTTTGCGAACTATATGCGTTGTGATGCGGCGATGACCATCGGGAGCACGTTGCGATAATTTCGTACTCTCCATACTGGAGCCGAGCACCTCAGTCGATATGCGTTTGTTTTTCGTGATGGAATGGAAGGAATTAACGTCATTCCCAACCAATGGGATGTCGGCAGGAATGCCATCACGTCCATTGTATTTTGTAAGGACTAGGCTTCGGTCAATTGAAGAAGTTGATGATGGGGGTGGCAATGCAGCACCGTCAGTCACATCGGGATAATCTCTTATCACAGCTTCGATGGTTTTCTCATGCTTCACCTCATGCTTAAAGCGTATATTTCGATCGTCTATGTTCGTCGTTATCGCTGGTCCTTTGCGGAGATTTGATTTCCTTTCAACACTTGAATTTCTCGGATCGAAATGTTCTTGCGTTGCCTTCATAAAAACTCGCCCACCACCGGGCCGGAATTCATCGTCGATTTTATACATATTTTCCGCAATTTTTACCCAGTTTGACAATGCACCGATACTACTTCGCCAACACACGGTATTCTCTAGCGCGTCTGTTTTCAGTTGTTTCCCCTCAGCCGCGACCGTTTAGCGTGTCAATTCGTAACAATCTTGTCTAATTTTCTACGTGTCTATGCCAATTATGGTTCTGTTTGGTGTTGCTTCATGAATAAAAGAATAAAATGCGTTATGGTGGTGTTTAACCGCAATGAACTCTGCCGACCGGATACGTGAACCTTCTTGCGTTTTAGAATGATGGAAGACACGGCTATTTTAACACCGAAAAGAACTATGATCTGCGATGGCAAAGTTCCTTTGGAAATCGTATCGATGGCTGTTATCGACAGCGCGTTATCAATTTTAAAACACTTAGATAAGAGCAACAAATTACACACAATTATTTATGTATATAAATACTTTTGGAATTTCTCACTTTTTTTTTTATAGATACGAGTATACTAATTACTAATCACAGGAATGCTAGAACTACTCGTTAAATTACGCCATTAATTCTTATTCCACGGAGAACTAGTTTGTGTTTTTTTTTTCTTTTTTTTTCAGACAAATTTTCCGACCATTACTCAAGTCTTGTCAAGCGTGAATTCAAACGGCAAAAAAGTTAATGCCATCCACACTGTTAGGGATCTTCTTCGTGCTAAGTACTTTCGAACAACAATGACAGTGCGCTAAAGTCATAGATATAAATATACGGATGGGGCGATCGCTCTAAGCCGTTCACACCGCTAAAAACGTCCAAAAGTCTCTCAATCGAAGCTTCCGCGAATCAATCAACAATCTAGGTCCATTCAATAATCGTAAAATCGCATTAAGGTTTGTAGCGAAAAAAAAAAAACAAAAAAACAAAAATTCAAAATTCCACCAGCTCAAACTCGAACGTATTCTCGGCGTCTCACAAACGACTAACATATGATCGCCAGGTTGAATTCACTTAAAGTCTCCCAGGTGTGCCGTCGTGTCGGTTCATTCGGTTGGAAGCGTACCTACATATATAAAAAAAAAAAACAGTGGTGGCGGTAACCAAACTACCATCAACTCTGTGAAAAGTTACGATTCTATCGCCGCGCTTTTCCATTTCAAAGTTGAAGCTTCACTTGTCCCGTAGAACGAGAATGCCCTTAATTATTTCGAGGCAAATTGACCGACCGACCAACCGCCGTCGCATCAGCCAGGTGAATTTTTATCCTACCTACAATAATTATTAAAATGAACCACCTATACACAAACGCGTGTGGGATCTAACACACATACACATACGTCTGTTATGCGATTACCTCACCACCAACACATTTATTTCTTCGTGGTATGGTGGCGGTGGGCATTGGCACAACTGCAACGGCACAGGTGGTGGGAGTAATATGCTCTTTGTATTGTTATGGTATCACATGTCTAAAAAAAGAGTTATTACGCTACACTGACTTACACTGGCGACAAGTAAAGCAGATTAATAAATATATGCTCGTCGCTACAAATTTGTGTGAGTGTGTGTGACCGACAGATAGTTAACATGACGAGACTAAGCTTTTTTTCCACCTTTGTTTATTTTTTTAAATTTGTTGGTAAACTTAATTACAACAAAAAATAAAAAAAAACAGAAAAAGTTGTACAGTGCGTATATATCGACTCTCGAAGAGGGAACAAGTTTTTTTTTACTCTGTTTTGGTAGCCATAGCCATTGAATTCTTTTGTTTATGCGTCTGATGTCATACAGCCGCGAGATGTTGTGTTGACCATCTGCTTTACTGTTGTTCAGTTCTTTTACATTTTTTTTTTTTTAATGAATTTGGAAATTCGTGTGAATTTATCCGGGCGCCACCGAAGATGTGCACTTAAAATGTGGTCGAAATGTGTTCGTCAGCTAACACTTTTCCCGGATTCAGTGGTTAATGCGCAGCACATTTTTGGCATGCAAAATATGTTTTTTTTAACATTTTGGAAAGTTTCAGTTTGTTGATGAACAGGGAACTGATTTTGTTGACTTTGCCTTTATTTGCCATTTTTACTCATATTGCCTTTTCGGTGCTACAGTGGTCGCTCCGAAATTAGAAGCACTTTGTTCCTCGGGTAATTCTAATTTCCGAAATGTTGTTATTTCTGGACGTTTTATTAATTTACTAAAAAAGTAAAACAGAGAGTGAAACAACATCAGAAAATTTTATTTTCACATCTCTTTATCTATTTTATTAGTTTATCATTAATTTTTGGTTAACATATACCTAATCAAATCAGTAATGTTTTTATTATAATTTACACACACAAATGGGGATATGAATACCCTTATAATGTTAACACGCGCGATCACATAGAGAACAAGAACGAGAGACAGACAGATCGGCGCGCCGTAGTGATAGGAAACTCAGATGGGTGGTGTCCAGGATAACTGGAGAGTTGTGTATTATTTAAAGTTTTGCCCTTATAATACGGAGAAATTTTTTCCAGATGTTTCCTATTATGTATTATTTTGTGCGATAAATTTTTTCAGCCATACCATCCTACTGCCAGCGTAATGCCTTCGCAGTAGGTTTTGACATTAACTTCTGAAACTGATCAACTTATTTTTATTTCGTGAGAAATAAATGCTTCGGAGACATCTGGATTTGAACTACACTACGCCACAGCGAATTGGTTTAATTGAATTTGATACCACGAAATCGTTACGGAGCGGAGGGTCAAAAGATTGGCCATGTGCGTAGTTGAATACATTTCGCTCTTTTTGCACCATTTTATTAAATTATTGACGTTTTCAATAGCTGTAAAATAAGAAATAACTGGTGCAATATCAACAACATCGTCCTCGTTGTTATCTGAAGCCTGATTAGACCTACTGAGTTTATCTTTAGATCCGTCCTTCAAAACATCTTCATTCCATTCTTCGATTTCCTCTGCACAGATGGAATTATGTGGATCAATTTTTGCTTGAAGATTTTGATTTATTTGAAGAACTTCATTGCAGTCCTGATTTGTTTTGCACCAATTGTGCTAGTGACAAATCATCGTCACTGTCGTATTGCCCAGAGTCCCACTTTAACAAGTTGGACCAACCATTCTTTAGCACTCTTTCTGGCAACACATCCCAAGCTTGTTTCAGAAAAATTACTTTCACTTTTTCATCAAGACTGAGCCAAATATGTACAACAGTATGACAAAAAAAAAAAAAAAAAAAACGCGGAGGCAATCACCAAATACATAATTCGGGAATTCCCCTTTTCATTTTTACCTTGAAATAAATGCAAAAATTGGAATTGGCATGACTAAAAAAAAATGCAAAGAAATTAAAAACCTCAAGTTGTAATTTTAGAGCATTCGAATTTGCAAACGATTTGTCCTTGCTCACACCAAAGAATTTCTAGTGTCCACACGTACAGTGCACCGCAAAAGTATTCGTAATTTGGTTCTATTTGCCTTTTAATTGATAAAAAAAGAATTTCATTCAGTCATACATAGTTCATTGTTTATTTTTTCTTACTATCTGTTTGTTCTTTACATTTATGCTAAAAATTACAAATTAACTGCCTTTTTAACAAAAGTTACAATAACAAAAAACAAAAAATCATCACTTTAAACACCGCAAAAGTATTCGTAAAAAAGGTTTTTGATCAAAATTTCAAACTATATTAATACTTTTAGTATCTCGTTGGATATCCCCTATACTTTAGAACTTCCTTAAGTCTATTCGGCATAGAAAACACAAGCTTTTGCATCCGTTCTGCGGTGATACGATCCCATGTCTCCTTTAAGGCTTCTTTCAGCTCACTTTTTGTTCTTATATTAATTTTTATTATTTCCCGCTCCAAATCGGCCCAAAGATGCTCTATGGGGTTAAGGTCCGATGACTGAGGGGGTGTTTTCAATTGGTTCCGAGCGTTGTACAATAACCACAATGAAGTATTTAATACGGTAAGCTTCGGATCGTTATCTTGTTGGAATTGATAACTCTCCGGAAGTCCTAATTTCTCAACACTTCATGGTAGATTGTCTTTGAGAATATTTATGTTATAGTACTGATCCATAATACCATCAATAAATTGCATCGTCCCGGTTCCAGATGCCGCCATACACCCCCACAGAGTCAACGAACCACCACCATGTTTTACAGTGCCAGCCATGATTTTTGGACAAAGTTCTGCATTCTTCTTTCCCTATACACGGACTTGTCCGCCAGACCTCATGATATTAAATTTCGTTTCGTCCGAAAATAAGACCGTTTTCCAGAAATCTGTGTCTTTATTTATGTACATTTTGGCAAATTGTATGCGTTTTTTCCTATAAGCAATGGATACAAAGGGCTCCCTCATTGCTACTCGGTTTTTGTACCCGTACTTATGAATAACTCTTCGTACAGTGTCAGTGCTTACCCTCGAACAGCCGGCTTCAATTAGGTCGTTAACGATTGTTGGTGCACTAACTTGAGGATTCTTTTTTACTTGGCGAAGTATTTGCCTTTTGTCAATGCTGCTAAGCTTTTCGGGTCTTCCTCTTCTGGGTTTGTCTTCTACGCTGCACCTTTCTTGGCATCTCTTGATAATGGATTGCACTGTAGATTTACTTCTTTTGCCTGTACTTGCAATATCCCGTAATTTACTTCCATTTTCACGCATTCTTAAAATAATTTTCCTCTCCTCCGCGTTAGATTCTTTTAATTTTCGGCCCATTGCACTTATTTCTTCAATAAAACTTCTTTAGCAGATTAATTACTGTTAATCGATATAAATTTCGCTTGTGAATGCACTCAGAAAAAAAAACAAGTGTGCCAGCAATTCCTAACGGTTTCTTTCCCGTTATCTCAGATCCAGGAATTGCAAAAGCAAAAATTACGAATACTTTTGCGGTGTGTAAAACGATGATTGTTTGCTTGTTATTGTTGTAACTCTTATTATAAAGGTAGTAAATTTGTAATTTTTTGCAATAACATAAAGAAATATTAGACGATTAGAAAAAATAAGCTCTAAAGTATGTACTTATGGACAGTATTCCTAGAGCAGCTATATTCATTTGTACCTTGCTTACGGTCTAGCGCCGGCCAAAGTGTCTTGGAAAAACTGTGTCCTACAATGATAGACCATCTATGGTCAGTCCTTCTTGTAATCTTATCAGCAGCAAAGTGGTGGAGCTATTTCCACCGCCTCGGGTAGCGGCCGCTGCCCCCCTTTCCTTGCTAACTCATCGGCAAATTCGTGACCATGTATGTATAGAAAGCTATATATTTTGATTACATCAATCTTTTATGATGCGTCATGATATTTAGAAAAAAAATATGTAGTACTAATGGAAATGAGTCGCGCCTACCACAAGAGGTTTGTCAGTAGATTGCTTGTGGGTATAAATATGTGTGGTTTGATAGTTCACCATCGGGGTAAATGTTGTTATTTCTCAATGGAAGTTATTTTTAAATTACCATTCACAATGAATTTATAATTTTTAATTCTAATAACAGGCTTGTCGCCTTTTTACGTTATTTAAAGAATAAACCACTTCCTAAGGTGTACATTTTGTGTAGGTTAATTCTTGGCGTTTATGTTCTGCAATCATTGGTATGCCATTAGGCTTAGTTGCTTTATGTGTAGGAGGTTCTGAGTTCTACTTAGGTATTAAGCATTCCGAAGGTAGTTTGACTGGAAATTGGGTTTCCGCTCCTTTGGGGATTAGCTGATCACCTCTACATTCTTTATATGGAATCAATTGGAATCTACTATTCAAATCTTTTTTACACTTCCGACTAAATGTCTGTTTAAATAAAAAATAAAAACACCTGACAGATGGAATTTATGGATTTTTTGTCTAACCCTACCAAAGCCCCAATTTAAGCCATCATAAGGGCAACATCTGTAGCGCTGTGGCAAGCCAGATGGGACACCACGACAAAAGGCAGATGGACTCACAAGTTAATTCTCACAATGAGGTCTGGACATTAAGAGCACACGGGGACCGCAACTTCCACCTTACGCAATTCTGTCTAGTCACTTCACAGACTTGGAAACGATAGCTCGTCCTCCTGCCCAGAATATCCCGAGGAAGAGGAAGACGCGGAGCACGCAATTTTCCACTGTAGACGCTTCGCCGAAACAAGAATGGATCTACCGACCTTGGAACTTGTAGAAAATCATATGATAAACTCAATGGACCACTGGTTGCAGATCTACTCTTTCATTATGAGCGTTAAGAGCGAGCTAAGAAGACTCGAAAGATTAAGAAGAGCTGAAACGGCACTCACAGTGCACAAAGCATTATGATGCTAACCAGCCCCACTAAGTAATACCTAATGGCAGTTCCGCGGGGAGAGTGGCAGGAGTGTGCAAGGTGTGGATTAGTACGTAAGCGTACTTCCGACATCGAGAATTCGGGTGTACGAATCGTGCATGCTGATAGCCCAGGCTACTATACTCTGTCCCAACCAGTGTGACCATTAGCATCTTTCAAAAATATTCCACTTATTCCGGGAATTATATTCCACTTCAATATTTTGATATTCCACTTGGTACAGTACGATCTCAATAACATCAACAAATAGAAATTCGGGCAGTTGTTTTTATTGAGGTTGTTGGAATAACCTAGTCAAAAAATTTGGATGTCAAATGTGTAATCACAAATTAAAACTTCAGAATATGAAAGAAAAGCATTTCTTAAACTCTTAAGCAAAAAAAAACTAAAAACCTTCATATATTAATCTTCTATTTTGAACTAATCGGAGTCTTTTTGGATGCCAAGCGCATGTTTCTTTTCCCGTGAACCTTTCTTGTGTTCAGAAAACAAGAAAATATGCGGGATAAATCGTGCAAATCGAACAAAGCGTAGAAAAAAGTCTGTCACTGTACTTCGGTTACTTCAGAAGTAAAATAAACAGAAAATAGTGTTGGCAGAGCTCATAGCTTCGTGCGATTTAAAGTAATAAAATTAGCTTTAGTGAAGACTGTATTTCTAATTTATGGAGAATATTTTTTCATCTAAATATTCCTTTTGGAGAAAAAAATATTCCACTTTTATATGCGAATATTTTTCCGAAAAAATATATTCTCTGCAGGTCTAAAATATTCCACTCACTATGGTCACATTGGTCCCAACCGTATTGTCAGTACAGGGAAAATAGTACGTTTGCCCCTTGTTCTGGTTGCAATAGCTTGCATAAACTTGTCCCTCTTAAGCTCTGACTGAGTTACCGAAGTATGCATGACAAATCGCCGCAAATCGGAGAGTAATACCCGTAGGGTTACCATCTGCTGATTTGAAAATAACACAATTTGTTGAACGAAATAAAGATAATTGTGTACAAAGTCGACACCACCTCGATGTTGATGAAATTTTAGTAAATCGTAAAGGGCATTTTTTCGAGTATTTTGATGTATCAAACTTCTATATCGGAAACGATTAATTTACGAGGTATAGGCTAAAAACAAAAAAAAAAAAAAAACTCGCTAATCGTTTCCACCACTCATCTCGCGCAAATAACGCTCATAACACTGTGTGAAAATTTTCAAGTCATCGTCCCAGGCTTAAGATTTGAGCATCGATCCGGAAAATACTAGAAACTCTGCATCATTCGTTTTGCCAGATTGGCTGCCTAACGTATTTTATATAGAATCGTGAATATTTTGGCTCAAAACTTATATTGAGCACTTTTTGGTTTTTTTCTCATGGCTATATCTTGGTTAACCGTAGGGATTTTTTTTTCTGTCTTCAGCAAAGTTATAGCTATTGATTAGGAGAAAAAAAGTGCAAAACAAACCGACCCAGAAAAAAATGCATCCAGGGCCTCAAAATCGTAAGAATGCGAATGATGCAGAGTTTCTAGCTTTGGTAAGTACTTTCAGGATCTATGCTCAGATCTTAGGCCCGAGACGATGACTTGAAAAATTTCACACCGAGATTAGTGGTTGTATAATATGTAATAAATCACAAAAATCGAAAAATTGTTGAACTGCATTTTAAAAATGGAAAAAAAGCTAAGCGGCAACACCCTCACATACTCAAATTCATTTATTGGTTTTCAGAAGCACGAAATCTCAAACCTGTTTGCCAATTTGAGGAAAATTACAAAAACAAAACCTGTGTGAGCCAGTGGTTTGGTTTTTAATTCAGAGGCAGTGAGCGCCATAAAAACATGTACAGGCACCAGTGTTAAAAAGAAGCGGTTGGGACAGAGTATAGTATCTTTGGAAGATTACCACATCCATTGGCGCAGCCAAAAAAAAACTATAACCGATCAAATAAAAACATTTAACTTTAAACCCTATCCGTTTCAATTAATTCTTTTCCGTTAAAATTTCAAGGTACGTCTTCCTTCTCCGAAGACAAATCTCGATCTGTCTGTGGTGCCAATGTAACCCAACCTTTCTATGTATATCTGCCAGTGCAGCCAATGCAACTCAGTTACTCGTTACAAAAGCCATCATCAGGTCTGATTGATGCACCTGACTTATTATCCTGTTTAGGATTAAACTTTCGTGGGGGATCGCATTACCTGCGTAGTATAGAGTTACTGCATGTTCCTCATCACAGAACAAATTACAGGATGCATGAGCCTATTAGCCGCATGAGTAAAATCTATAACTTAAATGTAAACATTCTTGACTTTAATCTTAACAAGATTACACTAAAAAATGTATTGCGTAACGTAGTTCCTCGAACATAAACTCTAATTATGAATATTTGTTCTTATATTTGTTTATTTATTGCTAGTGGTAGTGTTGAAATGTAGCGTAGCCTAACCACTAACACCAGCACTAAATGATGAGCCTGTTGATGCATATTTTGCCCTGGCAAATTTCTGCTTATGGCTGTTGCTTGTATTAAGCACACCATGACACAGATCTGATAGTGTTTAAAAAAAAAACAAAAAAAAAAAAAGATAACATACATAATTGAACCATAAGGTATATAGGGGGTGACAAAAAAATAACAAAAACTTACCTGGAAATGCAAAATAATTGTCCAGATTAAGCCGAGCGTCAACTTTGGATTCCCGTCGACGATATCCTCTGCGCGTATATTGACCAATTTGATTTTCTTGAATCTTAGAAAATCCAGTGCCATTTGAGCATTTTGCAGCATATGGAAACGCATTTTTCCCTTCTCTCTAGGCTGTAATGATAAAGTTAAAGTTTACTAGATTCATTTTGGCGCCGCATCCATTTTTAACGACTTACCAGGTGTTCGCCAGACAGCACCTCCAAGAGAGAAAGCAAATTGTGACCATCTCGCAAGTCTTCAAAAAGATCAACAACACGACGATTAGCCTGTCAGAATGAGGATACGAAAAATTTTGTGATTAGGTTCTTTCATATATATAACGGTATTTATATTCTAAATTTTTAATCAAATGTGCACAACACAAAATCAAAATCTGGTTTAGGAATAATTGAAACACATGCAAGATTTGTTTAATAATAAATTGTACAAAATCTAGGCAATTTTTTTTTAGGTTATATTTCCTGTGCATTTTTTTTTTTTTTTTACTTAAGCAGGGCAACTTATCTATGAGCAGATAGATCTCATGAAAAAACGATCTTTCAAATTCACACACAAAAAAGAAACACAACTAATATTCACTACGGACTTACGGACTGCGGACAACAGGGCGATCCATTTACATAAACACAAACATGTAACATTGTGTAAGTCTGTAAAGTATATAATTTTTTTTTTGTTTTGTTTTTTTTTAAAGGTACATTCTACATAATAGGTATTTATAATGTTTAAACAAATCTTACTATGAACGAATTTAAATTGAGAGAATTAATGTACCTTTGCATATTTCCAGTGCTGCATGGAATCGAGATAAAATTAATTTTATCAACAAAAAAAAAGTAAACAAAATTTAAGTCATCGATATAATGCTTTTTTTGTATAAAAAAAATTTTGCGCATTCTTACACTTTAAAGTAGGTAAGAGTGCAAACAGACGAGAGGTGAATGGCGTGGGATGTTTTGTCAACAAAAACACGAAACACCACTGGTGACATCATCGTCGAAGCATTCTTGCGATGAAGCAAGGCCGTTTATGTTTAAATTACAACGTTACTACCGATTGGTAAATAAACAATATAACTTACTGTCTTCTGTTTTTATTGTTTTAATAATACATACTACATACAACGAATATGGTTGTGTGTATGCATACACTCGTGGACAAAAAAAAAACCCTCGCAATCGAAATAATTTATATTCCGTCCTTTCCAACGGGAGCCAATGTACATATGGTGGAATTAATAACAAGCGTAGATTTTTTTAGTTATTGTCAATATTTTTACTATCTGAATATTCTTCAAGACTTTTTATTATATTCTTTTAATTTGGTAATAGCCGTGTTTTTTGCATACGTATATAAAAGTGCACAAAAATCGCCTATCGCCGCTTAACAAATTCATCACAAAAAGATGGCAGCATGGACATATTTACGACAGATAATGACACTTGAGCTGTCAGTTGTTGACAAAATTGAAAAAAAAAATATATAAAGATGGGAATGCACATTCAAATAAATGTATTTAATTCCGATACTTATTATCTTAAATGATCAATTTATTGCTCATTGATCTAACCAATCGTCGGTAAAGAATTAATAAAAAGAGATGGAAGAATTGTTTGCGATTGTTCTTTGTTTACATTTGGGTTTCTCCGGTTGTCAAAAGAATTAATTTTTTCATAGGAATTCATCGCAAAAGAAGAACTTTGCATTTGGTATCACAGTTTTTATATCCGCTTAGCTAGGATACTATCGCCGCTTATTTTATTTGTGTTGTATTTAACATGTAAATTTGCAAAATAAGCGTATATACGCGTGCAAAAAAAAAAACACGGCTAATAAGTCACAAATACCTAGTTCGTTTTTTTTTTTTTTCAAAAATTTGTAATGGTGTTGACCCTTGAAGATAAAGCGTATATTGTTGCTTTGTGTAAGGAAAAAGTGTCAAATCGCGATATTGCTCGTTGACTAGGGACTAATGAATCGAGTTTGCAGGATGTTTTGAAGAATTTTTGGCTAGACGGCAACGCGGTAGTTCGCCGAAGAAAAGTCAAACGATATTCTGATAATTGCATTTTACTCCCACCGTTAAGCACTCCAAATATGTATCTCTTAACCAATTTTAAGCCAAGTCTACTATTTTTCAAAAAAAATTGGATCGATTTTGTCCATTTTCTGGTTAACCAGAATCGGCCAATAAAAATGGACATAATCAACCCAAATTTTTTTTAAAAAGACTTAGTTTAAAATTGGTTAAGAGATATTTGTGCATCGTTTGCGATCTTTAATTGCCGTTTTTACCAACTTGGTCAAAATTGACCATTTCAAAAAATCCAAAAATGGCAAAAACATTTTTTTTTTATCAATGTGCTAATATATTCCTCGGCCAATTCTAAGACTTTTTCTGTTCTTGAAATTTACTCTCAAAAGTGCACCGTATTCGAGTAAAAATGTGCTGAAATTTTGGTTCCGACGTTTTGGATCCGGGTCCAATTGAGGTCCACCGAGTTATCTTGACACATCGCGTGCACGCTTTCCATAGGTTTTGGAGATAAATCTCTACGATAAAGGGTTAAAAAAAATGTTCACTATTGAAATGGAGAAAAAAACACGTTTTTTTGGTCAAAAGACGATTTAGACGAGTTCAAAAACCTTTCATGAATTTTTATAAGCACCATTGGAAAGAGCATCGCAAAAGAACATAAAAACTTGTAGGTTTGGTTTGATTTGTCATCAAATAGCGTTGGCACACATGCTCTGAACACGGCCGTAGTGAAAATGCACTTTTGCCCGTTAATGGGATTTAACCCTCTGTTGGCCGACGGTACTTATAAGTACCAGCATGTTTAGCTTCAAATGAAATCCCTATAGGAACAAATTTAGACACCTATGACCTAAATGAAATTTGTTCTTTATGCATGTTTACCTTAGTTTAGTCACAGATAAAACGGTTTCTCTAAATGGATATTCGAAATTGAAGAAATCAATTTAAGTCAGTGTCGGTGTTAATAAACTTAATTGATATTTTTACACTGTTTCGATCATTAATTTTATTAAAAGCTTATGTATTCGAAAGCCAAAAATATCATAATTAAATAAAAAAAAAAAACTTAAAATAACATATTTATTTTTATAACTTTAGTTATAGCCTAGCGGTACTTTGGAATATGACCTTCAAATTTCGTCCCCTCATAGAAAATTCTAAAATTTACTTTTCCATCTTAAAATACCCTCAACTAAAGAATAATTTAAAAAAAAATGGAGATTATAACTTTTTACAATAGCTTGGTCAAGAAAGGGTCAAACTAACAAGTCTTTCCAAATTTTAGCAAAAAATAAAAATTAATCTTATAACGCAAGAAAAACTTTGATTTTTTTATGAAAATTGAAGAAGAGAATAATGGTAGGAGGGTTTTTTTTGTCCACGACTGTACTAAATTCTCTAAAAAAAAAAAATCATAAGTGAGACTGCAGTGTACGCATTCTAAAGTTTAACCTATTTCATGGACTGGTTTAACCACATTTGACATTTACTTTGAGGTGAAACAGTGCAATCAGCAAGGATGCCTCATCATCAGGATGATGATTCATGGTTTGATCTCTACATATCTACGAGACCGTGTCGCATATTTAATTAAACGTTTTTGTTCTTTTTATTCTTTTTATTGCTCTATTGTAATGGTCGGAACGCTGTTAGCAATTTTAATGTATATAGCGTTCGCTGTTATACATTTAAATTTTTTTATTCCACACAGGCCATTTCAACAGCACTTTTATTTTATATCTCTTTTTTGTACATATATCGCTAAAGAGCAAAGGAAAGAAATTTCGCTAATTTAACATAAACAAAAAGTGAAACTTTCAGTTCAATTTTCGAGAAAATAAAAACAAAAATAAAAGGTACGAGAAAGGCATAAAGAAAACCTATTAGCATAGCGTTTACAAATTGATATTGTATATTCAATTAAATCGCATATAATGTACATAAAATGCAAACTGTCTACCATATACGAGGTTAGCATTAAATAAATTCTTTTTAAAAAAATGCACATATACCACATAATGTAGATATTCATAAATATGGATACCATTTCATTATTTTATGCTCTTCTACACCTCGTCGTATTAGAATATATTTGTTTGTATACATAAATGAAATATTAAATGAATAACTAATTGAAAATTACCTTTTTCAGATGCTTGTTGACCCATTTCGTGAACGTCTTCTTCTGTATCGCATCGCGTTCATCTAATCAGACAAAAAAAAGAAAACTGGTTATAACTATCCATAAATACATTAGATACAAGCCCCTTCTGTTTACACTTTGCAAAGAAAACAATTAAAGCGATCAATCTGAAATTCAATCAAACAATTGCATTACAGAAGATTTGTCACGTATCAAAATCGCCATGCATCCGTTGTACGTGCATAAGTTTAATACGATTGTTCTATTTGTAACTAAAATGCTTGGCGGTTTACATAAGTAAATTGTCAAGTAATTGCACTTATTAAGTTAAAATCGTCTGTAATTGCTTTGCGTACATCCTACACAGCATGTCGGATTGTAAAGTGGAATAAATGGAGCCGCTTGTCAATCAAAAAAAAAAAAAAACCGTTGCGTTGTGCATTCGAAACGATACACGTTACAAATGTGTGTGGATGCAAACACACAGCCCACATTCATCCACCAACACTTGAACTAATCAATTTTCATTAGAACGAAACCCAATATGTACTGTAAATGTGTAATTATAAATATTTTTTAGTATGTAAGCCAAACACAAACTCTTTCAGTTAATATTTATTAAACAAAAAAAAAATAAAAATCAGAGCATGGAATTCTTTTTTTTTAACAAATCTTAAGTGGTTCAATTTAATAATCATAAATACGCCGAATGACATTTGGCCGCCCAATCAGGGTTCGCCGTCAAATGCCTTTTAGCGTTATATTTATTCAATCAACTTCTATTTTCGGTCGAATTAATAAATTGCATGACATGACATCATCACCCTTATTATGATTTTGAAACACATCTATGACAGCATCATTGTGTGGCGATTGCTCCTCCAGCAGGAACACAGCTCAATCGAATGACAATACCCTGCTTTGTTGGGGTAGTTACATACATGTATTGGAGTCAACAACTTTAATTCACTTCGCTGTCATCATGTGTACAGGGTGGCCGCAAAAATTGTAAGTGGATTTTAAAAATTCATAGCTTTGGAATGAAGTAATTTTGTTTGCCTCTTTAGCCCTAGTACAGGGACAAGGGCCATTTATAAGTTTTAAAGCACGGGGTAAAATTTTACCCCACGAATAAAAAAACGGAAGTAAACGGTAAATGAGGGCTAGATGTGGCAAGATTATTCACATAAAATTAAGCGTGATTCTTTTGTAGACCAAACAAGTATAATTTAGCACAAATGGGCTGCTTTCAAGCAGTTGCCAACAAAGAATGACATAAAAAACAATGCCAAGGCCGATTAAAATAAAATAAATATTGAAAATAGCTTGAAAATAACTTGTAGATTTTTGAAAAAAAATACAGAAAAAATATATGGAGTGCTCCCTGATCGTTGGAAACGTTAAAAATGGACTAAGGACAAAATTTGTAGTAGTAGCACAAGTAGGTTTCAAAACTTGGCAGAAAAAAAATGTCCGATTTCAAAATAGCGCTGGGGTAACATTTTATCCCAGTCCCTGTACTAGGGTTAAGATTAACCCTCTACTGCCCCCAAGACGGCCTTTAGGTGGGTTTCTTAATAGTTCTTATCCATTTATGCCCGATACCGCCTTTTGGCATTATTGCATTATTTTATTTAAAAAACAACAACTTATTCAATTTCGTTTTGAATTCTTAATACAGTGGACGCTCACAAATTAGAACTCTCAGAAATTCGAATCTTCCAGAAATTAGAACCTGAGTTGTTAATGCATTGCTCAGCTCAGCTTCTAATTTCTGAGCGATTTTTTTTGTAGTTCTGTGAATCCCCATTTTGGCATTTATTTCAAGGTAAAAATAAAAATGGGGATTCCCAAATTATGTATTGTGTGATTCTCTTCGCGTTTTTTGTCATACTCATGTACAGTGTGTTTTTTTTTTTAGAGGTATAGAACATCCGATAGGGATCACTGTCAAACTAGCTGTCATACTAATGAAGTGTATTTGACTTTTTTTTCAGTATACTTTGGCAAATCACCATGCAAAGACTTACACCAGAACAACGTTTACAAATCGTAGAAATTTATTTCCGAAATTAGCGCTCTGTTCGCTGAATCAACTGGAAGATGAACCAGATTTTTATCGTCAAATCATCTTCAGCGATGAGGCTCATTTCTGGCTTAACGGGTATGTCAACAAGCAGAATTGTCGTTTTTGGAGTCAGCACAATCATCATGAGACTCTTGAGACTCCATTACATCCCGAAAAAATCACTGTTTGGTGAGGTTTACATGCCGAAGGCGTCATCGGCCCATTTGTCTTTAAATCCGAAACCGGTGCCAATATTACCGTGAATGGCGAACGCTACAGGCAAATGATTCGTGATTTGTTTATTCCTCATATCATTCGAAATCATTTGGAGGAGAAATGGTTCCAACAAGACCATGACCATGACTTTGTTGAGCCAAACGTTTGGTGATCGAATCATCTCAAGAAATGGACCCGTGAATTGGCCACCTCGTTCGATTTCACACCTTTGAACTACTTATTGTGGGGGTACGTCAAATCTCTGGTCTATACTGATAAACCCGCAACGATTGATTATTTAGAAGCCACCATTCGACGCACTATTGACGAAATAAGACCGGGTATGCTCGAAAAAGTGGTGCAAAATTGGACCGACATGGTGGCGTTCATAAGGCGTAGTCGCAGAGGCCATATGCCACAAATAATTTTTAAACATTAAATGCCATGAATTTTGTGAGCTAATAAAGCCAAAATTTTGGTCATTCCATTGAATTTGTTATGTTTTATTTTAAAAAAAAAAGTTCTATGCCACTAAAAAAAAAACACCCCATACATATTTGGTTATACGCCTGTTTTTCGCATGTACATATTTGGCTCAGTCTCGATCAAAAAGTGAAAGTAATTTTTTCTGAAAGAATGCTAAAGAATTCTTGGTCCAACTTTTTTGGGACTCAGGGCAATATGACAGTGACGATGATTTGTCACTAGCTGTTGAAAGAAGTTGGTGCAAAAAATTTAGGACTGCAATGAAGTAATTCAAATGAATCAAAATCTTTTAGCAGAAATTGATCCAAATAATTCCATCTGTATAGAGGAAATCGAAGAACGGAATGAAGACGTTTTTAAAGACGGATCTGAAGATAAACTCAGGTAGCTATGATGAGGGTTCAGAGAACAACGAGGACGATGTTGTCGACATTGCACCAGTTATTTCTCATTCTACAGCCTTTGAAAACGTCAATAATTTGATAAAATGGTGCAAAAAGCGGGAAATGTTTGCAACTACGCACATGGCCAGTCCTTTGGCCCTCCGTAACGATATCGATTTATCAAATTCAATTAAAAAAAAACAAAAAACAAATAAACATTAATTAGATTAAAAGATGTGAAAATAAAATGTTTGGATGTTGTTTCACTTTTTAAGTGATTTAATAAAACGTCCAGAAATTAGAACATTTCGGAAATAAGAACTACCCGAGGAACAAAGTGGTTCAAAATTCTGAGCGACTACTGTATTGGATTCGTGTTTTTCACTTCAGAGTTTGTATAAGCACACAAGTAGGAGTTTTTATGTCAGTACCAACAAAAATAGTCCGATTTTGAATTCTGGTGTATTGGACGATCCCACAAAGAGTTTTCGCTGTAGAATTTTACATTCGCACAACGAGCAGTCATTTCAATATAAGAAGACCTCCGTCCGTCTAGAGATGCCATAGTGTCTGTTTTCGGCAAAAAGGGACTGTGTTTAATCATATACAAACTGGAAGACCTGCGTCCAGACGAACACCCTTCGACATCAAACAGGCGGCGCGGCGCTCGTCCCTGCTAAACATCATACGAACAACATTCCATATAATTTTTTTTTTTTTTTTTTTTTTTAAGGAGCAAATGCATCCACTTAACAGCGACCTATGTATGTCTTTGAAAACGCAAAGAGGGATCTTTCTTCTTTCTTATTCCTTCTTCTTTTGGTGGCGCTACAGTTCGGGGTGAACCAGGGCCTACTTCTCGCCAGTTTATGTATTTTTGCACGAATTGAAGGGACCTACTTTTGCTGTCTTTTGCTGGCTCCGAACGGCGAGTTGCGAAGCTCACCGGGACAAATGATACTCTTGAATGATTGTCAAACACTCGAAAGAGGTGGCAAACATTTTTAAGGTGTTTGCTGGTATTGAACCCAAGCAGCATTGCACACAAATCGCAAAAAATAGAATTTTCCACTCTCTGAGAGGATTCTCCCCCATTTTTCAAATTATTTACCATTTGACAGTCCACAAAGAAGTTACAAAACAGACCTCATATCTGCCCAAAGAAATATCTTGTGCGAAAACTCGCAGTATGGGGAAATTTCTCTCTCTCTCTCTTTTACGAAAACCTGCGAAATTTTGCGTACGCGAACTGGTTTTTGTAACTTTTCGTAGAGTTTCGTAATTTTAGGAGCGTACGCGAAGGGACTTATTGGGTCTGTTTCTTTACTCTCTGCTCCAAAAATAGCAAGTTATTAAATTTGAAGGAGTGACACTAAATTTCTCTCAGAGAAAGGCAAAATTACGAAAAAGCAACACCGCGTCTCCACGAGACATTTCTGATGGCAGAATTTTATTGAAAGAGAAAATATAAGAGAGAGAGCAGCTATCAAAATAGCTGATCGAGACCGCCATACGCCGATAGCATGCCATCAATAGCAGTATTTCGCATGCCAATGATGGCTTGCTATATGTTCGCTTTTCTCTTTTTTCTCTTCCAATGAAATCCTGCAATCAGAAATGTCTCGTGGAGACGCGGTGTAAAAGAACGCGTTTAGCCACAAAAATTGCAACAAACGAAATGTCATAAGCATACATACAGCGCTGGCAAGCTAATTAGCACACCCCTATGAAAATTCAAACTTATGTTTTTTTCTGCAATTTCTTTTACTTATAAGCGAACAAATGCTTAAGAGTTTAATACGTACATTAATGACAAAACTTAATCGAGAAAAAAATATATCGTTTTGCAGTACGATTCCGTGCTATATAAGATTTACCGTAAGTGTTTGTGTTTTACTGTGGCATTTTAATTAGCACACCCAAGCATCCAAGTAAGTTTTTACTGAAAAAAATCCAATTCTGTGATCAGAGCTATTTTTTTCGAATCTCCCTTAGTTGTTCATTGTTTTTTTAAGATTTGAGAATAAATATGGGGGAAAAAAGAGTTCAATGAAGGCAGAATGAAATCAAATTCCGAATTTGCACCAAAAAGAGAAGAACATATCCGAAATTGCAAGATTAATCGGCTTTTCACCAAAAAAAAAAGTACAGAAAGCATTTAAGCATTACCATTAACGTGGGATTTTTGCAAATCAGAAACAATCCAGGTCAAAAAAGACCTAAAAACATGAGAATAGTCCGATAGTCAGACATACCCTTAGGAACCCCTTAGCCTCTTCAATGGAAATAAGAGCTCAAATGCACCAAAATTGCTATGTGAATATATCAGCTAGGACTGTTAGAGCTCGGCTTTTTCAAAATAATCTTCGAGGATGCCAGAGTCTTAAAAAACCAAAGGTTTCATAGTCTAATCGAAGACAACGGCTGGATTTCGGAAAATGGCATATCTTCAATATTCAGTTTCTCTGGAATTCTGTCATCTGGAGTGATGAATCCAAATTTAATCTGTATGGAACCGATGGCAAAACCTACGTACGACATCCTCACAACAAGGATTTGGACCCAAAGTACACTACGAAGTCGGTTAAGTATGGTGCTGCTTTACCGCGAATACTGTTGGGCCAATAGTCCAAGTTAAACGAAAAATGGATGGGCTTATGTACCAGAGCATATTGGCCAACAATTTGGTACATTTCTGTGATGATTTTCCACTTGCAACACATCGGCAAATTGTGTTTCAGCAAGACAATGCCCGATGCCATACGTCCCGCACAGTTAAGGAGTGGTTTGATGCAATCGTTATTACTGTTCTGACTTGGCCCCACAAAGCCCGGATATCAATCCAATAGAAAATTTATGGGTCATGTTCAAACGACATGTAATGGCATTAAAATCAACCACGGCAAACGCGTTATGGACCACTTTTCGGGAAGAATGGTACAAAATTCCTCCTGAAGTCTGTGCTGACCTAATGACGTCATTAAGCAGGAGATATGCTGCCGTTATTGTTCAGACCAACCAAATATTAAGTAAATCTGAATAGCCAAAATCACATTTAAATTACTTTTAAGTTGTTCTCACTATTTTTCAGACTCTCTAAGTATCATTTTAGAGAGCAGCTGCCTCACATAATAACACGTCCATAAAGCATTGATCTTGATCATTGTCTTTTTTTTCTCGAAATTATAGTTACATTTTCTATTTTTGTGTTTTATTTTTCGTAAAATATAATAATGTGTTCAAATAAAACTAAATATTTGTATTTGGAATGCGTTAATGAACTTTTTTAATGCATTTTGTCGCCAGAAAGAAAGATTTCAATGGGTGTGCTAATTAGCTTGCCACCCCTGTATGTGAAGCAAAAGTACACAGAGTGATGTTGTACGATTTTGGATTTTACACCAGAGTCCACTCTTCATGATAGCCCAGAACCAAGGCAGTATGCAATATATTGCGAAATGAAATTTTTACTCTCTCGTTGCCTCTCTCTTTCTCTATTTTTTTGTGTAGAGGCACGCGATTGGTCTAGAATTCGTACAAATTCGTATGAATTCGTAACAATATTCAGGTAAAGGAACAGACCTATTGATTGGTCAGCTCGTTCTCCTGACTTAACAGCTCCAGATTTGAAGCGATGAAGTTACTCGATAACGAGATCTATCAACAGTCTTTTACAAACCTTAAATATGACACCAACATCTCAGAATAAAGTGATGAAAACTTTCATCAAATGTTTGAAGTCTTGCAAAAACCATAAAAAATAGAAAAGATTAAGCTTCAATATTCTTCCGAATTCGTTAATCAAATTAAAATTTATTCAAATTTAACATTCACTCAATATTTTTGGATCACGCTGTAGACCGATAATACAAAGTTCAATTCAAATTGAATTTTAGCAATTGAAAGTTGTGAAGTTTCCGCATCTAATCCGAAACTGTCCTTCAAATGTTTATTTAATTGACTTTTAACGACAAATACTTAAAGTAAAACATAAAATGTCGTCTATAATAATAATATACAAAAAAAAAAAAAAAAAACCACAGAAACTATTTAAAAATCCAATGATCCTGGTACGGTTCAATAACAACAAACTCTTCAACTCGATAACTTGTTATTGAACACCTTTACATACTTTAATGAGTTTATTAGTTTATGACTTTATTTATCCGGCGAAAATAATAAAAAAAAAAACAAATGAAATAAATATCCTCTTGATTGATTTTCAAGTACGTCAATAATTTTATTCTTAAACGTGTCGGCCATTCTTCTCGATATATCGGATGACTAATTTATTGAAAACTACTATTTTTGAATAGAGATGAGAATGTGTGCGCTCATGATTGCAAATTAGGCTTCTCCGTGTCGAGGCTTTTCTATCAAATGTTACTCGTATTTGGTTGGCCCGAATGATGTGTCATAACCACAAAATATATCGTTAACTTTTATCAGAATTATTTACTGTACATCTATGCAAAAAGATAATTCGTCGTGTTTACCTATTTTTTTGCCCATAAATCTAAGAAGATACATTATGCAATTTAGGTTATGAAGTGTTAATCTTCAATCAGAAATCGGTGGACATATTTATATCGTAAAATCCACGCGTCGGCTGACTTTATCAGATTCGCATCTTTGAAATAGGTCACTAAAACATCTCCATTTGGCATATGAAACTGGTTGGCGTAATAGACTATCTGATTCCGTCTATTTGGGAGTGATCCGAGCCTTTTTTACTTAATGCAGATCGCATTAAGTTTCAATTGATTTCAAATAAATTAAGTTTTAAGCGTTCGTCGAAATTCACAAGGCCGAATCCCACGTCTCGCTCAGAGGAAACCGGATATAAACTGAAACCACGGATTACGAAAGAGATTAGAATAGACTAACTTTTGAATGCAAACAAAAAGCATTGCGCAGACGTTTTATAAATTCAAAAGAAAGAATTATTATTATTTTTACATACAGTCAGTCATATGGATATTCGCACATAGTCATGTATTAATAGCTAGCTGTCCCGCCCGGCTTCGCCCGTGTCTAAAAAATATATATATATTTTATTTGACTTCAGCAGTCCTAGGTAGAACCAAGCCTAGCTTCCCGCAACCATTTGTGTGTGCGCGTTATATTTTTGCACGAATGGAAGGGACCTACAGTTTTCTGTCGTCTCCGAACGGCGAGCTGGGAAGCTTTACATGACAAATGATACTCTTGAATGCTTGTCAGGCATTCGAAAGAGGTGGGCACTGTGAAAAACTTCTTAGGTGTTTGCGGCGGGATTCGAACCCAAGACCGCTAGCTCAGTAGTCCGACGCACTAACCACTTGCGCTACGGTGCCTACGTCTAAAAAATATAGTGTTTCTTACAATACATGCATTGTAATTTAGTTCGAAGAATCAAAGACAGTGCGATCGCACCCCAAGGTTTGCAAACTACAAATAAATACAATCCACAGAAGAAGTGTGGATTGTGTTTGTGTTTTGAATAAGTGACATTTCGCCAGTAAGTGGCATTTGTTTTTATTTTTCAATTACATAATTTAAATAATATTGCCCATAAATTAATTTAAAAATCGGCCTATAATACGCACAGAATGTTAGAGAACAGGAATACAAAGTTTTACTTCATTGTGTGTATTAGTTTTTCTGTTTATCGTGGCAGAAGATTGACAGGTAAAAGCGTGACATTGTGATTTATATGTTATATATGATATGATAAAGGGTGACCAGATAGCAATGATACTTTTGCAAATTGTTATGTTTCAGCAGCTGCCAAAGTTATCAAAGACATCCAGCTGTCAAAATTCTCAGTGAGGTTTGCCATTTCATCATGTATCGTTTCACGCTTGCCGAAAGTGCGGAAGTTATTAAAAAATAATCCAAATTCCGGCTCAGTTGTAAATAAACAACGTGAAGTTCGTCGTGAGGTCGGTCGTCATCATGGCTTCAGTGTGCAGGCAATTCGTCGCACCGTGGAAAAGTCACTCTTTTGGACCTTAAGCCACCAACCAGGCAGAGATTGGTGCGAAATGAAGACAAATATAACCGCCGGCCGTAGCAGCCAGTATGTATCGAAGAAGACCAAGAAATGTCGATTCGGCGCTGATCAGCTGAATTGGGCATAGCCAGAGAGGCTTATTTTACGGCTGGATTTGGGTCTATATCCATATAAAATTGTGGATGACCATAGCCAACAACGCCGTGAGTTCGCTAAATGGACGCTGGAAATGTTGGCCGGAGATCCGGATTTGGCTGCTGCCATCTTAAATCCGCCATATTGAATTTCCTTACTTTATCGGTTCTATCATTTAGAAAAATCGATTATGCCACCAGATACGAAGTATTAGCCTCCTATCGCAGGTGGCTAATGTTAAAATTTACGATTGTTTGGAAAAAAACAATTGAAATTTCATATTTTTTCTGCTTTCAGCTGCCATATTTCAAAAATGGCGCCAGATAGAACAATTCTGTCCCTGGATACGGAAAGAGCAAACAAAATTACGATAGAACATATTTCTAAGAAAGCTTTGGTTGATTGATTCACTAAAAAGCAAACGATTGAAAACAGTAAAAAAAAAAATGTATGCCATGGCATGAAACGGGTTAATTTGACCGTTTTTGTTCGAATAACCATGTGACTGACTGTATGTACATACAGTCGACTCTCGATAAATAAAACTCTTGATAAAATGAATCTTTCGTGAAAGTGGTCTTTGGTCCCTTGAAAAGCTCTCGGTAAATTGAACGATTGTGCTGGCTGTTTTCCGCACGACACGCTATAAATTAAAGTCGACAAGGCGACTTTTCGATAATTTGAGCTAACTAATTGGTCCAGTGTAATATGGTTTATACCTCGGAACCCAGCTATAGTGAATGGATTTAGATGTTTCGGGATTTTTTAAATTTCTTATACTATAAAGTAAAAAGTTTACCCTTTGAAACCAAACCATCCGCTAATGTATATACATATATATTTTTAAAGACCTGTCCCATGAAAATTATGCTTTTTCTAGTCTAGTACATTCCTTTTACAGGTTCTTGTGACTAAATTAACATAATACCAGGAAAACTGCCTGAGGTAAAAACTCTGTAAGGTGAATTTGTAGGTGACGTTATGGCGCATGAAAATAATATTAATTAAATTATAGGCACACCTTTCCGAGAAAAATAGATTTTCACTAAAATTAGTTAAAAAAAAAAAATATAAAAATCTGTGTTTGAAGACCAATATCTCGAACGAAATTACGGGTGGTAATAGGTTTTAACTGTGACAAGCACTAATCAATTGTCTTTAAGACAATCTCACCTTGGCTGCTGTAAGTTTAATACACTAGAAGTTGTAATAGAATAACTGTTCGTATCTACTTCAATGAACTTTTTTAAACACCCTGTAGTTCAGTGAGTGTTCAAGATAGACCGCCCTCCCACACGATTTTTTTCATAGCATGAACCAATAACCCTGATCCCAAAATATCTGTATCCCAATCCGGACCACCCTGTATAGTAAGAAAAACATTTGATTTTTGATTTTTTGCTTTGCAATTTTGATTTTTTGCTTAAATTTACGGATTTTAAAAATTACGGTAATTTTTAATGGGTAAACTTTTAAGTTTATGGTATTAGAAATCCAACAAAAAAAAAAACATCAGAGGAATAAGTTGCTTATTCGAACCTGTATACTTTTGTTGACAAATGGAAATGATACATATTTTTACCCGACTACGCAGAGGAAGGGTTATGATTTTAACAGGATGGGTTTGTATGTATGCATGTATGTAAGGATGTCACCACGTACTGCCTAAACTATGGAACCGATTTCAACAAATGGCTTGTCGTTGGATTCGTCTTGATCCGGAGAGTGTCCTAGGCTATGTGACTTCACAGAAAAATTCAATATGGCGGGCGCACCAAGCAAAATGGCGGATTACCTCTTTTTCTGTTTTCTGACAACCGCCTTCATAGTGGTATCAAATGAAAGGGCTTGGCAAGAAGAATACAATACGCTATGAAGTCATTACAAATTCAATATGGCGAATTATCGTTATCTTTACGACCTCCTTAATATGGGTGTCAAATGAAAGGGTTTGACAAGTAGAATACGATAAGCTAAGTGACATTTAAATTTCAATATGGTGGACGCACCAAGATGGTTGTTTAGCGTTATCTTTACGACCTCCTTAATATGGGTGTCAAATGAAAGGGTTTGACAAGTAGAACACGACATTGCTTACCTACATACACTCTACATACTACAACAAAAAAGTTGTAAAAAAAATTAAGTTTGAAATACTAAAACCCGACTACGGGACAAACTAACTAAAAAGTACGAAACAAGATGAAACTCTCAATAATTTTAACTTTTGCCAGGTCCCGACAGATTCAATTTATCGAGAGTCGACTGTATATACATACGTACATACAGTGACTCTCGATAAATTGTATGTATAAGTACCAAGAAAGGGTTGACTTTCTCTCCATAAAGAGACTGTTTTCATCTTTAATTAAGTCGTTTCGGTTATTATAGAAAAAAAATTATAAAAAAAAAAACGGCCAAATAAGTAAAATCAACAAGAAAGGGAAAGAAATCTCTCTCTCTAGACTCTAGAGATTGTTGCATATGTATACACATAGTAAATAAATTGCCGTGTGAAACATGTCATTCCTTGTGAATCACCAGTCACAGAGGATGATGATGATGATGATGATGATGATTGCATGGAAGATTGATCGCTACTTTCAGTCGGTCATGTGCCGATGTATGTACACGCGAATCACATCATATCAACAGCTGTGTACAGGAGAAATGTAATATGGAAATAATCCATTGTTGATGAAACAACGACGACTCTGAACGGGTATGTCATTTATGTTGCACAAGATATCAGTTGACATTTTGGGTGGAGCCCAAAACTGGGACTGGTACACAAGAGCGCCGCGAATGGTATGATCAATCGATTTCACTCCTTGTATAGAGTTATGTGGTATATCTTAGGAGCTTAAGTGAAAGCCAGAGCATTAAAGTCAAAAAAGGAATTCCATGCTTCTGTTATTTGTTATCAAACAAAATCAATAAATACAAACATTAGTTTAAGGCTTCAAATCGCGCAAAGCTGCATCACACACTGAATTATTTGAGTTTGACGACTTACATACAATGTCCCAGTTTTCGACAAAATACTCCCAAATAGACATGGTACCTTTAAATTGTGTCAAGGCATCCTCGTAGCCACCTTGAGGTGTTCCCTGTTTTGCCTTTTTCGCCGGACTGGTTTCGTACTGCGGTTCATGGTTGTTTCCAGGTGAGACAGATATTCGTTGTTGTTGCTGTTGCGGATGATGATGATTTTGCTGCTGGTGGTGATAGCGACTACCTTTTGCCGGTGGGCTAGATGGCTCGTAGAGTGCTTCGCGTGGATCAAATCCGAGGCGATCTTTATAGTATGACTGAGTCGTCATTGCGAATTCAAGTTTTACTTTTTTTTTATTACAATGGCACTCTAATTGATACCCGTTTTAACTATTATCACAAGATATGTATGTTATATATGTAAGTGTTATTATTTATTTCTTTCTCGAAAAACACACAGACAATGGCACTATTACAATAATAAATTCATTTTCTCTTTTCCGTCAGTTCGCACACTATTCACACACACACACTCGAAAGTCGTTGTTTGGCACTATTTTCTTAAGAAATTCTTTTTTTCATATTCTGCTGCACATATAGGAATATAAGATTATTACATATTTAGCTTGTTATGTCAAACAAAAGTGACGCAGGGTTCTACAAATTGATTGCCCTAACCACGCGCAGTTCGAGGGGTGACTAAAGGTTTGATAAAACTCAAATCAATCGATTGGCATTAAAATTCATGAATGCGCGAAAAACTTAATTATAATTATGGGCTTTATTAGACACTCAATAAACACCCATTTGACACGCACAATACTGACTGACGTCTGTTCTTGAATTGGCAAAACGCCCGACAAAAAAACCGATCAATTTGCTGCCGGCTGAGAGAGAAAGAGGTGCCATCTTTTGTAGAAAGGTAGGTACCTACTACAACGCGAAAGGTATTTTACGAAATGCAAATTTATTCGTCACCAAACGATTTGATGACGTTATTCCAGAAGATCTCCCAACACCGAACCCAAGGGTTATTGAACTACAAACTCGTAAAAGACAGAAGTCAGGGCAGAGCGGCGGGCACCATAAAAGCAAAATTGTGTAGCGCGCGTCTACAACTTTTATTTTTGGATCTAAATATGAATGCACACCCCACTCGAAATAAAGTCACCGAATGCATCGCATCCTCTAGCCAGCCACCACATCAGAGATGGTGCGCGGCGGCTCCTTCGCTAATGGCTTCTTTCATTGTGCCTTCAATTACGCACCATACGGTGTTCGGTGTTTGTTATAATCCAATAAAAACTTTACACAATGCAGCAATTTTGCCATTCGTATTGCCAGATATGGATTTTATCGCACAAGCAAGCACAAGCGACATTTATAAAGGAAATAACCTTTAAATTGGAGGACCGCTGCTCCAGAAATTGACGAGCGTTTTTACAGCCATGGCATACGAATTAATTAACAAATAATCAATTAACATACAGCTAGGGCCAGTGATTGCGAATGGCAGCACTTTAAATGTGTTTATTTATTTTCTTTGGCGATAAAAGTTGCTATCGTCGTCGTCGTCGTCTGACTAAGCTTTTCACTTTGTACCTACGAGTTGTATAAATGGTTAAAAGATACACATCCAATTCTACTATTTATTATTATTATTATTTTGTTCAGACACATATCAAGGCCGTAACGGAAACTACAAATGTGATTAGATACGACTAAAATTTATTATTGTGTTAATAAATTGCTCATTTTTGGCAGTTGGATTATGTAAATTCACTTCTTGGTAACGTTTCTTGTTTTTTTTTTTTTCGACCAAATTACTAATCACATAGAGAACCAGAGAAGAATTTCTCTAAACACATTCTTATTGTTCGTTCGTTCGTTCGTTCGGATACATGTGGCACAATACACAGAGATAACAAATTTTACGTTGTTTCACGCCAGCCAAACAGGTTGGTGAATGCATTTTCTCTGAGTAATTTTCTCATTTTTTTGATTAAAAAGATACTCGTACAGGTACTGAACAGATACTTTGTAAAAAGAAATAATTCGTAGCGCACCCTTAGTCACTTTTGATTTGCAACAAATTTATATATGAAAAACTACATTTAATTAATAAAGAAAATATATATATATAGAGGTATGTAAAATAATAATAAATACAAGTGCAAGAAAAGAGGACCGCTCGGTATCGAATTTATAATGGGACTAAACACAACAAAGTGTCTTAATTCAAGAAAACCGAGTCCACACAATATCTAAACGTAGCACACCACCATACAAGTCAAAACACACACACACAATCGGGCATTACACACCAATTCGAAGAAAACGAGCTGCGAGTATCTGTGTGTGTCTCTTTCTGTATGGAGAAACCATAAGAAACCAAATGAATGAATGGCCTAAGGTTGTTTGTAGCTAGCTCGAGCTACACAAGCTAATCCGCATAGAAATTGAATAGATACACTTTTTGTGCGACTGTTCTCTGTGTGCTAGAACTCCTGTGCTAAGGTAATAGAAAAAAAAAAACTTTATGCGAATGACGATCAGATTGATCGGAGCAGGTATGCAAAGACATCAACCAACCAACCAACTAATACAACAGCGCGAGCGATTTTCGCATACCTACACAAGCAAAGAAAAATAGCCGTAACTTGAATTTAGTACGAGTAGCGACTAGCGAGTATGTAGGTTCTCTTGGTCATTCGACAAAATTCAACTTTGAATTCAAGCGAATTGAAAAGACCCCTGGGTTGAGTCTGTTCGTGTGGTGGTTTTGATTGCACAAGTGACGTCACTGCGGATTATGATGTCATGGAGCATGATTCCGAATCACGGGGTGGCAAATGGAAATACCGGCAGCGCACATTAATGTGTAATCAAAGTACAGCATGTTCAACTATTGCTGATATCACATAACAGGGTTTCGTTTAACGAGGTTTAATTAAAAGTGGTACTCCCCTTTTGAGAACAGCGAATAATTGCGCGCTTAATTGATTTTTAATCGATCGGTAGCATCTCAAGTAATGTTTTTGGGAGACACAAGAACATCAAGAACATTAAAAACAATTCATCTAATCTACTCGTAGTAGATAATGAAATTGAAAACAAACCAATAACGCCTCCAAAACAAAAATAGACAAATACTGAAACAGAGCGGTGTATTCGAATCCAGAGGAATGGAAATTAAATTGATTAACATTTGCCTACCTTAAGTGCAAAATAGCAGAAAATACAAAACCACCTGTCGTTTGGATAACATCAATATTTACATACTTTGTGCGAAGGAAAACAAAATGGGTATCGTATCATCCCTTCACAATCAGAAATTCGAGTAACATTTGTACATACAGTGAACCAAAAAAAAAGTTTGACAGTAGCTACACTGTCATTATTGTAAATTGAATAATTCTGCAGTTTTTTTTAGGAATATTGAAGTCAAATAAACTGCAAATGAAATTGAATTTTTTTAATATTCCAAATACAGTGGTGGTCCAGTATAACGAATGCCGATATATCGAATGATCGATTATTATCGACTCTATATAGCGAACGAACAAAAAAATTGTATTCGATATAACCAATGTTGCTACAATATCTGTGTACATGCTTTAAAAAATAGAAAGAGACAGATTTACCTAAGAAATACAAATTCCTAGTAAACGGTCGATGGAAAAATTTGGCTGTTGTAAATGCAACCCACCGACGGTAAGATCTTTGATCACAGGTCCGCAGTCACAATGGCAAAATTGCAATGAATTAAGTTAGGAATTGCTTCCTCATCCAGAGTATTCTCCAGATTTAGCTCTCTGGGACTATTTCCTGTTTCCAAACATGAAGAAATGGCTCGGCGGCAAGAGATTTGGGTCGAATGAAGAGGTCACCAATGAAACAAACGCCTATTTTGAGGGCCTCGAGAAATCGTATTATTTGGAGGACATCAACAAATTGGAGAAAGAAGAGGAAGAAGAAGTTGAAAGAAGTGCATAGAGCTAAAAAGAGACTATGTTGAGAAATAAAATGTTCTTCTGCCGAAAAGAGTGTTCCTTATTTAAATTTGCAGGGACTTACTGACCCACCTTCGTATATGCGACAATTAATCGCCCGATGTAAAAAAAAATTTAGTTACATATGTCTATGTTTTGGAAGCTTTTATAATAAATTCCCTAAGTGTCCAAGTTTTTTTGGCTTTTCCCTTATTGTGTCTCTTAAATAGAAAAAAAAACATATTTGAGAAAAATTAATAAAAACTACAGTAAAATCTCTCTTAAGCCGTTAGCCATGGGACCGGAGTTTTTCGTCCGGTTATGAGAGCTGTCCGTTTATAAGAACGCATTTTGTATGGGACAAAAAGGTGTCCATTAATGAAAGTTGTCCGCTAAACAGGGTGTCCGCTAGTGAGAGATTTCACTGTATTTGGAAAACTTAAAAACTGATGTTACATTTGCACTTTCATTGATTTGAATAGCTTAACGGTTTGCGATTTTATTCAATTCTATAATCGCATCTTGCTCCTGTTCAACTTTTTTTTTGGTTCACTGTATGTATGTATGTGCATGCGTTTTTCTCTAGTATCTCTGTATCGTATCTATATGTATGTTTTCGAATGTAGGCGCATTCGATTCGATTGATCAAACAAAACGTAATTAAGTGACCTAACTTGTGTGTATCCAAGGAGTTTTGTTTTCCAAATAACCTGCAACTAGGCCATTTCGCCGATGACAATCATCAGAGACCGTTAGAAAACTATTTGCCCAACTATTACTCTTTTATAGGACTAACTTACGCTTTAATGTAAACACACATTTCAAAGCAACAAAAATCCACTTAAGCCAAAGGTAAACACACAACACCAACCTCATACTCCACTAATGAGTACGGATTAAGGCACAACTTTAATGAATTGTGTAATTAGGTGAAAGAGAGTGCTTGAAGAATACTTCAACTGTCATTCAGTCCAGCAGCATCGAATCAAATTTTGTTATATAATTTCAAGGATATTGATAGCTTAGCATAGGTGGCCATAAATCCATAATACTAAACTAAACAGCAACAGAATTCATTCATTCATTACATCGAAGTGACTATGAGCCATCGATCGACGAAGTAAATGGAAAGTAACGATCTCATTCGGTCTTATTAGGTAACATAGCGATATTTGCCAGTACGTAGGCGTAAAGACGTCGGCGGTAGCCTGCCTACCTACCTTGTTGTTTTTTTTTTTAACTTTTAAATTGTAAATTATTCAACACGTACGCCTAAGTATGTATCTACAACTGGTGGTTGCCGAATCCGGTCACTTAAAATGAATCGCTTTACTTGTCTCCTTTATGATGAAATTGATCTCAAACTGCAGCGCGTTCGAAAAAGACACACATCATCAAATATAGTAGCAATTGCTTGAACATATGGTAATGGTAGTATGAACACATACATATGCACATATGTGTAGTTGATCGGTTTGTCAAGTGCGAGCATTTATTTGCACGCCGCGCCGCGGCCGCCCAAACGAAAGAGGTAGGTACGCCAGACTTCGTAGGCGTTATCCCATTTTTTTTCCATCTATCCATTTTGCTAACAAGAGATTGAAATGCAACAATGGGTACGAGTATGTAACGCGCGGATTAAAAATAACCTTAAACAAATATTTCGCCATATTTTCTCTTTTAGAAGCCAATTGCTAAAATTGCAAACAAATATTTCTGCTTTTTTCAACTGTTAATTGAAAGATATGTACATATGTACATTCAAGCTTAACTATCCGTGGGTGACTAAGACCAGAAAAAGAATTGTCAATTAAACATGCATTCCGAGAAGGATAGATTGCTATTGACCACGATTTATAATGAACCGGAAATAGCCAACAATTGATGCAACCTTGCTTAACGAAATGCAAAAGATTTCATTTAAATAGAAAGATAGATAGATAGATAGATAGATAGAAGGATCTAAGGCCCGTATTGTGATGGTCGATAATTGATACAGTGAAATCTCTCATTGGCGGACACATTTTTGCGGAACCAATTTCAAATTTCTCATACAAAATGCGTTCCTATAAGCGGACAGCTCTCACAATCGGACAGAAAACTCTCCGTGGCTGTCCGCTTAAAAGAGATTTCACTGTATGTATATGAGCAACATCTATCGATCGTCTATTGCAGATCTTTGTTTAAAGCGAGATATGCTTCCAACGTCTTTTCGTGCTAGGCCTTTGAGATCGTTGAAAAAGTATTCTCCTAGGTTTAGCCGCTATCACGGCAATCGGAGCTCATGTCATCAAATCTAGGATTGTCTGGGAATGCCTAGATATACTTAATAGACTGGGCGAAGGAGATAATGTCACCATATACTGGGTACAAGAACATCTGGGGATAGAAGGTACCAAAGAGGCGGACAAACTTGCTAGAAAAGGGGCTGCTTCGTGGGTCCTGAACCATTCTGCGGCATATGGAAGTACACCATAAAAGAGGAACTCCGATCAATGGAGAAGACAAACAGGACCAAGTCCTGGACAAAAATTCAGAGTCTAAGACAGGCTAAGAAACTGCTGGTAAAGTACAACGTGAAGAGATTCAAAGCTTGCATTAGCCTGAACAAAAACAAGCTCCGCATCCTGACGGCGTAAGCTTAAGGACCATAAGGACTTTGTAAACTTAAGGACCATCTCAGGAAGCTGGGTCTATCAGATGAAGACTTATGCAGATTCTTCACAGAATAAATACTGACGGAATGTGGGGTATTAACCCAGAAAAGGTTCAAGTGCTTGGGTAAACACCAACTTACAGCAGATAATCTGCCACTCATTGCACCCAGTTTCCTGCCGCGATTTCTCAGGAAAATTGACCTGGATGAGGTGCTATGACCTAGGCAATTCTCATCTGGGTTAGGTGTAAGCAAAGCTCTCTCTAATCAGTTCCAATAGGAATAATGACGAGATGGATGTCCTTTTTTATAGGACTTCTTTGGGGGCACAATAGCCCGTAAGGTCGCGGTGCATGTCACCCTTCAATAATAGTAATAGGTGTAGTTTTCTGTTACGGGAAAGAGCTAGACATGAACAGATGAGATGTGTTGGGCTTTCTTCGTCTTTCTTGTCTCTGCAACTTCTACAGAAGTCGTACGAAAGGACGCCAAGCCTAGTTGCATATTTGTCATTAAGGCAGTGTTCTGTAATGACACCAATAATCGTACTAATGTGAAGTCTTTTTAGGGACAGAAGGTATGTTAGTTAGAAATGGCCAACGATACATAAGTACAGGGCCAAATAGCTATGAACCACTTGTGCCTTTATGGGAGAAATAGATGAAAGTAAGAACAAACGTAAGATTACATTGCTATCGCTATTAACGGAAGGTACCTTCCAACGATTAGCAGCTTGATGGAAGCAGCTCTAGCTAGTTTTAGCTCTAGGCGAGGTGGGCCAGCAAAAGGGACCTGGGAATTATAGAAATGTTTGGCTTCAGCAGTCCTAGGTAGAACCAAGCCTAGCTTCCCGCAACCATTTGTGGGAAAACCTACAGTTTTCTGCCGTCTCCGAACGGCGAGTTTGGAAGCTTTTCATGACAGATGATACTCTTGAATGCTTGTCAGGCATTCGGAAGAGGTGGGCACTGTGAAAAACTTTTTATGTGTTTTGCGGCGGGATTCGAACCCAAGACCGCTGGCTCAGTAGTCCGACACACTAACCACTTGCGCTACGGTGCCTGGGAGTAGGAATTAACCTGGAAAAAATGGAGCTTGTATTATTCACTAAGAAGCAGAGCATTCCCCAACGTCCTGCATCTGCGTTACTGGAGCTATGCGAAACACCCTCACCGCTGACCTTAAAACAATGTTAAATATTCCTCCGTTGGATATAGCAACAAAAACGGCGTTGCGACTTAAGGAAACCTCACAGTGGCAATCTTCTAACTAAAGGCACGCCAGAATACTTTCAATGAATAATCTAAACAGAGGAAGTACGGACTATATGACTCCGCTCCTAGATTAGGACTAATATTCCCAGCCGCCAAGAATGGGTAGGAAATATATGTGTGAATGACAAATCTGCATTGGAGATCCAAACGGATGGATCCAACACATGTGATGGTATATTAGCGGGTGTCTTTTCGGGCCAGCTCAGCCTGAACTTGTCCTTAAGACTTTTAGAACACTATAGTATCTTCGATGGCTATTCGTGAAGCCGATGAAATCGATGTGCAATAGTGACATTTTCATTTACACCGATAGCCCAGCAGCTATAAAGGCACTCGAATGTGCAAATATAAGATCAAAATTGGTTAGGAACTGTCGCGCATCTCCAAACGAGATATCGAGCAGATGTATGCTCATGCTGTGCTGGGTTCCTGGTCACATGAACCCCGTACATCAATGGAAACAATAAAACACAAAATCTCTACGCAGGCTAATGAAAGATGGCGTTACCTTAATAGGTGTAGCTACGCCAGGTAGACTTGGACAAATCGACGTAAGACTTACAGCCTGTTAAAACACATTTCAGCATCCTAGTTGCCGTATATATATACAGGTTATTGTGCAAAATAGTCAGACATGTCAGCAGGCTGGGAATCCTCGCCAATTACTTTTGTCACAGTTGCATGGACGAGGAGGAGGAGGAGTCCCCCTATCACCTCCTATGCAGCTACCCAGCACTCTCCTCTTTAAGAAAAAAGATTCTGGGAGAGTACTTCTTTATAGATCTTCAAGATATTTCCTCAACCGATATCAATAAAAAATGGAAATTTATCCAATTCTCAAAATGGTTCCAAGTGTACCGATAAGAATGTGGCAACACAATGGACCTACTCCGGTCTAAGTGAATCCTACCGAATGCGGTGGATAGCCACCTTACCTAACCTAACCTACATATGTGTATTCACAATATTCACATATTCACAATACCATAGTTTAAAATCAATCGACTCAATCGACAATATTGTCGTGACGTTCGCTGATCGACAATAAGGACTTTTAAATTGTCGCTTGAGCTGTAGTTAAAGTGCTTTAAGCGGGTAAAACAAAAATTCAAAAAAATCAATAATGTTTTTTGTATGTTTTGCTGATATTTGGGTAAATTTAGTGGGAGGCTTCTAATTGCCCACGCAAATATTCCTACCGCGGGAAGGTTCGTGATCAAAATCATGTACATATCTTAAAATCAAAACTACGAAGTTCAATGTAAGAATATTTTATTTTATGGTATTTTATAGGGAAATTTCTTTGTACAGACGTCACAAAATCTGAAACTTGAGGTGTAAATGAAAAATGTAACCAAATCTTAGTGGTTGGTCTACTGAGCGTCAGGTCGTTGTTCGAGACTCAGCAAATACCAATTTTTTTTTGCTGTAAACAAAAAACAACAATAACGTATGAGTGTTTTAATTATTTTTCGGCGAAACGAAGAGAAGAATACTAAGGTTTATTAAAAAGGACCTGTAGAGCAACAGCTACTACATTGGCCACAGGGAGCGAACCTCATTGACGTAAAAATATCCCAATAACTACGATACCAAGAGATACAGATTTATAAACGAATGAAACGATATGTGCACCTTTAAAGCACACATACGGATGAATCCGAAAACGGTAGGACCAAATGCTCCTTAGCAATGGGCAACTATTCGAGCATTTTCCAAGCAAAGATATATGCAATATTAAAATTCGTGCAAGTATATACAGGAAGCAAGACAGCAATTCTTTTTGACAGCCAGGGTGGCCATCAAGGCGCTGAGCTCATGGACAATCACCTCAAAATTGGTGTGGGAGTGCCTTTAGGAACTAAACACTTATAGCGAAACAAACAAGGTGGGTGTGGAAAGTAAACAAAAGGCAGTTAAACTGGCAAAATCAGGAGTGACTAACCCCGCTATCTGCAGGATAGACGAATCGTCATCCGTTAACAACCCAGAGAAGAGGAAGAAGGCAATAGAACTACACGCCCTGGACTAAGACAAGCTGAGATTTTACTCAGAAATTATAATCGTTAAAGATCCAAACTACATATGTGGTTAGGAGATAACCCAAACAGACAACCATATTGGGTCACCTTTCGTCTCTCTTCCACGACCCATCTTACACGGAGAGACTCTCTGGACTTCTCCACAGTTCTTCCCTGGAATTTTTTAATACTGCTATACTACCCATTTGAACATTCCTCGACTCATGCTTAGAACTGTTCTTCTGAGTAGAATTAGCCAGTCAATTTATTGCCTTTTTAGCTTGTGTACATCATTCCACGTTTGACTATTTTCTCAGATGTTCTGCCGTGGCCCATTTCTTGATCAGTTTCTCTACCTTGAGAAAAGTTGTTTTGGCCCGAAAATCGAGGTTGACCCCGCTGTTTTACAATATAGTTCGCGTTTTCATTGCCCTTAAGGCTGATGTGTCCTTGTACCCAAAGCAGTTTTACTTCAGTTTCATATGAACACTCATTTAAATTCAGAACACTGAGCCCGCCGCTACGTCATCCATCATGGATCCATCCGCGATTCTATGCAGACTTAGAATCCTAACAGGCTTTGTGGCCAGGCGCTGTAAGGTAAGAAAACGCCTTAAAAAAAACTGGGACTATCCTGCAGATACTGCAACGAAGAAGAAGCATAGACATAGAGGGAATTATCTCAACGTTGCTCCTAAGGAAAAAATAAATAAATAAATACTCGGCGCCAAGAGTCCTACGGCGAACTGAGCCCAGGTTAAGTTGAGAGGCGGAGCTATCTCAAAACACTAGGCACCAGAGTGGGTTTATCACGATCCCCTAAGAATCCATCCAAGGATGGCACCTAAACCGACACAATTTCCCACAATTTCCCACAATTTCCTCAAATCATTTTATCACCCTGCAAAATTTTAGAACGAGTCTATGGTTGATTCGGCCTACCTCCTCCAGGTTACTAAAGAAGTAGGAGCCTAGAATGTTCCTTCAATTGCGAACTTTTGAATGCAAAACGCTGCAGGTATCCGGGAGTCTTAAAGACACTTTTAAATCTGATTCCACGCAATAGATACCAGATCACGTGTCGCTTGCAGTTTAAGACCCGTCCGTGCGTAGTAGTCCAACGTACTAACTACTGAGCCACGGCATCAATCCCATAACGATACTGAAATTTCTCAGAGTACCCGCACTGGTGGATTGATGGAGGCTCGGTGGTTTTATCGAAGTATACACATTCGTCATCTGAAATACCTAGTTGTTGTTTTTGTTTTTATGTTATTGTTAACTTCGCCTGGACTTGGTCGAAATAAGCCCGTATTATATTTTAATTCATCAATTGTTGCATATTCTGGTCAGAGTATTCGTACGAATAAATGGAAACAAATATTTAGGAGCGTAACTTCGTTAATTTCAGAACGCCAGGTGGTATTTTCAGCAGTTAAACTTTTACGTATTTTATCCTAATGTGCTATGTATCTTTTTGTAATGTGAAATTAGTTGGTTGGAAGCTCATTGGAAAATGGTAAATTATGTAATTACATAATAATTAGACTTTGTAGTGTATTTAATTCATTTTTAATGAAAGAAAAGAAATAAGAATTAGGTAGTCACTATGCGTACATATGTATAGTGAAATCTCCCATTACGCACAGCTCCATTCGACGGACGTATGTACCCCTTAGACGGACAAATATCGCAACAGATGTCAACTAAAAGACAAAATACAATAGAAATAACGATCACATTTAGTACAGTAGATACTCTCTGGGCGGCGCGGTGGTAAATATCAATTTTCTAACACAACTACTCCCATATGAACCAATAGTCTGTTCCCGTACTGTTGAAAACAGCCGAAAACTACGCAAACTATACTCTCTTCTGTCAAAACCTATGAAAAATCTTCGTACGGGAACAGGATTTGACTGTTTTCGGCTGTTTTGGACAAGTACGGGAATAGACCTAATGTGTATGAAGTATGACGTATGTATTTTTCAGAAGATCTTCTGTATTTTGTGGACACGCAAACTCTTCGTCCCATTAAATCGTTTGGAGAGGCGGACGAAAATGTTGTCACCGTCACTGTCCGCCTAAGGGAGATTTCACTGAACATACAAAAGGAGTTTCACTTCGAACGTGGGGAACGTTATTCTAAAGAATAATGCACTCATCCTTAAAAATATTAATCTGCTACGGATTCGTTCAATTTGAGAAGAGAATTCCCACGGTTGGTGACTAAAAATGCAAACAACAATCGATCAGACACCTCTCAAAGTCCATACTTTACCTATGACCTCATACCCTTAGCGAAAAGACCACCCCACAGCAGTTCTACTAATTGACACAGGGAAAAACATGCATAAAATCAACTTCACACCCTACATAGATATCGCTGCGCGTATGTATCTGTATGCTGTTGCTGTCATAAAACGAAACAGGAATTTATAACTCACGACTCGAAAGCAAAATAAAAAAAGCTCAACAACATTCCAGTTATAGCCTGAATCACTATAGATACTTGCAATGCCAGCAAATTCTGAACATATTTGCATACGAGGAATACAAGAACACCCTTTGTGGATGACGTTATATTGATTTAGTAAGAATTAAATATGACATCAACAACAGCTGAGCTCAAGTACCAACACCGAATTGAACTTCATAGATACATACATACATACATACATAATATGTATGTATGTCAAGCACGCTTTTTTAAACTTAGAACGGCCAAACATTCGCACTTTCGATTTGAAGTTTTATACATGGTTGCACTTCACTTTAGATACAATTTGATTTGCATAGGGAATGTGTCTCGCTATGTATAGGAGATATCGATTTAAGGAACTTTTAACAAACCGAATTAAACATTTCACCGATAGGCACTTGACTTCGCGTAGGTAGACCAATATTAACTGAGATTTTCTGCGTCATTCGCAAGCCAACTTCACCCGCCCATGTACAAACCAGTTTCGTTACTAAACATATTTAACTAAAAAATTCCAATCCAACATATCTACCAGAGCGCCCAGAAAACCTACTCTATGCTCCATTCTTCCACATAAGCATTTTCTTTCTACGTCGTCGTCGTCGTTGTTGGTCGTCGTCTACACACGTAGAAAAGTGCTTTTCGTTTTGGAAATTAGAAATAACCACTACAGATGTGTGTTGGCGCAAGTCGCCACACTAGTCGTGCGACGATTGTAGATTTTCTTACGGCGCGATGCTTAGTTATTCTGGCGCTGTTGCTTTGGAAAAACTTACAGGTATTTCCATTTTCATTTCCATTGACTGACCAGTGACAGGAGATACTACCGCTAACGCTGACAGTTGTCGTGGGCTAAGCCCACAAATAGAAAGTCTAATTGAGTAGGTCATCCTTCTTAGATGAATGCCGCTTGCGCGATAGATACTCTGAGGTATTTCAAAGTTGCTCCATTCACTGACATCCCATTACATTACTTTAATAAGCAAGGCAATTTTTTTTTTTGCTACATCGCAATATTGTATATTTTATTGATTTTGCTGCTTTATCTTGTATAGGCCTATAAAAGATTAGATCTACAAATGGCGTAATACTTCTTAAATTAAGTCGGATATATCGCGATCGTGAAAATTGTGAATAACCTAGTTGTACATGTAGAAACATGCATTCAACAAAACCATTTCGATCTACTAATAATTCTCTTTAGGTCTGTAAGCGGCATCTTAGCCAGATCATATAGGCAGTTAAAGACCCGTGCTCCCATACAAGGGCAGTGGCAAAGAAGGTGCGCTATAGATTATATTTCATCTTCATCCATCTATGCACAAGTCATTTGTAAGGATGCCATATCTTCTGGCCATTTTTCCTATTATACAGTATCCGGTTATAACACCGACGAGTACATGGATTTGGCTTCTTCTCATCTGCTATTATGTGAGTGTCAGGATCAAAATGTGCCGCATGAATACCAATGCCACAGTGAACAATAATAATTCAGAGGCGAAACGTACGCCCTTGCGGCTTGTCGTTGCCATTGTAGCAAAGGTTATCCAGATGTCCAGCTTTCGCCGACAGAAAAAGAAGGCCTAATGGCAGTAAATTTACTTACTTATCTACTTAGGTGGGACTACAGTCCGGGGTGGACCAAGGCCTCAACCAACAGTTAGCCCGGTCCTTAGCTAACTGCCTCCAGTTGCGCACTTCAAGTTGGTTGAGGTCCTTTGTCATTTGTGCGCGTCACCTTAGGCGAGGTTGTCTTCTGCTGCGTTCACCACCCGGGTTAGAGTCGAAAACTCTGGGGACCGGAGTATTGATGTCCATTCGCTCTACATGTCATAGCCAGTTTTTTGACCAGGTCGATGTCGCTGTACAGCTCATATAGTTCGTGGTGGAATCTTCTCCTCGAAAACCAGTTAACGCAAACGGGACCGATTATCTTACTTACTTAGTTGGCGCAACAGCTCGAGGTGAACCTGGGCCTGCTTCTCGCAACCATTTGTGTGTGCGTGTTATATTTTTGCACGAATGGAAGGGACCTACAGTTTTTTGCCGACTCCGAACGGCGAATTGAGAAGCTCAATCGTGACAAATGATACTCTTTGATGCTTGTCAGACATTCGAAAGAGGTGGGCACTGTGAAAAACGTTTAGGTGTTTGCGGCGGGATTCGAACCCAAGACCGCTGGCTCAGTAGTCCGACGCACTAACCACTTGCGCTACGGTGCCCACCGACCGATTATCGTACGAAGGATTTCCCTCTTGACACGACCAAGGATATCTTCATCCGCTTTCGGTAAAGTTCATGCTTCAACTCCATATAGCAAGATTGGGATGATAAGGGTCTTATATTGAGTCTCCTTAGTCGATCGGGAAAGCGCTTTACTACTCAATTGCCTTCTTAGCCCAAAGAAACAGCGATTGGCAAGAGAAATCCTTCGTTTGATTTCCGATGAGATGTCAGTTTGTAGACAAAGTCCTTTACTACCTCAAAGCTGTTGCTGTTTATTTAATTATAATATACCTTAGGTCACAAAGTTTCTGCGATTATGAAAAATGGACACAATAGATCTATGTAATGGCAACACTAGTCTAACCTTGAGAGTGGATGTGAGTGAGGATCGCCAATAACTTTAATATAAGTTGGAGGACAGCCCTGTTTTTTTTCGAATGGAAACCATACCTCCGAAGATAAGATTTAATATCTATATTTGTCCCCACCTTTACAAGATTAGCTCTCGGAAGTCTCTACGACCTTCAGGAATTAGGGTAGTCTCTCATTATGTGCGTATTGCCCAGCATACCTGACATGAAGACACGGGGAGCTCGCAACAAACAGAGCGAGGGACAAGTAGATTTGATATCAAAACGAGATGACGTTGCTTGTCCTTTTTTGACAGCTGAATTTAAAAAAGGCAGAACAAAAGCGGGATATTGGCCAAACGAAAACTTCGGCCACTTCAAAGTAAATATATAGGCCTGCCATAAGTTCTGTTGCAAATTCAAAACGCTATAAAGAAAAAAAGGTAATGAAAACCAGAAATAACTGCTATTTGCTTTTGCACAGGCTGTCAAACGCATGACTTCCACGGATATCGCGGACGCTGCTGTGAGGCTTCCCAAATTTCTATGGGGAGTCTTGCAGGCCATGCTTTCCAATTCTGACCATAAAGAATAATCCAGTGGATGCAAATCTGGACTTCCAATCTCCTGCTGCTATAACGCCAGGTACATTAACCCTTAATCATTCCTATGTGGTTTTGGCTTTAAGCGCTGAAGCAGAGTCCTGTTGGAAGATCTAGTCCTCTCTATTGAATAGAGTATTGCGCAAACTTTTTACAACACCCTCTAGCACATCTAGTTGGTAAATTTTTGCTCCCATTTGCACCCTTTTTCCGCAGAAATGGAGGGACGTGATTATGTGACACCCTAGTGAGAGACGCCACACCAAACCATTATGGAAGATGGATGATGGCCACAATGACGTAGCATAAATTTGGTTATTTACCTTGTTGCAAACTTCTTACACGGTAAAAATGTTCTCGTCCATAAACAGAGTTTTCATAGCCAGCCAATTTTTTAAAGGATATTTTCATAAAGCAAGCCTATTTTTAAATCATACTCTTTGGACTCAAGACTGGTAAAGTGATGCTCTCTAATCCCTAGCTACTCACAATAAGCTCAAACTTTGGTGGGTGCCTGGTCACAGAGGCATTGAAGGAAATGAAATTGCGGATGAGCGTTCAGGCTCGACTGCCAAATTTTCAGGCCCGAAGCAGCTTTGTGGCATAAACTGGCCAACTATCTCAGCCTTGGTCAACAAATGGGAACATCATCTCCGACTCTCTCATTGGAGAAATGTCCAGCGCTAATTTAGCATTATAACCACACCAGAGGGAACTTCTAAATTACAATTAGAAGGATATTAGCTATCTCCGGTCATTCCCAGTAACAAGTTGGGCCTGTCTAGTGAGACCGATTGTCGACTTTAGAAGAGTTCGAGATAGCCGAGCACCTCCGGCACTTTTCGAGGTTAGACGACATACTCTACATAAAGAACTCCTCAGATCTTATGACTTAAAAAATGAGTCAACCAAGTACATACTAGCCTTTATTAGAAAGGCGGTTAGCCTCTTCGACTTATAAGAATACTATGATACTATAATCTTTTAGGTCGCAGTATCAGTCTTGAGGCAGGATCCAATAAAAATAAAAAAAAAATCCACAACCAGTCAGTTTTCAGGCCATATTTAGCAAAGTCATAGTCTTGATAGACTCGAATCGAATTTAAGGTTCCCAAATAAGGCAAGTACTTCAAAATTATCCGAAAAATTTCGTCCAAGACCCAAAAAAAAAAAAACATTCCAATACCACATCATCAAATCACGAAAATAAACAAATGAGACATCATCAGCTCTAGCTACATAGACCGCTAATGCTAACTTTAAACAAATATTGGCCACAGGCTTCATGAGTGTGTGACTTTAGTGGTAACCTAATTTGACCAACACGAAAGTAACATAAAACCTTTTTTTTCGTCTTCTCTTATGGTCTCTCTCCTCTAATACTTCTTTTTCTTCTTTTATTGGAATTGTATGTTAAATACGTACTTATTGCATACATGTTCATTGTATGCTTATATTTGTTTTATGTCTTTCTTTGGACGAAAACAAGCATCATACACTCCCCGACAAAATGTTAAGACAGACACTATATTCTAAAAAAAAAAGAAAGAGTGTGCGTTACATTTGCCAAATCGGATTGAATCATTAGATGACACGATGTTTTTAGACCGCCATAAAATAATTTCGGGAAAAACCTTTAATTTTGATTTTTTAAGGGAAAAACTGCGTAGGACAGAAAGATAGGACATGTTGATCATTTTGTGTCGATACTTTGTTCAGTAAGGACGAAATCAGTTGTGCTCTTTTTTGAATATCATTTGGTGTTACATTTGATAAACGTTTTCCAAAAAAAGGACAATTAGTGAAGAGAAGTCGAAGAGTAGTGAAAAATTTAATAAACGACCCTGAAAATGATGGCAAAAGAAAGCCTTCCGGAAGACCACCAGAATTAACCCCCAGGAGGAAAACATGCGGAGAGGGTCAAGTTCTTCTTTGGCGACTCGTCAAATCGCAGCTGAAACAGGAATTCAAACCAACCTGAAAAATGTGAGGGTAGTGTTACAAAATACGAACAGCTATGTTACAAAAGCGAAAACTGCTTCGGAAGCCACCTTTAAAGGTTACAAAGCGTGCTGTTTAGAGTTTGCTGGCAGCCACAGCCATGAAAAAGTGAAAAAAGTCATATTTAGTTCAGTTTTGATGGACCTGACGCTCACTAGTTTTTTCACGATCTTTAACGCAACGAATTTTAAGAGGAGGAGGTTCTGTAATGGTATGGGCCGGGATTGGTTACAGCGGGAGGATCAAAATAAAATTTGTCAGTGACAACAGTAACAATACCAGATATGTATATTGAAATGAGACAATTTGCATTAATTATTGCCGAGGAACACTTCATTATGGATACAGGATATTGCGGTAGTCCATACTTCCCGCCAAGTCAAGGAGTACTTTAGTTCAAAAAACATACGTATGCCTTCTTAACTTGCCAATGAATTCATATGACTTGAATATATGTGAGGAGAGCTTGCCCGAGCAATTTGTGCAGGTGGAAAGCAGTACAAAAATATTGCAAAATTAATTGAATCCATTAGTACAATATGGGACAAGATGTATCAAAAATATGCTCAAAAATTGTTTAAAAGTATGCGTTAGCGAATGAAAGAAGTTGTAGAAAACAAAGGAGCTAGCATTCCCGGGATTTTTGAATATGTGGCGCCACTAGAAAATGATCATGAGAGGCTCATCTGTCACTAGTTTCTGTATGAAGTTTGATGATATTTCGTCCATTCGTTTGTAAGCTACAGTCGTTTGATTGACACTACTTTCGCCGGCCGTAGTCTTGATCGAACATTGTTTTTGATGGGAAAAACTGCCGAACAATCATTGTAATGGTTGCAGAAATGTTATCCAACATGGTCCTTCGAGAACACAGTTTATCAGTAGTTTCGTGAATTTAAAATGGGTTGTACAAGCACCGAAGATGCGCCTCGCTCTGGAAGGCCAAAAGAGGTTACGAATGTGGAAATCGTCAAGCAAGTGCATCGAGTGATCGAAAAGTGAAGTTGCGCGAGTTAGCTAAGGCCGTGGGTATCTGGTATCTGTCGACCAAAAACAGCAGCGCGTTGATGATTCAACAGCCGGCTAAGCGTTGTTGCAGCATATCGAGCGGACTTTTTTCCATGTTTTGTGACGATGGATGGAACGTGGGTCCATTACCATACGCCTGAGTCTGCAAAGTGGCTGGAAATCCACGAAATCCGACCAAAGTAACCAAAAGACCAAAGCACGACCAATTGGGATTCGTATTGGTTGCTCACCGGTCACCCACTGTATTCTCCAGAATTGGCTCCCAGCGACTATTGTCTGTTTCTAAACCTCAAGTGAAAGAGATTCAGATTGAATGAGGAAGTCATCGCGGAAACCGAGGCGTATTTCGAAGGCTTGGCCGTTTTGTACTACAGAAAGGGGATCGAAATGTTTGAAACTTGGTATCGACGGCAACTATGTTAAGGAATAAATATAACTTTTCCTAAAAAAACGCTTGTTTTCATTAAAAATCGCGGGACCCACGTTACTAATAAAATTAAATATTGATATGTTCCTCTGGTTATTTGTTTTTATAATCCACATGTGCTATCTTTTTGTCCTCCCCAGTTTTCAGTTTGTCACTTAAAAAATAAAAATTAGGGATTTTTTTTTATGGCAGTACAATCTAAATACATACATACATCGTGGCATCTAATGATTCAATCCCATTTGGCCAATGTAACCCACACTCTTTTTTTTCTTTAGAATATAGGGGATGTATTATTATTTTGTCCTCGAGTGTAATATGGAACGAGAAAAACAACTCAACCCATACATGTGCATGCAAATGCGATTAAAACACCTACTTAGTCCTAGGTCAGTATTATTGAAAAAAAAAAAACACCAATCAAAGAGTAGACGCACTGCTCCGCTATATTGCTGTTTTAAGAAGTTTTGAGTACTGTGATGAATTTTCCAAAAATAAAACCGTGATGTTTTTATGTATGGGTGACTAAATATTGTTTTTGATAAGAAGCTGAGTTAGCACTTTTTTGTTTGTTCGTAGGTACTTTTTTATTACAAGACTTTTACACAAATATGGTTTAAAAATAATTAAAAAAAAAAAAACTTTAACCGGCCGGCGCGGCATCCCGTTTATGTTGTGTGTATATCTTGTCTGACAAAGTGAACAGTACTACAGGCAGGCTGTGATTTTGAATGTGCTAAATTCATCAGTCGTCTCCGCGCCGATATGGAAAACTAGTAATAGAGACACACATGCATGTAGATGGATGAGGACAGGAATAGAAATATAAGGCAACGACACTTGGAATTCAACACTTTCAAAAATTCATAATGTTTAGGCAAAGTACGTTCTGTACTTCCTGGTTTCGCGCATTTGCACCACACAACGCGTCAAGAATATCTTCAAACTTTGTACATGTTTGTATGTAAATAAATGTAGGTATGTACATTTTTATTTAAGCGAGCAATAGGCAATAAAGTAGAACTGGCAACTTATCGCACTCGCTGAGGTAACGAACGATTATAGCGATTTTCAAATATTCCTGATAAACAAAAAATCGCATTTTGACATGTTGGAGTTCGATTGCCGGAAACAGCAAATGACGGCGATATTGAGTTGATTCGGTTTGCCTGTAGGCAACTTCTCCACCGGTCATTGAAAGATCTTGACAGAAGTGTTTTATGATAATGAAGACATATCAATCTGAAGTGGAAATTCCATAGTTATTCTGAGAAGTAGTTGTGTGGCTCAATATGGGAATTAGTTAGAACAAAAAACACATACAGAAAAACTATAATTTACCTAAATCCGCATAAATAGCTAATTAAACCCATTTCTGTTGATTTACAAAATAAAAGAAAAAAGTATTAACAGGATTTTGAGTTAGAAAAAAAATGTCACCACACCAAATTAGACAAATTCAGTGATTATGAAAATACCTTGAAAGAAAATACATACTAAGCTTAACCATCACCGTAAACAGGCAAATCTTGTGGGAGGTGTTACAGAGCTTTATATACACAATTCTCTTATATGGTAATCAAAATTGATACCGAAGAATACTGTAAATCAAATTTTGGACTGCTGAAGCAAAATTAACAGTGTTAAAAGGCAATTTAAATCCTCAGTTCCAGCAGAGAAGTGGGCTTGGGTTGTAGGCGGATTTAAATACAAATAAATACGTTTGTGGTTGTTTTTAATTTCTCTTATACTAACATAAAACAATCTCTGGACGTAATTGCATATATAAAAATATCACTTTCTATAATCATTGAATTTTTTGTTTTTGTTTTTGGTAAATTTTCGAAACTTTTACCATGCACTGCACTCATATCATCCCCCATTATGTATGTAAGTGTCATGAATTTGCAATTTTTCTACTGTCAACCAATTGACATAAGAAGAATGTGCTGTTTACACATTGTCTACACTTTCACACTTCGGGTACAACAAAGAATTCAGAAGATCTTGAAAATTTGCAGAATTTCATCAAAAACCCACTGCCAAGGCATAAAACTAGCAATATATTCGTCGTACAGTGGGTCCTGTTCATACAAAGCAGTGCTCAAAATTAGGTATCTTGTTGAAACTTAAAAAACTTAAAAATTCACCCGAAGAAGGACCAAAAGGAGATATATAGATACATATATACATATACACATAGTAAGAATAAATATATAATTTTCACATGTTTTTAGAAAATGTGTGATGCATTTTATGTTAACAAAACAGTGCATTTTTTCAACTTAATCGGAAATTTAAAAAGCGTTATCTTAAAATCGTTCAACTCGCTTTCACTTTTTTCTTCGGATTTATAACAATAAAGATTTATACTGTATAATTCGATTTAAAAGCGCTTTGCGCAAATTGAAAAAAAAAACCGTTCCAAACATTTTGTTATATGGAAACGAAAGCCTTTTTAATTCACTCACTATATATGTATATTACATAGAACTATCGACACAAAAATAAAAAATTAAAATGTAATCTACATACCGTTATCAATAAATGACATATTAGTATTTTTTTTAATTCAACCAAATTTCACATTTAAAAATTTAAAAAACGAAGCGCAAATTCTAAACTAAACAAGTACCAAGTGTCAACTTTACCATACCATACCTTAGTGACTAGACCAAGTAAGAACTGACAAGTGCAATACGTTTAGCATTAAATTCGCATTTTCTTTTTTTTGGAATTCGCAAAAATGAAAAACGGTATTTTGAGCACTGAAAAAAAGTCCATTTTCCAGTAGCAGCTCTAGTTATTGAGATATGAAGAGCAGACATTTTCACAAAAATGTACCGGTTTTCAAGCTAAAATCTTTTATTACACAAAATTAATTTAAACAAAACTTTATTTTACACGACTTTCTTGCATGAGTGTACCCAGGAGTATTACTCTGAATGCTCCAGCAAAAATTAGCCATCATTTTTGCATTCCAGTGACCCTGGAATCGCTCTTCCATAGTGCGAATGTCCTGATGGAATCATTTTCCTTGCTCTTCCCATAGATCACCCAAATTTTCAGGAAATCGATCTAAATGAATGAAGAGGAAATGTAGCTTAATGCTAATGTTGTATCCAAGGTGCTGAACGTGCAGTATTAGTTGCTCAATTTGCTGAGGGTAGTCGGCCGACTTTTTATTTCCCAAGAAATTTTTCACTACCCAAACGAACTCATTCCACGCAGATTTTTCAACAACTGCCGTACAATTGGTGAAATTTGAATCATTTATTAATTTTCTAATCTGAGGACTATCAAAAATACCAGCTTTTGTCTTTTGGAAACATTTTTGTGATGTACTTGAAACACTCCCCATCTTTCTTAAGAGCTTTTACATACTGTTTTTGGTACCATTGTCACTGTCTTCTAAACGTTCTTGAGATGTAAGATTGGATGTGCTAGATTGGAACTGTGGTACTGACTGACACATCATTAGAACTCAGAACGGTCTACTAGCAGATTGCAAGCTAGAATAAATCCACTAGGAACGATTTTTGCGGTTTATTCCAGTAATATTCTCAACACAAAAGTAACAGTCATCGTGATGATTGGATGGTTCACGCCAGATCATTGGACCTTTGTGCTTAAAAGTAGGTCTTTTTTTATTTGCCCATAAACGCAAAGACTGAACAAAGTTTTTACACACCAAATTTGGGATCCAGGGCTTGATATTTACTTCCAATGGCATCCCAAAGATGTCCATGTAGACTTCTTTTATAAAGTCAGACACATTCAAGCGACATTCTTCAAACATGTACACGCCACAAATGAAACAAAAACTATTTGGATAGGTTTCACGAGTTCTTCTTGATACGGCACCGCGGAAAATTTATAAAATCTGGTTGATTGCTTCGCCGGCCGTTGGTAACAATTCCTCGACTAAGAAGTAAAATCCTAGAGGGTACTTATATCCCAAAAACTCGAGCTGCTAGATAAAAAGGAACGGTAGATTCGGAATCAGCAACGTCAAATTAGTGAGAAACAGTTGAAAAATCTCATGCAACAGAAAAAAAGTGTGATTTTGTTTACCAGTGTAATAAATAATCAAGCGGCGTAAGTGCGGGATAAAGTCGTCGTAAATCGAAGCAAGGTGGGAATTTTTCAAACGACTTTAAATAAACCGACGCGACGGGGTACGTCTGTATTGTTTTTAATCTCTCCCCTATTAAATGATGGACGTCTGCTATAGATTGCAGAAAATGCATTCCGCGACCGTATCGCGGTCAGTTATAGGTATTTGTAATGATACCAACTCTTGCTAGATAAAATCCAGTATATATTTAGTATACAGTGAAAACACTCCTAGCGGACATTCCTAATATGCGGACACCCGTCTTGCGCGGACATTTTCTCTTAAACCATATAACAATTCTCTCGGACGGACCCCCTTTTAACCGGACAAAAACGTGAAAAACGCCTCTCTTAGCCGGACGCAAACCACTTAGCAACAATCGCGAGGCACAAAATTGTGTTATAAATTGTACGTCGTGTTGGCGATTTACGTTAATTCTGTCTGCATTGCCTTATTTTGTTTTGGCACGTTGAAATGAGTCTTACTGTGAAGAATTGCTCGCAATATACAATGATATGACGTAAGAAAATCCAGAGCATAAGATTGATATTGATTGTACGAGTAGCGAAACAGTAGACGTAATTGACAACAATGATACGGATACTGAACCTTTGTACATATGTACATAATATATATATGTACATATTATGTTATATCTGAGGGTTCTTGTGAGATACACTTGAATAAAGCCGCGCTAATATCGATTGCAAATTTAAAGCAGTTCTTAAAGGACGATCATTGCATTCGAACATTTAACAAATTAAGAAAGCCCTTTGCAAAATGGGCAAAAATTGCCCGACGGTCGCTGGCCGCCCAAGAGAGGTTTTCGTTTTGCTGCATTTTTCAACACAACCTTTTCTCGTAATTTTTGCAGATTCAATATCTTTTGCTATGGTGCTGAGTTTTCTTCAGCCCATTGAAAATACATAAAGGGTCTTTCATTAAGCGCTTCCTATCTTTAAGTCTTATAGCGCAGCTGGTTAAAAATTTGAACCACCGTTCTTTATTCTAATTCGCGAGGGTGGTACAAATTCTGAACCACTTACGATATTATTTTGTTCCTGCTACCGTTCATTCTGTAGGCAAAAATAACTATTCTTGTGAACAACTTAGTTCTGTTAGTAAATTGCAGCTACATATGCTCGTGTGAAATAGCAAAAGTTGTTGCCACAAAAGGGTTTTATAATGTTCAGGTTGCTGTAAGGGTTAAATTGAAATAAAACAAAGTGTGTGTGAGAAATCATCGAAATTGTTTATCCATTTGAAAGGCCTATGGATGCCATTATGTGTGTAATATAACATCGTTCAAATGTCGGCCGCGGTTTCTCTGCGTGGCGCTCATCTGAAATGTCCAATTTTCTATGACTCTGGCGCATAAATCAGGCTAAATTTGACCGATGGCATGGGTTATGTTGGCTTTGAGGGCCGCTGTGGTTTGTGGCTTATTCGCATAGCCCTGCAACTTCAGAAAATCCCACAAAAAAATGTCTAACGGGGTCAAATCGCACGATTTTTGTGGCCAGTTCACATCACTTCCACGTGAGATGACAATGCCATCCAATCGCTCGTGTAGAATTTCCAATGTGGCGTGAGCTGTGTGGCACGTAGCGCCGTCCTTTTGAAACCACATGTCGTTGGTGTCCATATGATCCAATTCTGGCCAAAAGAAGTTGGTAATCATATAGCGCTCGCCGTTGACGGTAATAGCCTGGCCAACGTCGTTTTCAAAGAAATATGGACCGATGACGCCGCCAACCCAAAATCCACACCAAACAGTGACTTTTTCGGGATACTTTGGACGCTCTTGGATCTCATGTGGATTGGTATTGTCTCAAATTCGACAATTTTGTTTGTTGACGTACCCATTCATTCAGAAATGGGCCTCATCGCTGAAGATGATTTTTTTTCAATGAAAATTAGGATCAGTTTCTAACTGCTCCAGAGCCCATTCAGCGAACACACGTCGTTGTCTATGGTCGTTTATCTTCAGCTCCTGAGTCAGTTGAATTTTGTACGGGTGCAGGCCCAAGTTACGACGCAAAATTCGCCAAGTTGTGGTCTGCGAAAGGCCGAGTTCTTGTGAGCGACGCGAAATCGACTGTCTCAGATTCTCCCTCACACTCTCACGGACAGCGGCGATGTTTTCGGCAGATCTTGGGTTTCGTCGACGTACAGGTGTTGGTTTATCGTTTACTGAACCAATGGTCTCAAATTTATCCACCACACTGCGAAAAGTCCTGTCGGAAGGACGATTATGCCGACCATAAAATTCAATTATATGTTGCATTTGACTTGCAACATGGATGATAGAGTGGAAACATGAGTCTGCGATGACTCTTGCTTACAAATAAAATGGTTGAGGAAATTATCCTCGGCCTTCATACAGTATCTCGAGTTTTGGACCTCGATGCCAGTATGGTACTGGGACATCCAGTATAGTTGGAATCATTAGGTATGCGTATGTGGCTTGAAATTTAACTGCAGAAGCTTTGTAGTTACTTCGTTTTAAAAGTTGCACGAGCCGACTCGTTCTCGATCTTTACCAACAGTTCTCGTTTTGTCCATGATGCTGTACTGTACATTGTACTCCACATCCGAAGCGAATCACATTGATACTTAATCGAATGGCAACTCAATCTTAGACCAAACAATTCTGGATTCTGTTTATATACATACATATACATAGTACATATGTACATATAATTATAAATATCGGTAATGTAATTAATATTCTCAGTGTGTATAGAGAGGCTGGCGCCCAGCATTACTCATCATTCATTCATCAAAATTCAGTTCATTCATTGATAATAATTATATTACAATACATAGCTCGGAGGAAATGAGCCGTTAGCAGCTATGTATGCATGACTACAAAGCAAAGACCTCAAGGTCAAGGCAACAGCAAGTTGATAAATACTAGTGGTAGGCGTGCGTCAATGCTTCAGGTAGGTATGCTTTTGAAATATAAAAAAAACATCGCCAAACATGGAAATAGAAACAATCACGAAAATGTACTCGGGTACGTTGTATGTACCTAACCACTGCACAAGCTAACTTCCGCCTAATTATCTGCAAATACATGAAGTTTCAACCTCGGCTAATCAATAAGCATGCTGCATGCTCTAAAAAAGTATTACAGCATCGAACAAACACCCACTATATTCGGGCAAAAAACAATCAAAGTGTAAATTCCTCTACGTGACGTCTGGGAGCTTTTTATCATGTACAGAAAAATAAATCCAAACGGCAGAGTGCTGCCACCTCTGTGCATTGTCTAATATCCAATAGGAATGGACACTACATTACCGATAAACATATGATAAGATTGGCGATTGGTTCAGATACTAGATGGATGTAAAGATTTATCTCCACATTTCTGTACTTTTCCGCCGCACTTGACACGACAGTCTGGGATCGTGACGAGTTGTTTCTGTTGGCTTGTTGCTCAGTCAACATTTTTGGTCTCTTGGAGATTTTCTTTTGTCTCTACACGAACAGATTTGTTTATTTCGTTCCTTTTTTTTTTGTAAATACATACACATGCAAATATTCTGTATGAGTTTGTTGAGAAGATTTGACAGATGTACTGTACATAGATCTGTTTGTTTTAATAATATCACTCATTATAAAAATTAGATTTTTGTTGTGATGAATAAAAATAATAATAATGGCAAAGTCGAAAGTGTGTCCGACAACATTAGTTACAACTTCAAAAGTGATCTAACATTGAGTACGTACAGTGTTCTAGTGACCGAGAGATCTCGTTTCGACTAACGAAATTGGGAACTTTTTTAATGAGGTGGTAGACTGGATTCTTAGTGAGGAAATTCTTTCTCAAATCTTATAATATGGTATGGTGTTTTCACTAGCGTGGAAGTACGATCATTTCGAGATTCAAAAAAAGTGTTCACACCTAAAGTTTGCGAATTCCGTGAATGGATGCATTCAGTACCGATAGTAAATCTATGTCGGTTGGCATGTTAAAAAATTATTAAATATTAAAATCTTTTAGTATATACATATGAACGTAAGTATAGAGGTAGGTACAGTGAAAACTATTTTAAGTGGATAGCCACGGGTCCGGAGTTTTTTGTCCGCTTATGAAAGCTGTCTGGTTATAAGAACGCATTTTGTATGGGAAATTTGAAATTGGTTCCCCAAAAAGGTTAATGCGAGTTGTCCGCTAGTGAGAGATTTCACTGTATAATAATAATACTTGAAGGTTATTGTTAAACATTTGGGTAGATAAAGTAGACTAGTATGAACTTAAGTCGAACTTCGATAACTCGAATCATCACTTGCCACAAATTATCGAAGTTCGACTGTACATACATACGAGATCCCGAATTACAAAATCCCGAATTCGGAGAAATAATAGTTTAAAATTCGCGCACGTAATTCGTGAATATGCAGCTACGAGGATTTTATATATTTTTTGGATTGAATGAAATTGTATTTATATATCTCTTCGCGGAACTATTTTCTCATTTTTAAAATAACGATTTCTTCCTATGACTCACCATACCACCCAACAAAACACTAAGAACAATACAACACGAAATATAAACAAGATACAAAAATAGTTTGGTTAAGTGCACATGATGAGAATCAAAAAGCGCTGTTCTTTTTGATTCTCATAAATTGATATTCATCACACATACTTAATAGGAATCATATTCATAACTACTGTTTGAAATGAGTGTTTTTTGCCACTCACAACCAGGTCACTAACTCATCACCCTTACCCGAACAAAAAAAAAACCCTGAACCTTACCAAAACGCGCACTATGTACCAGATACAAAAATCGTTTGGTTAAATACAGCTAATGAGAATCACAAGGAACAGCGCTTTTCGATTCTCATCATTCATAGTCAGATAGAGCCGACGATAAAAGAATTTATTCACCTACATAACCTAAAATATACTTTTTGCTATTCATATTCACCTTATAGTCGACTTTCAACTTATAGCTGGCTCGACATTTAAAATGACCCAAACGTAATTTTAAATAATTAGAGGCGGTTATAAATGTCTCATATAATATTTTGACGTTTGGGTTTGTTCGTTCAAACCACTTTACAAAAACATACCAAAGTCGATACTAACTAATATAGGCAAAAATATGTTTATGAATAACGAAAAGTTATAGCCGGCTGTAACTATAGTCGGCTATAGGCCCTATTCATAGGCTGACTAAAAATTTGCACCATTCTTTTAAGAATGAGAAAAAAATGGTTAAGAGGATTTTTCATCAATGTTCATTTTTCGGGATTTTGTAATTCGGGATTTTTAGGAATGCGTGATTTTTTTTTTCGGGATTTTGTTATTTCGGGATTTTGTAATTCGGGATTTTGTACACTTCCCAGATCTCGGAGATATACATACATAAGAATCCGTTGTTTTATCTTTGTGCAACGGATATCCCCTTACCAACTTGTTTTGACAGTGGACGATCTCTGATCATTCCTCTACAAACATACGTACAAATGTACAGTAAACTCTCTCATAACCGGACACTGACGGTACCGAGAAATTTGTCCGGTTATGAGAGGTGTCCGGTTATGAGAGGTGTTCGGTTATAGGGGGAAAAGTTAATTGACATCAACGAAACACAATTAATAGACATATGGTATTAGTTTTATTTTATAAATGAATTCATATTTCTGTCTATGGAAATCAAGCTTGAAATTACACACACATACATACACTTAACATACAAACCTATTTAACAGGGGCAAAGGGATTTATAAATGCACACAGTTCTTGGATGTTCGCGGACAAGACGGCATATGCCCTCATTGGTTAAGGAAATTAGCGGGTCATGATGGCATATGCCGTCAAAGAATTTTAGGTACGCTAGGACAAGGCGGGATACCCCGACGAGAAATACAGTTTCTATACTTTCATATTCCGGCATTATTTTTTCACTTCACTGTGACCAGCGGAATCATTTTAATAAAAAATTCGCATAAAATAATATAAAATAACTCTTAAAATGTCATTCTAGCGTTCTCCACCGAAAATTATGTGTCCGTGAGACTGCGAACGTGATAATAACGCAAAGGCACAGTCCACAGTTTACATTTTTGTTTCGTTTCTTTGCAAAGTGCTAAGAAGATGAAAACAAAACAAAAACAAAAACAAAAAAAAGGGTGTAACCTATTTGCCATGCGTAGATGTCTTTTGTCCAGTTTAGAGAGAGTAATATTATATGGCGGTTACGAAAATTGGTGTCCGTGTCCGGTTATGAGAGAGTCCGGTTATGGGAGAGTTTTTTATATGAAAAATCGAGTTTTTATTTCCGTTCTTTGAAATCTGTCCGGTTATAAGAGGTGTCCGGTTATGAGAGGTGTCCGTAAGGAGAGTGCACTGTATTTATATTTTTAAAAGATTTAAATTTGTGATTTGTGGGATTTAAAAATATAAAAGAGGTCCATGGGAGCCAAAAGGTTAGTGACCGCTGATATATAACACTGAACGTGCCCATTTTAACTGAACAGATTATTCGAGGTAATATTATGCGCCAAACCAAATTCAGATAATCCGACCGGTAAAAAAAACAATGAATACAGTAAAACCTGTTAAATTGGACCACACTTGGGAATAAAGAATAGTCCAAATAGTAGTTAGTCAGATAATGGAGGAAGTATTTTATTAAAACTGGCCCATTTACAAAGGTTCTTTCAGAGTATGTATTGGATACTGTCACATTCTTTTCCTTAGCTAATCTGAACCACTAGAACTAGAATGTCAAACCAACTACTTCAGCATAAGTGGGTGTCATATCTGTACATATCTCGGATAACCCCGTTTTATCGATTTCAGTCATCGTTTAATCAGTTGATCGAAGTTTGGCTAATCGAGGTTCTACTGTATTTTAAATGTTGACTTGTCAAATTTTAATAACACAAATATTAAATTAAATATGAAACACTTAATTTATCTTTTTAAATAATATAACGTTTTATTCATGTATGTTATGTCTTCACACTGTGGTAGTTCACACAAGAATGAAACAATAAAAGAAAACAAATAATTTCTTGTATGCAGGCAAATTGTTTTAAATGGGGATTCCCCGCTTTTACAAAAAAAAAAATATTTCATTATAATGGGCAAGCCTATTACATTTTTGAATAAATATTATTTATTCGCAATATAAATACAGCGGTATATCCAATAACAAATGGAACGAATTTAGACACAACGTCAATCCTGATTATCTATTATCAGTCAGATTAACGTCACTTGTCATATGCAGTAAACATATTAACACAGCTCTGGTAAATACATACACACACCTGCATATATCGCTTTTACTCTATTTTCAGAGTCACACCAAAATATTGACCACATTCGTAAACAACATGAAATAAAGCATACAAATAAATTAATGAAAAGCTCATTCGCGATACAAACAGTATTTTTTATCACGTGTCCGGTGTCTGAAAAACCGGTCTACGATACAAGTTCATGTCAATGCAGCGGCGATGGCGATTGATGCATCTTATTCTCTTATTTAAGAGAATCGTATCTAATTAAAGAGTCTGAAAAAGCTGCGACTATGAGAGAAACAAAACTATATCAAACCAACACATTGACAGTATATAAGAAAAAGCGTTTATTTTGTAAATATAGGTACATTTATATTCGTTGATTTATTGTTGTGTTTGTTTTTTATATGCAAGCGAAAAATAGTGGTGCTTGCGACTGCGACTGCCCGGAAAGAAGCAGAATAGGGTTAGCGTGTGAGTGGACCTGTAGGTAGAGTTGCCAACTCAACGCTCCCAACTTATGTAATTTTTAGTGCTAAATCTGCCTAAAACTTCGTTTTTAAAAAGGATGTTCTTTTTCCACAAGATCTATGATAGTTTTGAAATATCAACTAATAGGCGTGTTTTTTTTTTTGCAAGCCTATATAGGCTAGACATGTTTCAGCAGCATGTTTACCCATGTAAAATACAACAAAACCTTAGCCTGGATAATTATCGAGTCTTTCTTTGTACACTGAAAGCTTTTTCGAAGTCTATATATGTAGGTTACAAAAAAAAACACGCCTTATATAAGTTACAAAAAAAAAAACACGTCTTATATAGACTTCGAAAAAGTTTTCAGAGTAAAAATAAAATAAGACTCGATAGATATCCAGGCTAAGGTTTTGTTGTATTTTACATTATCGAGTCTTATTTCTACTCTGAAAGCTTTTTCGAAGTCTATATAACTCCTTCAGGCGGATACACATGTTGTCACCGTCATTGTCCGCCTAAAAGAGGTTTCACTGTGTAGGTTACAAAAAAAACACGCCTAGTATATATAGATTTAAAAAACAAACACGCCTAATGAATGTCTCATGTAGACGCCGTGCTCAGGTCTGTTTCGAAAATAAATCAGAGCAGGCTCAGGCTCTGTTCCGAGGCTCAACTCTGAACTCTAAAAGAAAAACGGCTATTGAATTCATATTGAAACGAATCGACACCACTGTATGAGCATGAGGCTGACTGCTTGTAATTGGAGACAAATACCAGATGAAACTCTGTGCAGAGAGAGAGATAGTATGTATCTAAACATGTTTCGCAACAATTGTCATTCGGATACTCTACTAATTGATATCGTGACGACGATGGACTCATAGATACATCTATTGAGCTGGTGTCTCCGCAGCAACTGTCTCTTTGTAACTGAATCAGGTGAAACAAAAAAAAAACAAATGCACTCACATCACTAATGTGTGTATGTATAGTACGCTTGTATTGTGTGTTACACCAACCGTGCAGAAAAATTTATATTTTTTTTTCTTTCTTTTACATTTGTTACTACGGTCGACAAACAAGCGTCTGTTTAGTGTGACCCCTCTTCTAAGCAACGTATGCACCGGCAACTTCACCAACCACACATGTACATTATGTGCATACATTACATACATAACTGGTGTTGGAGATTTGATGTTACTACTTCGCCCAAACAACTTGCATCTGTTTCTGCGCGACTACTACTATTAACGTAGGTATATTTTAACCGTTCATGTTGCTTTATCCCGGGGCAATGAACTTTTTCCTCTGCATCGTCGTTCAATATTTTTTTTTATTTCCATTGAAAGATTGCAAGTTGAACTCTTTCTTTCTCTCTTTCTCGCGAGTAGGTATATTTATTTATTTATTTTTTTGTTTAGAAATCTTGCGCGCATGATTCATTTCAGTATTCGTTCGTGTGTTGGGACAGAATAAGGAACTCGTTAGATTGGGATAGGTTCAGGGACAATGCCACATTTAAACTTAAAAAATGAGATCATTTGTTTTCTACCCTTGTTCGATAGAAATATGTAAATAGGATGATGTCACTAGTGGTTTAAGAATTTAATGAATTAAGCTCACACATGCACAGTAATGCTTGGCACGAATATTTAAAATTTAATTAAATTAAATTGTCATGAAAATACCAATAGAGCACGAATTGACGACGAACAAGACAAGACACTCTTGTAGATCTAGTTTCTCAAAGTACAATTACAGAACAATTTTTATTATTATTATTAATTGATCTTAAGTCAATGTCATTTGCGCCGTGGAATTGACTGGTTTGGTTTAATTTAAAAAATTCTTTGAGGAAGTTAAAAACAAACATTGTATAAGATACCCATGTATTATTGTTTAATTTTCTAAGAATGACAATGACAGTGAAAACAAAGATTTGGGTTTGTTTACAACCGTCCTTCGAGACAATACCTACATACTGTTTTTTTTTTTTTTTTTTTTGCAAGACTTTATTTTTCTTAAATTTGATTCTTTCAAAAATCCTATTTGGGTTGTCACTTATGGTACGCATCTCGAAGTACAGTGAAGTCTCTTATTAGCGGACACCCTGTTTAGCGGACAACTGGCATAAACGGACACCTTTTTGGGGAACCAATTTATAATTTCTAATGCTTCTTATATGCAGACAGCTCTCATTGCCGGACAGAAAACTCCGGTTAGCGGCTGTCCGGGACTGCATTGCACTTTGATGAAAAAACGCACAAATTTTAGTAAGAACAAAACTATTGCTTATTTGTTTTTTGTTTTATAATATTCGCGTTATGTAAAATGTATATAAAAATGAGCTGTTCGTTTGATACCTAAAAACTCATAAACTAACCATCCAATTGAGCTGAAACTTACACTATATACTTTTCCTGATGTTTGAAGTGTTCGTACATAAAAAAATGGAACTCGAAATTTTTTAAACTCGCCGTACGATTAAGCTGAAACTTACACAATATATATATTGTTGGTTTCAAATTTAAATTAGCTGATCGTTCTTAACCCTCTGTTGACCGACGGTACTTATAAGTACCAGCATGTTTAACTTCAAATGATATCCCTATAGGAACATATTTAGACACTAAGACCAAACAAGACTTTTAAGTATCATATAACCTCAATGAAATTTGTTTTTCATGTATGTTTACCTTATTTTAGCCACAGATATAACGGCTTTTCCGACAGCATATAAGACTTCGAAGAAATTAATTTAAATCGATTTCGAAACTAACAAACTAAATTGGTATTTTTACACAGTTTCGATCTTTTATTTTATTAAATGCTTATGTATTCGAAAGCAAGGAATATCATAGTTAAATGAAAAAAAACTTAAAACAATTTTTTTTGTTATAACTTAAGTTATAGCCTAACGGTACTTTGGAGACTGACTTTCATATTTAGTCCCCATGAGTCATTGAAAAATTCAAAAAATAGTTTTTCATCTTAAAATATCCTCAACTAAAAAATTCTTAAAAAAAATGGAGATTATAACTTTTTTTAATAGCTTGGTCAACAAAGGGTTAAATTAAGCAAGAAATTACTTAAAAGAAGAATGACGTATGATTGATTCAAATCCGATGTGCTTAGTTATAGTATAAACACGATAGCGATGAAACAGAGTTTGAAATTCGTTAGTCTAAGTATGTTTCTGCTCAATTATACTCTTTTTTTCGCTCAGTGTATTTGTAACGAAGTGAGAAATGTTCGTACATCAAAAGTTCTCAAGTTTTCCGATAGATGCACTGGAACACCAACATTTCAAAACCATCCGATTGATCTGAAACTTACAGAATATATCTGTTATGAAGTGAGAAATATTTGTAAATCAAAAGATTCCAAGTTTTCCGGCAGATGGCCATGAAAACCAAAATCTCAAAATTATTACTACAGTATCTAATGCACGGTGACAGCTAAGTTTCAGCTCAATCGGATGGTAAGTTTTTGAGTTTTTAAGATATTATTGTTTGGACAGTTTTCTTAAATCCAAATAGAGTTGTCGTCATTTAATTCTCCAATTTCATTATATTTATGACATAAACACTGTTTTCAATGGGTGTAGCGAAGCGCACCAGGTAACACTAGTGTAAAATAAAAAGAAATGTAGCAAAATAACAAAACATAAAAAAGATAATTCAACATGAACAGATTAAATGACAATTTCATCCCACATTTCGTAACATTTACAAAAAAATATAATTTTTGGGGCTGTTTAATTTTTTTAATTTAATATTGAGTAGGGTATCCTCTAGATTTAATTACCGAGTTCATTCGGGATAGCATCGAATTCACGTATTTTAGAGAAGTTGGGGTCACAATCCCGAAAACCAAAATCCCAAAAACCCAATCGGATTTTGAATTATCGATATGAATGAGGACACTTTTCATTCCTGATGATGGAGGATGACTTTGGCGCACACTTAAATGGCATAGATTTCTGCCTGAAATACACTCGAACTTTGCACTTTTGGTATATGTAGACATTCTTGAATTTGGTCCGCATATACTAGCACCCACCTCGGTGTCCATCTTTGATCCTTCAGTATAACACTGCATTTTTATAGTTCCATACTCAGGAGAGATAATACGTGTTCCACTTCTTTGCGATTTGCCCTATACTTAAAGAATTCCGCATTTAATCCTTCGGGACACGGGTACTAGATATACATAAATGTACAGAGGAAACGACTAAATACAGTACTCTCGTTAACTTGAATACATACAAAACCAGCGCCGTTAAAGTTACTGGTTAAAAAAAATAAAAATAAAAGTCATTTTCTGTTAAATGTTCTTTTAAAACTAGAGAAGACGCTTTATCGAAGAAAACTTTAAAAAAAAAATAATTAAATTTAATCGCAGCTCTGCGAATTATAAATAAGTATGTCAATCTGGGTAGACGGCAGCGTTGCCACTTTGCTGCAGTTGCAGTAGATCTACTGCATTTATTTCGAAATTTGAATCTACTGCCATTAAATTAAATCTACTGCATTCTTGTAGTATGCTTGTTATGACTTCAAGATCGAGAATTTGTTCCCTTTTAGCACAAAACATAACGACAAAACTTTTCGAAAAAGTTGAATTTCTTATCTGAACGCAGTTGGTTTGTGTATGTATTTCAAAGTTTATTATTTTCTACATATTTGGAAGCATAAATGATAAAACAGTTGAGCTTAAATGAACCAAAAGCCAAAATAATACAATAAAAACAGAAATACAAGTCAATTTGTGTTAAAAATCTTGTTTTTCTGTCGAAATAAAAATCTACTGCGAAAAAATTCAATCTACTGCATTTTTTAGAGAATCTACTGCGAAAAAATAGTTCTGAAGTGGCAACGCTGGTAGACGGCCTTAAGCCAAACCATTCAGACTTTGAATGTAGTCGAACATGGGTGCTAAATATAATCTCACTTTCACATCATCTACATATCTGGTAGCATATCTCACTTCCACATAGAGTTATAGAATTAATCTCTTTATTATACATCAGATCTTACGCAACGTCCAAAGGTCTGGGCAAGTTCTTTACAGAAACATATAAATCGTCTAGTAAATTGTATAACACATAATTGTTGTTGACTGATTTTTAGTTTTTGTTTTTAGAACGTTATTACATTGGTTTTGATTATTCAAGGTCATATTTTAATGATACGTACGTTATTTTATCGGTTATCTAGCAATATGTATAACAACGTACCATTCGGGTAAAGTGGTATATACATGGTATATACATAGTTATTTGCTACAGAATGAAAAAAGGCGATTTCTGGGATATTATCCGTATTCAGGAATTAGTTAATTTGTTTCCTTTTTTTTTTAACACGGAAGTCCGAGTTTTCCGGTTTGTTAATATATTTTATAACCAACTGAACTTATACATATATTCAAGGAGAGTATTTATTTACATAAGTATGTTATGTACCTACATATATTAAATTCTCAACTGAACGTGTTTTTATCATCCTACACAAATATTTGGGTGTAAGACAGCTTCTGGCTTGGTTGGACGTCTGCAAGCGCAATCCATGACAGTTTTCACCCGACTACGCAGTGGAAGGATTATGTACAATTTTAACAGGCTGGGTTTATTTGTATGTTTGTATATAAGGATGTCACAACGTACAGCCTAAACTATGGAACCGATTTCAACAAATGAGGTGTCGTTGGATTCATTTTTATCCGGAGAGTGTCCTAGGCTATGTAACGTCACAGAAAAATTCAATATGGCGGGCGCACAAGATGGTGCAAGATGGCGGATAACCTCTTTTTTCTTTTTCTTTACAACCGTTATCAAAGTGGTATCAAATGAAAAAGCTTGGCGAGTAGAATACAATGCGATATGACGTCATTCTAAGTTCAATATGGCGGATGCCCCCAAGACGGCCGATTATCGTTATCTTTACTACATCCTTAATATGGGTATCACATGAAAGGCAAGTAGAACAAGACACTGGTTACTTTTATACAGTACGTTTTGTGCAACTAAAAAGTTGGAAATAAAAAATTAAGTTTAAGTAAAAAAAAAATGAATATCAGGAGAGAAAATTAAACAGAGATTTAATAATATCAAGATTAATGCATAGAAACCATTTCTCTACAAGTTGTGCAACGAATGATAGCGCAATAGACCGCGATCGACTGTTCAAACGCGAAAGAATTTTCAGTCGACCCCGACGCATATGCTATATGTTAAATTAATACATTATAGCAAATACTACCTATATGAATATAATTCTTAAAAATTGGAACAACACTGCACTGCACTCCATCACAGAAAGCGTATGCAATGGAATACTGCGTACTTTGGGGTTTCTTTCTGATTTGAGCAATGTGGGAAAACGGTGTAGGTATTTCCGAAAGGTTCGCAAGGATACCTATAGGGACAAACTAGCGCAGCGTATAATAGGTCTGAGCCTACTACTTTGGCAGTATTCTAGAAAGTGCTGCCTGAAGCTTTGACGCCTTTTTGCCTGAATATTCGATGTGAGGCTTAAAGTTAAGTCTATTGTCGAGTATTACTACCTATAGGTATTTTACAGAGTCTTTCGGATCTGATAGATTGACTTCCTACACCTATGTCCACGTATTCCACATTTTTCCGTCTGGTTTTTAGGACAACTTCCGTTTCGTGATCTGCTAATTCTAGGCCGGAGGATATTAGCCAGGCTTTGATGAGGTTGATTGCTTAGTTCGTAGCTGACTGTATCCCGCAAATGTTCTTTGCAGTGACAACGGTGATATCGTCGGCGAATCCGATTATTTTTACTCCTGGTCGTAGTGTTAATTGCAGAACTCTGTCGTACACGATATTCCAAAGTAGGGGGCCCAGTACTGACCCTTGTGGGACTTCCGCGGAGACTTTATAGTACTTTTTGCCCTCTTCGGTTTCATATCCCAACCTCCTATTGGTGAAGTAGCTGGTTACAACCTTTCGCAAGTAATTTGGCGTATCCATTTTGGTAAAGGACCTTCTTATGGTGTGTACATATTTACATGTATTATCTTCTTTTCAGTTTTAGCGAAAAGTCGAATACATAGCCTAAAAGTTTGGCCAGCTCTAGGGCTTTTCTAGAGGTTGTAGGGGGCACAATAGATCTTAAGGTCGCGGTGCATCTCACCCTTCAAAAATAATAATAATAATTATTATAATAATAATGTATGTACGTATACAAAGAAGGACGGTTCAGACTTGTTTTGCAATTTGTGTTAGTTGGTAATAAGTGGCTAAGTATTTCTCTTGCGGTTATTACAGTCTGTCACGAATTGGTGAAGAAATATTCGCATATTATGCCGCTAGTTAGGTTCTCTTTTTTAATTTAATTATGATACTTCACTCCTCACAAAAAGTCAATGAGTCATCCATTATGAAATACTCTCTTATATGGTACAACTCTGTGTATCTGTATAACACATTCTATGAGATAAAATGGGTCATCGAGCGGAAGTTCTGTTACCTACCAAAAATATAATATATCACTTGTCAAATATTGTTGCGGTAATTTATGCGACATTGACATTGAACTACTTCGTCATACTCTACAAATTTCTGATGTCCAATGAGAAACGTGTACCCAATTGAACCCTTTCTTTTATGTAACCTAATCAAAATAAATTAACACTATTTACTGGTGCTGCTGAATAGGGAAACAAGTGTGCCAATGGGCTACTGGGTGGGGGCAAACCGTTTATCGTATTTATATTTTTAATTCCATTTTCCACTCGAGTGGACGCAGAGTATCTCTACATCATAATAATTTCCATATGCGTACGAGTGACGAAAAACAAAAACAACAACAGCAACAAAAATCGTCAAATAAAAATAAAACATTTCGAAACACACCACACCACTGAATGGTTGTAGCAAGCGCGCGCGTTGCCTCCTGCATTCTAAATGTGTAAATAAGAATCTTAAATTAGTACCTGCTGCTTGCCTCATTCCTGTTGGATGGGCTGTTCTTCATGCCCTGCTTTCGTCTAACAGTTTTAAGTGATTACACAAAAAAAAAAAAAAATAAAAAATCCAAACGTGTGCTTTTTCTCGAATTAGCACAGCACTATCATGGATAACTCCAAAAATGAACAATGTGCGATTACTTTGCGGATCGATATCGCATATTGCCGGCGGAATAAAAATAAACCGCACTGCATGAACAAATTTCAGATAATTAAGTCATTGAAACCGAGATAATCAGCATGCCGCTAAAGGGATTGTGAATCAACTGGCATAGCTAGCACCTCAAAGTGGAAATCAGTACTCGAGTCGAATGAGTGTGGTCCATTACACTTGGCAATACAATTGCCAGCAATTAAATACACTTCTGGGCAGTATAACAGTATTTAGAGATATATGTATCGATGACGCACCTAGCCATGGCTGCTGTGCACTTAGCACTTAAAGATAAAAGAACTCTTGGACATTTTGCAATTATCATCACTCAAGGCAATACTAGTAACAAGAGGTTAAATTGTTAATCAAGCAGGGTGTGTCAAGGAAGTTATATGACGCATCCGCAGCCAATGGAAAGGAGCACACAATTTGGTGTTAGACACTTTTGATATATGTATAATGTATGTATCTACAATCTACAGTGGCTCTCACGATTTATCGGACACTGAAAAGGAAAATGTTTGATGTCCGTTTTCTCAAACAAATTTTTGAGGAATTAAACAATATATGTATACATTATTTCATTTATTGTATAAGAAATAAAAGACATTTCAACGAAACGGTAAAAAAAAAAAAAAAACAAGAAAAACGAAAACAACATGACAATTTCACTCCTCACGCATAAGTCGATCACTTAGCAGTTAATGCTTTGTGGCGTATCCTTTTGCCTTTATTACTTCTTTAATACGTCGAGGCATTGAAGAAACAAGACTTGAGCACATTTCGCTTGTTATTTTCTGCAATTCTTCTTGTAGTCCCGTTTTCAATTGCAAAATGTTACTGAACCTCTTCGAAGCTACCCGACGGCCTAATTCGTTCCATAAGTGTTCAGATCTGGAGACTGTACAGGAGTTTTCAGGACCTTGGGATAATGATACAAAAGCTATGATCTTGCTTTGGGTCGTTGTCTTGGTAGATCATGAAGTTGTCGTTGACATTTTCCTTTAGATTTTGCTTCAAAACTCAGATGGGCTATCTGGACCTTTTTACTTCAATGAAATGAAGGCTCTTCACACCACAACTCGCCATGCACCCCCAGACCATGACTGAGCCCCCCGCCATGTTTGACAGTGGCTCGTGTATGTTTTCTTAGTTGGGTTAACGCCACACATACATTTTTCTATCCGAACCTTTGAAGTTAAATTTGCATCCGTCCGTGAAAAAAACCTATATATAGAGATTGCGACGATAAGAAAGGATTTTCGTTGCCTTTTCTAACTTAAAGCCTCTCATCGTTGTCATTTAGTTTTTAACCTTGTCCTTTTCTGCATTGTGCAATCTTTTTTCATTTTTAAATCGCGAAATGATGTCGTGCACTGTCGAACGACTTCTGTTCACAATTTCAGCAATTTTGCGAACAGATTTACCACTCTCGTGATGTGACAAAGCCATTTTCCTTATATCAACAGATGTCTAATGTCCTCTTGGTGCCATGTTGATCCGTATTAGACAACAACTCACAAAAAAAAGTATAAAATTTTAGTCAAAACACTTTAATCATTCAGCACTCTCATTTTAAACGGTGAATTTCCGTTATATAGTAGGTACTAGCTGTTGCCTGAACTACTAAAAACCGGATCTTCCCGGATTTCCAATTTTCCGGGATTTTTCTCCATAGTGTCTCCATAGTGGAAGCGGTATACCGCCCCAGTGTGTGCACCTATATTTACCGCTATATTTACCGGCTACCATGTACCGCTCCGGTGTGTGAGCTCATTAAATTGTTTAATTCCTCAAAAAGTTGTTTGAGAAAATGGACATAAACATTTTCCTTTTCAGTGTCCGATTAGTCGTGAGAGCCACTGTATACCAAAAAAAAAAATACATTCGTTCAAAACTTGAAAATTCCTTCTATGTGTGGGCTGATGTGCTTCTGCAGCATTCTTCCGTGTTAACTTGATCTTGTTCGGTGACAAGAGTATACACAGACTGATTGGTGATAGATACATAAGTCTATTGGCAGCTAATTAATTTCACTCGAACGCCCACCACATAGTCGTAGCTTTACGTTTTGTTTTGTGTTTCTGTGCTACAAATCTGAAGCCAACGATTTATAGTACTATACCTCCATTTTGACAATTTATATTCAAGTACTAAGGTGATCTATTGGAACAAATGTTTATTTTAAAGATTGCGCAGTAATTGTGGCCTTAGTTGGCTAAATAAACATGAAACACACACTACGTAAGTTAAATATGGCAGCGTTTAAGCAATGACACAATCCGATGATTCGTGATTGGAATTCTTAGGTAGTTCTTGTCATTTAAAACCAAAAGAACTGATTCATATCCTATTGATATTTGCGAACCAACAACGCATGACTTTTGATTCACCCGGTGATAGCATTTCCTACTTCCAGGTGGCAAAGGTATTTTTTTTTTATTTTTTGTTTACAACACTGCTTGAGAGAGAATTTTTTCTTTATTTCTCAGAACAGAACTATCTTGCGGTGAAAGGCGAATTTATGTAATTGAAATTGGCCACAAATTACGCACATGACTACAACATATTCTCGGCGGTTGGCTGTTTAACGGTTTCCGGTTACTGTGCGAATTCATGTAAAAATTGTGTTCTTCCTATATGATGAGAGAAGGTTTTCGTATGTTGTACATATTTACTTGTCTTTATCACGGTGTGCAAAAAGGTTTTAATAAGACTTCTGAAATTGTTATTATTTTTCGAAAGTTCTTAGTATTTTGTTGGATTTGTGAATACCCGAAAAGTAGTGGCGGAAATAACGGAAGACGGGAGTGGATAAAGGTGTCTGTCTCACTTTTAAAAGAATTTAAGTAAACGGTTGTATTATTATGATAAATTTTAACTTCTATGTGGATACCCAGGCATGTAGGAGTAGAAGGAAACGAAACAGCAGGCGAAATGGCCAGGAGCTGCTCTGAAATAGATACAGTGAACTCCCCATTATGTACAGCTTCCATAGACGGACAGATCCTTTAGAAGATGGACACATTTTCGGAACCAAGCTTTTATGTTTCAGATGGCATACATTTTACTTTCTCTTAACCGGACACTCCTCTGATCGGACGCGGACATGCACATCTGTCAGTAATTATTTAATATAAATCCATTAGACGGCCAAAGCAAAAAAATCATCCATAGATTCACACCAATTTTTTTGTTTTTATTTTGATTTAAATTTTAAAGAAACATACATACATACATACTTGCTCACAGTCGCCAAAGATGCACGCGAAATACAAAATACAACAGAAATAACGCACACATTGAGGAAATATCTTGAAGGTCTATTAAGAAATATTTCCCCAGAATTTTTATTTCGTTAGGAGAATGCTGGGCAGTTGTTAAATAACGATAATTTATTTAAAACAAATTGTTTAATCCCTTGAACAGACAACTCTCTTTGGCGGACAAAAATGTTGTCACCGTCACTATCCGCTTAAGGGAGGTTTCACTGTATAACACAAGCTGAAAGATAGATCCTACCGGTCTTCAACGAAGTTAAGACACTAATAGACCACGTCACCACAGATATAGAAATGGAACGATGGCGAAATACTATAGCGATTGGGTTATTGCCCCCAAGCTTGTGGCCCGCGGTAGACCAAACAAGATCAACAACCTTTCTTTCAATGGGAAATTCATGTGCTCGTCGGTGTTATAACCGGACACTTCACCCTAGGAAACATGGCTGGAAAATACTGTTTCCTTACAAACGACTTCTGTAGACGCTCCACGGACGAGGATGAAAAATAATCCGTAGCTCACCTTCCATCGCACGGCCCTACTTTCTAAGAACACCGCCTCTCCTGCATGGGCGCTGGGTTCTTTGACCGTCTGGACGACCTGTGACACTTGATGATCTCAAGAAAGTCATCATTAGATTTAAATGGCTTTGTTAACTACAAGTCCATGCTCAGTAAGGTTATATGTAAGGTAAGTACTAGGTAGAAATGGTGGTTTCGATGAAAGAAAAACCCAAAATAGCGCCTAAAGGGCGCCGTTTCGATATCCTCAACCACAGGTGATTTGTTTATTTGGATGTAATTTTGAGATATTTATATCCACCCTGTGGAGTTTAGGAAGAGGATCAGCTCTCCAATCCTTTTCTCGGATATTTCTTTAAGGTCGTCGAAGAAATGTTGTTTGACTCTAGCCAGAGCTTGACATTTGCACAGAAAATGAATAAGCGACTCTTTTTCATTTTCATCTTTGCAGTTACGGCAAAAACTGTTGTGAGGGATCGCTAGTTTGACTGGATGGTCCCCTGTTGCTCAGTGCTCCGTACTAACTGCCACTACTCTAGCGATGTCTATGCACTATACGTGTTCTTTGTAGCAGCTCGTTTGTTTTTGACCTGTTGTAACTTTCGCATATATTTCTGGATATGTTAGACTTGTCAGACTGGTCCAACTGAGACCGGCTACTCTTAGGAAGTGTGAGAGTATATTGTCCTCAACAGCACCTACAGGTATATGAACGTTAGACACTAGTGAGCTGTTAAGGGCTGACCCACAATAAGGGTATACGCAATGGGCCTTTTCAAGCTGGCATGGCACGTCATAAACGTGATAAAAGCATCAATCGTCATTGGTTTGTAGGTAAAGACCAGCGACTTAACATTTACCCACAAGGACTCAAGTACTGATCCAACAATAACTGAAAAGTTTGGCCGCAGTATTAACGCAGACGAACTATAGCCAGCGAAGGTACAAAACTGGGGAATCCAACCACAAAAAGTGAGCCCTCATAAACCAATAAAACGATAAGGTACAAAGTCTTTACGCAAGCACTACAAAAGTGATACGTGTGTTCATGCTACCCAGGCTTGCCTTCAGCGAAATCAGCGCAAAACTTGCAGCTTGCTAAAAGCAACACATATCGGTACCCTAGTTGGGGTATTGCCAGGTTATTGTACAATATGTAGACACGCTCGGCACTATTCTCCTTAAGAAAAAAGATTATGGGAAAATTATGTACCTGTTACACTTCCTCAACGGATTTCAATAAAATATGAAAATGTATTCAACTTTTAAAATGGTTCCAAGAGCATCGATTTGAATCGGCTCACGTGGCAACACAATGGACCTTCTTTGGTCTAAGTGAATTCTATGGAGTACGATGGTGCCATTTTATAGCTCTGGAATCATACGGCAGGCTGAGCTATAAATGTTTATATCTTCTAACTTTAGATTAAAATACGGATTAAAGAAACATCATAAAAATACACATATTTTTTAGGACACATACATATACATAAGTTTCGCACTAGTATATTATTTTAAAAAAATAAATAAATATATAGCCTAACTTCCCGCAACCATTTGTGTGTGCGCGTTATATTTTTGCACCAATGGAGGGGACCTACAGTTTTCTGCCGTCCCCGAACGGCGAGTTGGGAAGCTTTACATGACAATGGATACTCTTAAATGCTTGTCAGGCATTCGGAAGAGGTGGCACTGTGAAAAACTGTTTAGGTGTTTGCGGTGGGATTCGAACCCAAGACCGCTGGCTCAGTAGTCCGACGCACTAACCACTTGCGCTACGGTGCGCTATGGTATTATTTTAATGGAAATAAAAACCCATTCAACGTCTTTATTCATTCGAAATTATGTGAAACGATAAAATTCTTTTAGCACATTTTTATCATAATTCTCTAAAAAAAAAAGAGAATACATTTATTGTACATACAGTAGAATCTCCGAAAGATGAACTATTCCAAAAAATGAACTACCCAGAAAGATGAACGGAATCTTTTCACCATTGCAGTGTTCTAAAAGATGAACGGGTTGATTTTTGGATACTCGAAAAGATGAACGCTCTACCCATACATTTGTTTTTCTTCCTTATTCGTGTTTCAGTTATTCGTAGTAGATTCTTACAACTTTTATTCTTTGGAAAAATGTTCTTTTCTGCTTGATTTTGCATTTCAATTCGTTTGTTTTCATACCAGTTTGAAGTGAATTTATGAAGAGGAAAGTTGTCACCGGTTAAAGGCCGAGAAAAGTGCAAAGTGTTGAAAGACATCGAAACCTCGAGGTTTGAGCTCGGTGGAAACATGGTATTGGGGCCCCGACCCATAGAATCCGTCGATCTGTTGCTCCTTCATTTTCAAGTGACGGCTCGATAGAATACACACATTCTTATGGGAGATGGCCCATAACCAACGGATGCATGAACTTCGACGCATAAAGTAGGTCTACTTTCTACTTCTTGCATCCGTCGATACGTTGTCAGTACACACATTCACGCATTTTCATTGGTGGAAGCATAGAGAGAATGAAGAGAATCGTTGACATTTCTACGTAGATATGTGACGGATCGAGTGACGGATTCTATGGGACTGCTCTATCCGGCAATACTTCAACTTCAACATCAAATTACAACGGAACGAAGTCGACGGATTCTATGGGTCGGAGCCTTTAACCAATATTCAGTACCTACTCAAAAAGATGAACATTTCGAAAAGATGAACAGGGCCTGTTTTTTATTCGTTCATCTTTCCGAGATTCTACTGTATTAAAGAATGTTATATACACATGCGTACATATACGACATATGTCTGCACATAGCTATTATGTTTTCACATTAAATTAACTAAATTTAAATTAATCATTCGTCTACGAGTACATAGCCATTAATTAATCATTTGGGAATTCTTAGTTAGATCGCAATTATGTACAATCATAAAAATTATTCCAAGAATGTTTCTTCACTCATTTGTGTTGTGTTGCTTAAATTATGTTATTTGTCTGTTTAGCGTTAAAGCAATAGCATCAGTTAGTTTTGTTTTCGGATTTCTGATATACAGTTAGTGACAAAAGTCTACATACACTACATGCTTTCGTTAATAAACAGTTTTTTTACGGCAAAATAAGCTAAACAAATTTTTCTTTTATTGTAAAAATAACTATGTATACAGGGTGGTCCGATTTGAGTTACAGATAATTTCGGATCTGATTCATTGGTTCATGCTCCCATCGTATGGGAGGAGGGGTCTATCTTGAACACCCACTGAGCTACAGGGTGTTTTAAAACTACTAAAGCACAACTCAGCAGAATGTAAACAAAAAAAGACAACTTTCAGAATATTATGATGCAAATAAAAGGATCAGCTTTGGATCGTGTACATAAACTTTTGTCACACGTTTATTTCGGATTTTGAGAAAACAAAAAACCGTTAGCCCTTTGCTTAGACCTGGCCCTTAGAGAATTTTGAAAAGAAATATTGTGCAGCTTATAGCCATATACGCAAAGAATAGAGTGAAATTTGAATGTTTTTCGTTACACGGCGGGCGTCTCCACGAGACATTATTCATGTCAGGATTGGAAAATGTCTAGTGGAGACCGCAACCGGTTAGACATATCTTCTATCCTGCCATTCCTGTCTGGATTTTCGGTCCGACTTCTATATGTGGACATGAACAATGAACTGTCACTTTCGTTGAAATTTTTCATTCGATTGAAGATTTTGATAAATGCGGTTGTTTTCAAGAGATACATAGTTTTGCAAAACATTCTTTTATTATGAAAGTTAATAACTAATTTATAACCCAGATTAACCCAGAATTTGTTTCCTCATTTTCCAATTCTTTTTTTTTTAATATTTTAACATTTTAAGTGTTGTGATTGATGCATTGAATATATTTATTTTGCGGCATCTTCGCTATGAACTGAACTCAAATGCAATGCAATCATCCGTCTTGTTTTTGTGCTTGCCAGATATGTTCGACATGAATAACGTCTCGTGGAGACGCCGCACAGTGTGCAATAATCAAAATCTAGCGGAAATTAATTCAAAAAAATAAGTTGGTCTTCCATGAACGAAAACTTTTCTTTCAGCTCGTAATATAATGAACCGTTTGTTAAAGCCTATCCTTGCTGTATATTTGCATAATTTATTGTGCAGGAAGTCGTTAAAGTCAAGTTTCCCTGTCAAAAAAAGTTTTATATAGAATTTTTCCAATTTATTGAAACAATATACTGAATATTCCAGTTTTAAATCCTGAGTGGTTTTGAAAAAATTTAATAAAAATTGTATATCTACAATATTTACACTTTACGCGGATGTAAGTAGATTATATTTCTTTTTAATTTTTTTTATACTTTTTTGTTCGATTTCCACTCAGACTAAAGAAGAAAAAGACAAAGGTGAAAGGTTACACTTTGGATAAAGTTTTAAAATTTTAGACACGTGCAGACAAGCCAATTTCTTTCTGTTTCTCTGATTATTTTAAAATCAGAATAAAAGGTAATCTCGTGCACCTTTTTGCAACCCCCATATATTTTTTTTTTTTTTCAATTATTACTACGAGGTGATGAAGCTAGTTGTCTTTGAGCTATGACGACACACTGCGAAAGAAAAAAGACTTCGAAAGATAGTGCAACTAATTGCTTCTCAAAACGATATAGTGAGTGCTATTAGAAAATTGGCGACGTTTGTAAGTAGTCTGGTTGGGAGAATAAAAGTCAAATGGGAAAAAAGTAATAGAAGGTGCCCAAGATTCCTGTAACAACATCTAGATTGGTTAGAACAACTTTAGAAGTACAGTTAAATTCACAACTTGCATTACTATAACACAAAACGGCTTTTTCGGCTAAATAAGACTACAAGAGATGCTTATAGTAAGATTTGGAATTAAGTTCCGCTAGAATGCGAAAATTGCACACTGTGCGCCATGTTATGGTAATGCTGAAAATATATGTGGAGCATAGAGTGTATGTAGACTTTTGTCAGTAAGTGTGAGTTTCCACAATGAGGATTCTTCACCTAAACTGGCCTTGGACGTAGTAGGTGTTAAGTTTTTTTAATATCCACATAAAGAATACTATCATTCGTTAACACACTACCTAAATTCGCGCAGTATAAAAAATTAATAAATTAAACAAAAAAAAAAAAAATAATTATAGACAGCTAAGTAATAAATCCAGTGATTTATTTTTGTTTTAGCACATGTACACATACATACATATACATGTATGTACATCGCTTAGAAATCTGGTAGGCAAAGTGAAATTGACGTCGGCATAAGTAGAACCAATAAACTGGAAGTAAACAACTAAATAAAACCATATGTACCTACGTACAATATTTTTTAACAAATCAGAAAACAATATTTGCCATAAATTCCTTGAATAATATTCTTTCTGAATCAGTAAAAAGTCGAAAGTAATTTTTTACTGCAGTACACCGCAGAAGAATAAAAATCATTTTATTTTAACAATAATTCTATGAATAAATGAGATTGTTTAGCCAACATTTTGTGTGTATTAATAATAGGCGTTTTTTAAACTTATACATATAGACTAAACATGTTTCAGGAACAAAATTTTCATTTGGAGCTGGGGATTCCAGGTTTTGTGACGTATTGATAGGTAGGACGTTAGATTAGGTTAGGTTAGCGGGCTGATAAAAATGGTTACATCCTCATCACACTTCGGTCCATGTGAACTCATTGTTATACACATAGTGTGTTCCCACCCGTGGTGTTAGTGCCTGGGTTCGAACCATCCGGAAGCCCTAGCAATTTCAAGCAGGTCCGATGGTGATCCGTAATGTCTTTGAAGACGAATTTGCCAAGTGCTCTATCTTTATCCCGAATGTTACAAAGTCGAGGTTTAACCATCCCATCTGCTTGTTCTCTATCTAGAGCTAAGCCCTTTCTGGCCAGTTCACCTCCACATTTAGGGAGTTTAAAATAAAAGTGATGCCGCGTGATAAAGCGGTAGGGAGGGGCCAAAGATTTGTGAATTTTGCGTGACGTGATTAAAGAACATCTTACAAATTAACCCCCCAAGTTCGGTAAGAAAGCGTAGCGAAATTTGTCTCCGGCATGCATTGGATTTGCCCTTCAACACCCCATTGTATGTGCCGGATGTCGGTTCTTCCCCTACACGAATCACACATAATCTTATTGCCCTGACGCGACGTTGAGACCGCTGTAGCTAGTGAATGGCTCATCTGAGCAGCGTAATTATGGTGTCGATTTTTGCGTAAGCAGATTAGGTAATATAATATTGTACAAACATATTCTTCGATGATGAGGATGACTAGCCTAAATAGTTAAAATTCGCGAGTTCGGTGAAAAGGTAACTGATATAATTTACAACATGAATAGTGCTCGATAAGACAAATCTAACACTAAACGGGTGATATGGCTATCTTCACCACCCATTCTGGCATTCATGAAGAAAAAGTTAAAAGCCACGAAGCAGCGAAACGCGGGTTGCTCCGATTCCGCAGAACGTCGCCTGTGTCTCCAACATCCTAACCTTGACGACTTTAAGAGGAACTTGCCTGGATTGTACATTTATCAGACAAGTCAATTGAAGATCCTGCGATTCATAACGTATTTCTTGTATCATCGCTCATTACTCAATCGTTTGCTCACCGCCGCGCCGTTGCACTTCAGTTCCATGCCTTAAACGAGCATCTGAATACAATCGGACTCAGACGGTTGGACTTTTGCGAAAGGCTGAACACTACATTCGTAAATGTATAGAGTTTGCTCACTAGCTTAACGCGAATTAGGTGGTTTCTCACCAAAGTACAACGTCGTCCGGATAGCAAGACTTTAACACGTCGGCGGACACATGATTTTCGGTAGGGACGGCTATAATGGGCGCATTCAAGATCTTAGTTGACTAGATATGCAGTCAATTCCACGGCCCCTGATTGGTCGAGAGCCCGAAAATTGACAGAACAGCTAGTCAATTTTTTTGAGGTCGGGGACTGGATTCTTAGTCAAGAAAATCTTGACTAGCCCACCGCCAAAAACAGCTGACTGGTTGGTGTGGTTATACTGTGTGGCTGTTGTTTGCTTGTTACAAAAATGAAAATCCAAGTAAATTATGAAGGAGTATTTTTATTTTTTCTATTTTTTATGCAGTTCGTATACTGTTGGATTATGTAGAACAATCGACGAACTCAGCAAATCGTTCACAGCAAAAAATGAAACTTGGCCTATGAAATAACTAATTTACATTCCGAACACATATGTTACACATATTACTTGCATAAAATGTCATCCTCTAATTCGTGAATTCATATTTCTAAGTTTGTTTTTGCTCTTCTTTTCTTTAAAAAAACAGATTTATTGTGCTGCAATAACAATTCTCCAAACAATTCCAAGCGAAAATAGAAAGTAGGTGACGTTTTTGACATCTGAACTGTCAACTAGATATGCAGTCAATTTTGGCATTCAGGATCTTAGATTGACTGCATATCTAGTCAACAAAGATCTTGAATGCCCCCAATGATATACGCATGTCTTCGGCATTTTGAGAGATATCTATATATAGACATAATGAAATCGCTAGCGCAAGAGCTTGTGATTCCTCCTGAGTTTATTTCTGTACCGATTTCAATGATTCTAACACTGATCAAAAGCTTATCAACTAAACTTTGTCCATCAGTTCATCAACATTTTTGAAAAAGTGTATATGAGTAAAGTTATTACGAAAATACATTATTACCTATAGCTACGTTCTCTTTTTTTCATTTGTAAACAGTAAACGGTTGTAGGGTTTCTACAGGCGAGATTTCTCGCACTGGTCCACCAGTTTTATATTATTTTGTGCAAATTTTGTATAAAGATAACAATGATTCCGCAGGTTCAGTGAAGTGAAAATTTGTCTCCGGAAGGACAAATAATGCTGCAATATGGAAGTACTATACTGTATTTCTCGTCGGGGCACCCCGTCTTGTCCTAACAGACCTAAAATTCTCTTTCAATACAAACATAGACGTTATCACGTGTGGTGGAGGATACAGCCCACTCTTTTGGTTTTGTATGCTGTACAGTTACACTAAATTCTCTGTAAATTTATAAAACGATATTCTTTGCAAAGTGTATATTGTATAGAAATATGTTTTATTAAATGACTTACCCGCTATCCTGAGAACAGCACGATCAGCTGGATCCAGCTGTAAAATACTCAAGGGTTTGTCCTTAGCCCACTCGCTAAGGCTCTCCCGATCCATCATAATGTTGGATGTGCTGCCGGTGGATGCATAAATTCTTCTTTTCCGTCGAAAGTATTGCGGTGTGGACGCCGTGATGTTGTTTAACTTGTGAACTTAGGCCTTTAAACCACGTTTTACGTAATAACTACGTATACTTGGGTTTAATTCCACACGGAACGGCGTAGCTTATGTTTATTAAATATTTCTTTATTTAACTTACACTGATATACCATAGCTCATTGTATATCAAAAATCACTGGGTTGGGTAGGTAGGTATATATATAGTAAATTATACTATAATTTATTTCATAGTGCACCACAGGCAAATGCAATGGTTTCTTTTTTACTTTTACACTTAGATTAGATTAAGTTTTTCACTGGTATCCATAGATTATTGCTAAATTGCAGAGAAAGCTGTTTTGTGAGTATACAGTAGAAATCGGTTATAACAATACCGGATATAACAATCGATCACGATTAACTCAAAGTCATTAGCTATCGTTTACAACGATGGAACCTTTTGGAATTGGATTTGGAATATCCCAAATTCCCAACCAACTGTCTCAGCAATTATAAAAAATAAACCAAAAATAAAAGAACAATTTGATGTGAGCTCTAGTAAATTAAACAAAAAGGTACGAAGTGGAAGGTTCGTAGATATTGAAAATGTTTTATTAAATTGGCGTGGTCACCGTGGGCGTGGTGGTTAATGCGTTGTACTACTACGCATGCTGCTCGGGTTCAATCCCAGCCCGGGTCCAACACCTAAACGAGTTTTTCACGGTTGCCACCTCTTTCGAATGTCTGACAAGCAATCAAAGAGTATCATTTGCCATGAGAAGCTTCTCAGCTCGCCGTTCGGAGTCGACAAAAAACTGTAGGTCTGAATGTTGAATGGAAGGCATTCGTGGAAAAAAAACACATACACACAAATGGTTGCGAGAAGCTAGCCTTGGTTCTTGTATAGGACTGCTGACGCCATATATATTTTTAAATTGATTTAAGGACAAGAGAGGCATGACGTATGTATGAACGTTCCCATAAGTGGACCAATACTTCAGCAAAAGATTTCGGCAAGTTATAGGGTTTTAAAGACTTCGTTTGTTCTTTGAGCTGGATACGAGGATTTCGGGTATTTCATAAAGCGGGGAAGCTGCTGGCGTGTCAAAAGTTGCTTGCGAAGATTGGTTGACCACAATATTCCCCAAGCTTCGTGAGGGATTTGACGACGACGAAATTTTTAACGCTGATGAAACTGGCTAGTTTTACAAAATGACCCCCGAAACGTCATTCAAATTCAGAGGGGGAAATTCGTGGGTGGAAAAATGCAAAATGGAAAAAATATCCAATCATTAAAAGCTATCAAACTCGCACTTCTGCCACCGAATACTACATCTGTTCTGCAACCTTTGGATCAAGGTACATATCATAAAATCACTAAGACTCAGTTAAGGAAATTGCAGATTTTGGAAATCCTGAAACATATTGAATTCATAGAAGATAATAAGATGATATCTAAGGCGTGGGATGAAGTGCTTTCGACGCTGGTTTTCATAATAAAAGTCAAAATTAATACGAAGATGAGGATGGGATTCCACTAGCAGAATGGCCTCGCCACACACAAAGTTTCTCAAAAATAGAAGCAGATTTGGACGTATTGATAGATGCTGACAATAAGTTGATAACGTCTGAAGTATGTTTACAAATTTAAGATTCATTTTCAAATCTAAAGTTAATTTGTACAGTTTCTTACAGATGAGAATATTGTGTCAGATATTCAATTGAATAATGCTGATGACGAGGACGAAGATAATTCGAGACTGCAGATCAGGATACCGAACAAGTGCAAGTTCTATCTATTAAACAGTTAAATGATCTTGAACCTGGTATGGGGCCGCTTCAAATTCAAATTCAAATGTTGCAATTCCAACCTCGATATCTCCTAAACTAGCGATTAATCATTTTTTTTTAGTTTATAGGTATTTTGTGTTTATTTCACCGAGATCTACAAAATTGCGATTTCAAACCTTGGCGCCACAGAAACCGTAGGATCCCCGGTCCCTTCGATATCCGATTTCTACTGTAGTTTCCTATAAATTCACTTGCATTACAATTGCTACTGGCTGATTATTTTTAAACGCCACTGTACACACCAACTAAACGAATGCATCAAACGGAAACCAGTTTGTTTAGGAACAAAATTTTATAAAGGGGAGTATACTGTATACAGAAAAAAAATGTGTACCTACACACATATGTATGTAAAAGGGTCCTTGTATGTATTGTTTACAAGTCATAAAACAACTTCCTTTAGAAGACTAACGAACGATCACTGTAAACAAATTCAATACATAATAGCAACGCACTAAAGATGCCATCCTTTTTTGCAAACAAATTGCGAAAACAAAAGAACAAAGAAACTTCTCAGAAAATGATTCAAAAACAAAATCTACGGGTACACGCCAACTCAACCCGTAGGATCAAAATAAAAAAAGAAACCAATTGGAAATGAAAGAAATCTAACAAGGTGAGATAAATTCTTATCAGAAAATTACGAGATATGTATGTAAGAAAAAGTCAGAGCACTGGTTATCTCAAAAAGCAATCTCGTGACCTCCATAACTTAAGGAATATGTAACGAAAATAGTGACTCAATCTGCGGACACACTGCATTGATGACGGTCATCAACGCCATTCTTTTGTATAAAATGAATCGACTCCCATTTGCCGATTGAACTTTGCATTCTCTACTGCACTTCCAATTACTTTCACCATGTTGTCACATTTCGCAACTTTAGAATACATACATAATATTATCCCATTAAGATTGATAAATGTAGCACAGGTAGGTACAAGTATCTAATTGGTTTTTCTCTCGATAGTGGCACCGCTAAAACAATGACAATCTCGATACTTATGCATATCAACGTCGCTGTCCGGTACCCTATCTATATAAATCTATATCGAACCAGCTTGCGCCTGATGTCAGCATTTCATCCCCCAGTAAAAAAATACCCTTTAATCGCTAGATACATACTTATTTAGTTATGACGCCGACTTTAATTCGACCGGTCGATATGTATACGAGAAGCTATCCACACTGTCACCCAAGAAAAATCAATAACACAAAAAAAAAAAAAAAACGAAAAACTCTTTCGCTGGGAAATGCCCAAAAGGTTCACTGCCAGCAATTTGGGGAAATTAATCTAAAACCACCAGGTAAGCAACTAACTCAATATTTTTATTCGACGTAATCAATGATATAGAAACCTGAACGTGTACCGCTGCTTATCAGAATGAGTTTTTTTCTTCAGATTTTTATGTAACGCATATAGTGAATATTTAATGAAGTCCTGGCACCGATTGCAGTCAGCGGCCGCAAGTGAAATGAAAAATAGGAAACTGCACTGTGAATCTGCAGAAGTCATCTAGCTGTCATTGTGCATTTGTGATAAAAATACACTGAAGTCGTTTAATTAAACTTTTTATAATATAATTTTAGCATTTACTGGAGAAGAACTCCTCTGAAACTTATGTACACTATCTATTATTTCTGTATGTATTTATTTTTTCTTTTCACAATAGCGCGACCGCAACAAATCTTCGACTAGACACTAAACGAATAGAACCGACCCAAGATGGACGACTGCCGCACCGCACTGACTTGATTACTGCCTTTGCCTTTGCCACTGCACTGTTATCTTGAAGTGTGCTTTTTCACCCATATAAACATAAGTACACATGTTTAAGAGAATGATTCTCTTTAATAAAATAAATATATGTGTTGAAGAGATTCAGTATATAGGGCGATTTCACACAATTCTGTTTGTTTTATTCCCTTAGTGGATCTAATAGTAACAAAGGTATGTTAAAAAAAAAAATTTAGCACAATTTTGATCTTTGAAAATCGCAAAAAGTGATTATGATACACATGTCCTTTTTAATTTTTGCACTAATCTTACTTAACCAAAGCGATTTTTTGAGCTATACCATTACCATTTACGAAAAGATTTACTGGCCGAACGCAATGGTGAAGCTGCAGTTGAAGTATGCAGCGCTGTCAAAGTTGAAATACACGTATACCCTATAGCGCGAACACAATGCGAAGTTACAGCTGTAGTATGATGTATGAATATATATGCTGAAGTGCAAAGTCGAGCCAACTTCAACTTTCGAACGTGCTGCTGGCAGTTAGGCATCTAATTCAACCGATTGTCATAGGCGCAAATTCACAGTCAGTGCCTATAGCCGACTATAGTTACAGCCGGCTATAAATAAAAAAGCCGGCTATATCTTTTCGTTATTCATAAGCACATTTTTGTCTGTGTATTAGTTAGTATCGACTTTCATATGTTTTTGGAAAGTGTTTTGAACGAACAAACCCAAACGTCAAAATATTATATGAGAAATTTATAGCCGCCTCTAATTATTTAAAATGACGTTTAGGTAGTTTTAAATTTCGAGCCGGCTATAAGTGACTATGAATAGCAAAAGGTATATTTTAGGTTATGTAGGTGAATAAATTCTTTTATCGTCGGCTCTATCTGACTATGAATTTGCGCCATAGTCTCCAGCTCCACGTGCTATTACAAATGGCAGCATTTCATGGTAAGCTATAAATAAGAGAACTGTCAGATATGTGTGTGGGCATATTATGGCTAAATATTTCATTTACATGTCGACGTGCGCCGTCTAGCTAAGGGCTTCACAAACATTGGGATTTCTAATACATTTTATTGTTACATTCTGTGCCATTCTCCACTTAGCCATAATTGTTGTTTTTCTTTTAACAAACATAACGAAATCTCAATAAACGTCCTCTAAAAAGTCAAAAAAAAGCAAGTCATCAATGGCCTGCGAAGAATCTTGCTATAGAAGCCATGCCATCGGCAGTACCTATCTTGCCATAATGACGTCTCCATCAGCTACTTTGATGGCATGCTCAGAACCATGCCATATAAAATGTTTCGTGACAATGGCGTGTTTAGCTTTGGTGGTTATTAAAAGATAAAGTCAGGAAATAAATTGTTAGACAGTATATTTTATTTAACAAATCAAACAGTACTAGTTGGACTGTCAAAACCGAATGAGCTCGCTTCGCATCTCCGATGTTCCTCCAATTTGCTATAAATACATTTTACCTTTTATCATCGTCGGTGTGATTAATTAAGTTTTTGTTAAGTTGAAATAACAAAATATTTGTTATTAACTGCGTTATCAGCATTCCAACGAAAAATAAGATTCATTAACTTCTTGCAAGAAACTGATAAGATTTTTTTTTATATTCAAATTACGAAGTGTCTGTCTCTATCTATTCAATTGAAAAAGACAGCACACAGCACCTCCTACTCGATGGCTTGAACAAAGATCAAATAACAACACTTGTATGTATTAAATTTAATTGAAACGATGATTTATGACTGATTGCTTTTCTCAATATAACAGTGGGGCGCATTGTCAGTCCTCTTCACATGTGTTCTGGAAGGATTTGAAGCACAAATTTGCAGCTTATTCTAATAATTTACTGGATAGAAAAAAATGTCAATTGAACTCAGGAATTAAGGTGTTGTAGTTATAACGTTGAACCTACTCGAAGACACTTGGGAAAAAAAACACCAAATATGCATTTCTCAATTCCGGATACACACGAATTTTACAATGATACAACTGGTTCCACCTACACAGTAAGCTATTAACTTGCCAAAAACGAATTTATATTAAGAAAGTTAATTTTATCTATTTTAGGGGTTTAATATACACATAAATGGCAGCTTCCATTGTTGCCTGCGATTTAAACAACTGCACAGCCTCCACGAGCAACTAAAGCGATCGCTTACGTCCACACCGAATGCTACGCTTCCAACATTCCCCCCCAAAAAGCTGCTACCTTTGACAAATAATCAGCTGGAACAAAGGCGAATAGCACTAGAGCATTATGTACAGATTGTCGGGCAGGATCCGGTCATATCCAAATCTGAACTATTGCGGACGTTCCTTTTAAGCGCACAACAAGAATCTTCGTCCATTGATACACGTGAAACTACCATCGATGTATATCTTATGAACGGCTATCGAATATCAGTTAATTGTTACACAAATGAGTACTCCATGAAAGTACTTTCCAAAGCGTGCCAAAATATAGACTTGCCATGTAGCTATATTAATTATTTTTCACTCTTCCTCATGAGGAAGGACAATGATGGTGGCATAATTCTTATCAGGAAATTAATGGACTTTGAATCACCTTACATATCACAAAGAATAGCAGAGGACTGCCAAATAGTCATACGGAAGAGGTAAATATCAAATATATGTAATATGGAAATCAATTATGTTGAATGTTTCCGATTACAGTTACTGGGACCCATGCTACGATATGCAATTAGTGCAGGATAAGATTGCTTTGAATCTACTTTTTATACAAACTATAAGTGATATCGAAAGAGACTGGATAATAGTAACTGCTGATGTCAAAAAGGAACTGCGCAATCTCCAGGAAAGGGGAAACAAACGGGAGGTGAGTTCGTAAATCCAAATTTAATTTACTAATATAGACGTTAACCGTTTTGTTTATATGGTTTAGCGTCGAATTCCTTACTCGTACTCACCATTTTGTTTTTGTTTTTTTTAAATATATTTAGTACATAGAGATTGCAAGAAATCTACCTTCATATGGATGCGTGCAGTTTTCGAATTCTACCGTTGACTACCCCGAACCGAACAACGTGGCGGTAATAACCATTGGTAACAAAGAGCTAAGTATCCGTTCGCATTTAGGCCCTAAAATACAAGAAACCAAATTCCGTGTTACCCGAATGCGGTGCTGGCGGGTGACTACCATCCACAATGTGAGTAATTTCATACATTTAGCTATGTCTATATCCGTGTTTATACATGTGCCGTGTAGAACGAAGAAGTCACATCTTTGTTGGATAGTCAAGTACAAAGCCTGGAGCTGTCGTTTGAGTATCTCATGTCAAAAAATTCTCTTAAATGGATAACAATAGCCAGCGAGCAGGCTATGCTGATGTCCGTTTGTTTGCAAGGCATGGTAGATGAACTTATTAATCAAAAGGATGGGAATCAATATATATTCAAAGTAGGCATAGGTGATGAAATTAAAACGAACATTGAGTTGAAACATATTTTTGTTGACAGTCCGAAAGTGCACCATACCAACCCATGTGCTATGTACGAAGAGATGGCAGCGCAGCTAATCAAATTTGTGATTCCAGTCCATCGGACACTATCTCTAGTTTGGTATGCAAGTTTTAATTAAATTTAAATTGATTTCATTCAACTAATTATTCTTTTTAGAATAACGACATTGATATGCCGATTCAATCACAGTCGAATTTCCTATCAATGCGAAGAAAGATAAAAAATAAAATGTCCACAACAGTTTTCTTCCGCAATGGTCGCGAATCAGTGCACAACGAAGCATTCGAAGGAATCGGTGACGATGATTTATAGACGGTTTTTTTTTTTATATATGAAACGAGCAAAGCCATTCAATTTTTAAAGTGAGGGACATTTTTTTACTATTCTTTTTATTAATGTTATTATAATTATCAATGGAAATTATATATAAGTACTATATACATGCAATGTTTAAACTTTAAAGTACATTTGTTATACATTTTTTTTGTTTGTTTTTTTCGTCATTTTTCAAATTAATATATAAATACTTTTTCTTATCTAGAAAATTTACAAAAAAATAAAAAAATATAACAAATATTTTATAAATAAAAGCATTTAGATACGAGGAGTATGTATGCGAAAGATATATGATGAAATCATGAGGAACAAAGGTGAGCGGCAATCATCAGAGTTTCGTCTCATGTCGGCAGTAAGGCAAGTGAGTGGCAGTGTTCTTTGAGAGAGCGTAAGTTCGCACTCGAGGCCGATGAGAAAACTGACTAAAATGCCCACCATCGGTGACACCACTGATCAAATCTAAATTATTCACAGCTATAGATGGACCTTCATTCAGCGGTGATGCGGTTTTGCTATTACTGCTGCCTATTTGGAGCGTTTTGATTGGTTGCGGCGGCAATTGATGCTGAGTCGGAGTGCAACTGGCTGCTAATATTCTATTTTGACTACGATTATGGCCGTTATTGTTGTGAAAGTTGTTCGGCGCTATTCTGGAATTTGGTGGTGGAATCGCTTTGCACTGTGAATCATCAGAATGGGAATTATGCTCGGACTCGTTCTCATCACCACTGTCAACGTCGCCTGAGTCGAATGAGGAAAAAAAAGTTTCCCTTGTAAAACAGTAAATACTATAAAACAAAAAATTATGATTTACCATCACTGCTATTGGTGCTTGTTATGAAATTTTCGGTTTTGATTATTTTTCTTGGTTTATTCCGGCGGTAGTACTTAAATTCTCTGGGAAGAGTGTACGATCGAGGGAGGGACACCTAAGTTGGATGATGTATTTTTTTATCAATTCATGATAGAGATAAAATAAAATTACCTGACTATCAATATCGGATGAAGCTCGATGTCCAGCAGGCTCGTTAAGTCCAAGGACACTATCGTCTGCTGCGGACACATCAAGATTTTCGTCCCCACTGCTAACACGATCTGCATTATGGTGAGACCTGAAATTCAACAATCGTAGAATCATCTCAGGGCGTCATTGTAAATGGTAAATTTTACCTGTAAGGATGTTCTCTTCCCACCCAATCATAGTAGACCCGCGAATTGTCGAGATAATGTGGTGCTAACAGCACTTCCGGTGTCTTAGCTCTCTGGTATTGACGTTGCGAGAACTTTGACAAAAAATCAGTAGCAATGGTTTTCTGTGGCGACTGCTGTTGTTGGGTGATTGTGACAGAAGGTGTCGGTGGTGTTGAGCGGCTGTCAAGTTTAGATCTAGGTGGCGGCAGAACATTGTATGGAAATGGAAGTCCTCCCTCAATACCTCCTTTGGGATTCTCAGCTGTGTTACTACTGTATGTTCCGGAAATTTGTCTTGGATGATTGATTTCAAGAAAGATATTTTGACGAGTCAAATGATCAAAATTTCCGGCAGTGTTCACATGCCTCGCCTGGTTGCTGCGATAGTTTTCAAAGAGTAACGGATTCAACGGTACATTATGAGGAATCTTAGTTCTCGTGTGAATGGCATGGCGAGTTAGCGAGTTGCTTTCTGTTGCCGATAGCTGTGATGATGATGGGATGGAAGTAGCAACCGCTTTCGGCAGTGGGCTTTGTTGTTCGAGTGCAGGGATATTAATGCCATTCAATCCAAATGATGAGTACAATTCATCAGCGCAGTATTTATTGAGATTATTTAACTCGTCAAAATCACTAAAGCTTTTTTCCAGTACTCCAGAATTCACCGTACACCATTCCATTGGATCTAAAAGGTTTGTGTGCTTTTTCGTCCTTGGTATTGGTTGCCTGGGCAGAGATGTACGTCCATCGTCTCCAGAGCTCAATGTATTAGTGGTTGGTCCTCCTAATTTTCCCTGCTTAATTTCTTCTTCAATGATTTTTAATTCAGCTAGTTGCTTTTGCTTTTTCTCCTGCAGCTTTTGATGAATATTCACACGTGAACCAGCACTGCTGCCTTCGTTCTCACTTGAGCCGGCTTGAGAGCGAGAAAGCGGTCTTCGCCAAAATGGCATAACCATAGGTCCATTGCTTGTTGCTACAGAATTGATGGATCCTAATTGCGGCGTATATCTCAGATTAGGTGGCGGAATAAATGTTGTCGGTTTCTTTTTTTTTCGTTTGGTAGCCGCACTTGAAAAAATATTGGAAAGTATAGACAAAGGTAATGGGGATTAACTTGAAGTAGGTAACTTACTTTCCAACGGGATTTGTAAATCTACAATTGAAAACACCTGCGATGGCAGGTTGACCATTAGATCCATCTATTCTGCATCCTTTGCGAGTATTATTATTTTTATATTCATTGTCGTTGCTTGGATACCTTCCCCCAGATTCCCAGTTTAAACGGCGAACGTGAAAGAATCTATGAGAGATAAGTCTGTATTGAATTTCTTTCGATAATTTTTAAGGAATTTATTACCTGTAATAGAGCAGCATGAAGAAAATTCCAATGCCGAATGTGCCTAAGATCAGCAAAGGTGTCACATGCCATTGTTCCGTCCTGCGGTCCCATATGCCTGCTAGCCAAAGGCATACCAGCAATGCGTTTTCGAGAAACATCACAATATAGAAGGTGAACATTTTCTGTCGGTGTTTCACTTCTTGCAAGTTAATGTAAGCGAATATATAGACAAATGCTATCATTGAAGATAGCAATGTTTTTCGCACCTTCGATATTCTTTCTCCATGGAAAACATTCTTCGGTGATATCAGCCATAGTAGCATCGAAAACCAATGTAAAATAATCACTAGGCACACCCAATACTTGTACACCGAAGCGTAAACAGTGAGTGATGCAATTCGTGATGTTACTGTGCCTAGTCGCCATATAAACTGGAAGATTACACCCAACCATGTAAGCACGAGACGATGTACTTTCTGCAACCTGACATTCTTGCTGAAACTTGCTAGTGCCCAGCATACGCTAAACAACGACAAAGACGCTGATACCATGTTTAGGTCTTTGAAGGTTTTCTCAGTCTGTTGCTGAACCAGACTAGGTTGTTGAGTAACCGCCATTCCTGGTGAGTACGTTTTTCCATTTAATGTTTTCAGTTTCAGCTCAGACCCCTCTGAAAGAAACTTGCTGTCACTTTGGATCGTTATGAGTAGGTACAGCTGAAGAAGCAGCATAGGGGCAGCTTCGCAAAACCCATGAACTAATCGTAGCATGCATAGATCTCGGACTTCATGTTTTACACGTCTCAGGTTAACAGGAACGAATAGTTTGGCATAACGCCACAACACACCGCATTGCATAATGTGTACGGCAATAATTGCATATGCCTTTAGGCGCATTGTTTTTGAATCTCCCATAACACCAAACACTTCTTTCTTCTCTGGTACTGCACACTCGGCATTCGCATTTGTATCAACTGAATCCGCTTTCTTTCGCTTCATATTGTTCCAGTACCATCTAAAGGAGACAATCTGCGAAGCCACCAACGATAACAACACCAGACATATAACAATTGTGAAGTAACCAAAACGGCCTCGTTCCAGAAGCGCATACCCCAACACAACGTCAAAAACAACATCACAAAAGTATCCAGCCAGTGATATCACATTAAAGAGGACATCACATAGCGGCAGAAATTCAGTCATTCTGTGTTCAACCTGTTGCTTACAAGCGCGATAGTAGATCTTGTTGAGCAGCTATTAATGTGTTTTTAAATTTAAATCAGTCTCATTTTTATCTATGGATCTGCAATTCTTAAATGTTTGATAATCTCACATTATTCGAAAGAATAAAAGAATCCGAAGAAATACTTTTAATATCCATTTTACTTGTGATCACAGGATTTCTCTTCTCTCCCAGTTCGTTGCTTGAACTCTTTTGTTTTTCTATTTATATTTTAATTTATTTTTACTCAGTCTTTATTGAATCATTAAATTAACAACTATTTAGAGTTTAGCACGAGGGAAAATCCATTGGAATGTGGTGCTGCAAAAATCTGTTGAATCTTTTCTTGTTATTATAAGCCCGCTGCTGATGTGTGGGTTTTATTGAAAAATGCCAAAGGTACCCAATGGAATTTCTTCATTTACTATTGCACAAAAGGTGATGTCACTTAAAGAATCTTTTTAAGCTATGCGGGATAATTGGAGCTTTCCAAATTTGTCAAATAATTTATAGTGGTTTATTAGTTAACAACAGAAATATAGAAACAAAATGGGATCTGACACTTTACGATGCTCACCACCGAAGAATGGTAAACTGCTGCTGCACTGTACATAAGTGCATGTATGTATGTAGGTATACAGGTAGTGTATTGTTAAAGCAGTTTGTGATCAACGATTTCACATTCCTTAAGTGGGTTTCAGATGAACATTGGAAACGGCCAGCCAGGTAGAAATGTGTTTTTGTTGTTTGTATTTAAAAGATGAGATATACCGGGTTTACAATTTGTAGGGCAATGATGTGAACATATTCCATTTGAATTCGTATAATGGACGTTAGAATATTTTTCTACATGTAGTCTTCTAGCCTCACTGATTTGACCAAAGCATGAGAACAGGTTTAAAAAAAGACGCAATACTGTACTTGCAGAGATCAAGGGCAAGACTTTGCGTAGGTTACAAGATTGATGTACACATACATACATTTGTATATGTACATGTGTATAAATTAATTTAAAGCCATTTGTTTTACTAGAGTATACTTTTTTTGATCTAATAACTGTTCGTGTACCTACCTAGTTTGAAGAAACATCTACATAGTCGAAAGCCTGATGGTTTGGCGATCCAGCTAACTTTTAATTTTATTTATTAACTTAACTTTTAAATAATAATAATACATTTTAAGGATATAATTTAATTATACGCTACTTAATAAAGTTGTATAATGGAACTTCCCAGTATTAGCCCGTGCAACAGGGCATTTTAATAAAAATATCTTTTATTTATCAAGCGAACATACCTACGAGGGAATTTTTCTAGGTCTGTCTGTGAAACGTCAAAACGCGACAAACATATTTGTTTTGGTTCGGATGTTAAAATGCAGTTGCTTTGAACACGAGCGCATCTGCTATTTCTATAATTTTGATCAATATTTATAAATAAATACTAGATTATTAATATACACTTTCAGAAGTGTGCCCTTACTGAGGGGAATAAGTGAATATATTCGAGCAACAAGTTGTAAGTACCTAGCTGAACTTTCAAGTGTGAAAAGTATATATATGTGTGTAATTTCCATCGATCTTACTCAGTAAACCATGGACGACGATGTTATTGTGATTTACGATGAAATCGAAGAGGAACCTGTACAATTTACGGCTCAAAATTACGAATACATGTTGGCACAGACACTATTGACACGAGAAGCCATACAGGAGAAATTACAAGATCCAAGTGAGAACTCCAACTTTCAATTCGTAGGCAGCGCTACGCACAATAATTCAATTTGGAATAATTTCTTGGCCGTAACTTATGGCGGTGTCGAGCAGAATTTTTTCAAATGTCGTGACTGTAATGATATTTTCGATAAAGACCCACAAACTTCACTGCAACAGCTAAAAAATCATAACTGCAAGGCCGCTGAAGAAAATGAAAAACTTAACAAGACAACAGAAAGTGTTCGCTCCAGCAGAGCTCAAACCAGTACACTCAAAAAGACAGAAAAAGCTAGAATATTAACCCGTGAACAGTTGGGTGAGATGTATCGCAATTCAAACGAAAAGCGTTTTCTCGTAACGAAACAGAAATCAAATTTTAAATGTTTTGCGTGGCAATTTTTAGATGTGGTTTTCTATAAAGGACAAAAACAACCATTTGCTCGATGTCGTCATTGTGGTGTATTTGTGTCGTATTCCAACAAGAATGGAACTTCTTCCATACGAAAGCATGCCCTACGTTGTCCAGATATATTGCGTGCCAAGCGTAGCCTTGGAAAACAATGCCCTAAGTCTGTGAATGCGAATAACCATGTGTTTGAGGTCGATGATTTGAAAAAACTGAACGCCAATGATGATAGCAGTGATCTGGAATGTACTTTAATTCCGGAAGTTGAAGTTTATTTGGACGAGGGAAAAGATGAGTATAAACCAGATCAGAAAGAGGAAAAAGGCAGAAACGATATTCTTAGTCTCGCTCAGTTGAAGAAATTATACACTAGCAACAAAGATTCCAAGTTATTTTTGTTTAGAAAATCAAAAAGGAAGGATTTGAAAAACACCTTCTGGAACTGGGTCGAAGCCGTATATTATAAAGGTAAGTTTACGTCAGTCATATAAATAGATGTCACTGTATTTTATCATTGCAGATATGAAGCAAGATTGCTATAGGTGCACCATATGTGATACATTCATCAATGGTGTGGACGAAAAGGAATTGGTCATTCATATTACCAGTCACAATTCCAAAAATCAGAATATGAAAAAAATGCCAACAATAAATGCTAAAAAAGAGAAAATATCAGAAACGATAACTGACGTTAGGCCAAAGACGGGTTTGAAGAAAAACTCTCTTTCCGCAGCGAAAGTGGAACCTTTCGACTGCACCGACGTTGACGTAGCCAGTGAAACGGTTATCGAGGCAACAAACCTTGTGACACATAATCTAATAGATTTCGTTATCACAACTGCTGGTCAATCGCTGAGTTTCATAGAAGAAGCTAGCTTTCGCTCACTAGCCCAGAGTTTAATCCGTTTAGGGGCCAAACATGGAGAGCGCAATGCAAATGACTTTCTACCTAGTATTGATTCGATTTTAAAGCAGAGCATTCCCCTGCGAGTACGTATGCTCAAAAAGGAAATCAAAGAGCTGATAGCCAATGAACCCCTTCTGAGCATAAGTGTAGACCTGATGAAAGAGGATTCGTCACAATCCAATGGCGTCTCATATTTCACTGTGAAAACCCACATAATTACAAAATGCTTTACAAGTCGCGTATTCGTTTTGGGGACCTGTGAATTCCGTGAAAATGTAACTTACGAGGTAATGCAAAATGCATTCTTGAATATCATGAAGGAATATATCGATACCGACGAACTACATGCAAGATGTATCGTCGTGCTAAATGAAAACAATGAGGTTTTACTTAAAGCTTTTGATAAATACACTCGATTACCCAGTATAACACACAGTTTGGAATTAATTGTTAACAAAGTCTTACAAGTTGAAGATCCCGATTTAAATATTTCAGATACTGTTGTAAAAATACAAGAACTCTTCGATCATATAACCACGGAGCATAAATATTCTGTAAGCAAAGGTGAATGTCTGCTTGATTTGTTAGAGGAGTTCTATGAAATGAATAAACCCATTGAGAAATTGTTAAAAGAAACAAGACCGTGCCAAAGAGATCACAGTGCATTATCCGATATTTCCAAGAACACCGTGAAAACGATTCTAAACGGCTTTCAGGTAATCAAATTGTGTGTCGACACCATAAGACAAAACCAAATCACCATAAATGGCATTCTATTATGGAAGAAAAAACTCGTTGAGCAGTATTCACCTGTCCTATACGAGCATCGACTTAACGCCCGATTAAAATTTCACACACTGGAGCTGATTCAAACTAAGTTTCTAATCGATCACCCAATCTATAAGATTGCACTGTTTCTTAATCCAAACTTTAAGAACCTTAAATTTCTATCGGATAACGATCGACAGGAGGTGTTCAATTCCATTAAAGACATGTGTTTAGAAAAGTTACATGCCGACTGCACAGAGGAATTATGCAAAAACAATGAATCGGATGTAATCGATAAAGAAATAAACAGATACTACATAACAAAGAGTTTCGATTACTCCAACGAAGACCTATTAGAGTTCTGGAAGCAAATAACGCTTTTTCCACATCTAAAGACTATAGCCAGACACATTTTAAGTATACCCGGCACATCCGATGGCGTTAGCGAAGAAGTATTCCAGCGGGCGAACCGATCACTTACCAATGGTATTGGTACGAAGGCCGACTTTAGCAGTATACTCTTCTTGCATAGCAATTCCGCTGAGGTGTACTAAAGTATAAATTGGCAGTGTTTTGTTTGTTGGTACATAAAATGTTTAAAAATATTTTAATTGAAGTTGGGCCATTAAGTAATGCAATGGAATCTATCTGAGTTGTTTCTGTACATTTAAAATATATGTTATACATTTTCTAATGCAATGTATTTTTATTTAAATTGTTTGTTGAACCACATTAGATGACCAATAAAAAATTTGTAAAAAAAAATCTGCTACCTTCTCTATTAGAGACAATTATAGAAATAAACTTGTGCATTCCGAACGTAATGTCCCCAAGAGACCCTCTTATAGTAACTAGCCTTACAACTGTATGGAGCTCTGCAGGTGCGGACTATACTTTCTCGCAATACTCATGGGTCCAACTATGCACGGTTATTAAAGGGGATTTGAACGCAAAAGTGGGAAAATGATGAACTGAAGACGTAGTGGGCGACTATGGCTTAGGCATTTAAAATTAAAGCGGACGGAAACTAGTGGATTTCCGTCATCTGACGAACGAACGAATTATCACGAAGACTGATGGATCGAAATTGGCCTCTGGTGTCGCTGCTGGGAACCTCGGGCCCAATACCAAAATCTCCGCCCCACTTGGATCATTCCCCAGCGTGTTTCAAGCTGAGGTTCACGCTACAGAGGGGCATCAAGGGCGCTCGCTAAGATAAATGTCTTCAGACAGCCAAGCCGCACTCAAAGCCTTGACTTTCTACTCTTTGGACTCAAGACTGGTAGAGTTCTGGTTCAATGTTCTCCAATCCCTAGCTACTTACAATAAGGTCAAACTTTGGTGGGTACCATGCAGAATGACAGAATGACCATGCGAGATGTTGATATGCGAAATAATAAACTGCGAAATGATCGCAGTGAAATAACAAAATGCGGGAAAAAAACCGCGAGTTATACAGTTAAAAAAAAACACCAGGATTTGAATAAAGTAATTTTGAAGATTACATGCATCATGAACGCTGCATTTAAATTCTAATACGTACGTCCCACAGTTATGGAAAGTAGCTGAAGTTACCATGATAGCCACACCGGGAAAACCACCTCACGAAGCCTCATCCTATAGGCCAATATCTTTGCTGCCAATAATATCCAAACTTTTTGAAAGACTGCTACCTACAAGTGGCGCTACAGTCCGTGGTGGACCAAGGCCTCAACCAACAACCCCTTCCAGTAAGCCCGGTCCTTAGCTAACTGCCTCCAGTTGCGCACTCCAAGTTGGTTGAGGCCTTGTTCTGCTTGTGCGCGCCACCTTAGGCGAGGTCGTCCTCTGCTGCGCTGACCCTACGGGTCAGAATCAAATATTCTCCGAGCCGGAGCGTTGATGTCCATATGCTCTACATGTCCTAGCCATCTTAAACACCCAACGGAAAAGCTATTGCCACTGTATCTGATCGCAAAACACCGTGCAACAGCGCATTCGATTTCATTTTAATGGGCTTGCGTGACAGCACTGCAAATGATCATCGCAACTTTGACGTAATCGTCGTGCAATTGACGTTTACGAATCCACCCGATGTTCAAAGGCATATTTCAAAAGGGTCGTGAAAAGCTGACCTCTGTAAATTCACCAGAGAATAAATAATCACGCCGATTACTCTTGTCGTCTCCTAAGTCACGCCGTTCTTAATTCTCGTTACGTGGCGTAGACTACTTGAAGAATTTGTACTCGACTGTGTGGACTCCCTATGGTAAATACACCCCATAGTTGATATGCTCCCGAATTCGCATGTTACCGCAATGAGTTTTAGAGTGGAAACGCATTAATTCTTCCTCTCTCCCATCTGAATAAAATCTAGAATCTAAATTAGTACGATTAAATGAGAGCGCATTCATTTTGCATTTTATTTCATTAATAAAAATAAATTATAAAAAAAAAATCAAATAAAGTTTCTGAACAGTAAATGCTTTCTCATATTCAATTTTCAATACATATAACTTTTATTCTAATAAGTGCATAATATTTATGTATTTCAAAGTTTTTTTTTAGCTTTTCAAAATGTTATATAATTCATTAATATCATATATTCCTAGATATTATATTATTTGTAATTCATGTTCAAATCTAAAATAGAGAAAAGCAAATTCACATAATATGTAAATGTTCGGAAACAAGTTCACTGCTTCATAAGCAGGTCAATTTAAATCCAACGAAAACGGCAAAATAGCACAAACAAAAAATAATAATAATAAAGAAAAAAATAGTTGAACCGATTGTTCAAATAATCCAATAGAAAAGTAGTAGTGCCTACTGCGGAACGGTGGACTGGTTCCCGATAGACTCGCTCAGTGGAGGAGCTTCAGCGAAGACAGAACCAGATTCGGTATTCACAGTTGCTGAAGGCATCACACCCACGTTCTGAGTATTTACTTCTGGCACTGTCATCGGATTTGTTGTGGATGGTTCAATATCCGGCAGAGACGTATTCTAAGTCGAAAAAAAAAAGAAAATAATTAGTCTATATACCTATTACTGTGCTTGGGATACCTACACCAGATGACTCATGTGATCGGGATTTACCAGTGGATGATTGATCAGAGGGACCAGCTGAACCTCCTATTGATGCATTTGATGTTTTATTAGAGTCATCACTCGGTGGAGAAGAACTTTTTCGACTTTGTGGTTGGTATGGCGGTCGCTGTACAAACATATTGTCCAAAATATGGTCGATGTTTTCTGCGCTTCCAATAGGAGCATTCGCTGATGCGGCTATTCCCGATGTCATTTTAGATTCGTCTTCCTTGTTGTCCTGCGCTCGTTTAGGATTTTCTGGCGGTAGGATAGGTATAGCGTTTGTAGGTCGTCTCAGGGGCAAAACCGGAGGTCGAGCAGTTGGTTGCGGTGAGGGAACGAAGTAAGTCGTGCCGCCTACGGTATTAAAGTTTTGATAGTTAGCATAATTCGGATAGGCAGCGGAAGGTGCTGCTGACGGATTTGGAGAAGCAGTCTGTACGTAGTTAACGGCGCCTGGGGGCACCTGAGCCGAAGGAGACGCTGCATTTGGTGGCGCCATTGTACCCTGGCTAAGAGGTTGTGTTGCCGTTGGGTTAAAGGCAAGTGGAGATGTGGCCGATTGCGTTTGCAAGAAAGCAGTGGGTGGTGATGCATACTGAGCTTGTGGTGGGCCAGCTGCAGGTGGCGGAGAGCTATAGTCAGGTGGCGTGGCCGCATAGTAAGCTGCGGGTGGCGGACCTGGAGATGCTGCCGAATATTGCTGTTGAATCGTAGTATATGGTGGTTTTCCAGCAACTGGCTGTTGTACGGCGGCGGCTGGGGGCAACCCTGACACCTGTAAAGCCTGCATCTGAGCCTGAAGATTTTCTTGGTAAAGATGCATTATATTAGCTTGTAGCAAGTGCTGTTCCTGCAACATGAGCTGCTGTGGTGGATGTACATTCGCTGGTATTTGCTGTTGCTGCTGTACTTCATGCTGCATATGCAATTGTTGTAGGGTATGTTGATCCAAGTGTTGATTGCCGGAAACCCCTACAGTAGCTTCGTGCTGAGACCTTTGTCTTAAACTCGAATATCGTTTTGATCGAGCATGTTCTTGTTGGTTAGCAGCATGTTGCTGTTGCTGAAGATCGTGCATATTGTTTTGCAATGAATTTTGGTTTGTAACCTGCGAGGCTGCAAGTTGATTGGCTAGGGTATGCATTTGAACGCTTCCGACATGACTGGGATCGTTACGGTTCTGTGCTTGTTGTAGGCGAGCTGCTAAGTGTGAGCTATTTGCATTGTTAACTGACTGCCGGCTATGGCTACTGTGGTTGTTAGTGAATTTTTCACCCATATCTCGAGCATTATATCCACTTGGACTAGCCTTGTTGACTGATTGCGGCGGTTGATGTGTTGACTGGGCATGTTCGTAACCATTGTATGGTTTTTGATTCATTACCTTGGCTGTCTGCTGCATATTCATAGGTTTATTGTGGTTTGATATTTTCTGGAAATTCGATGCATCCACACTGGTTTCTGGTTGTTGATTTACAATTGACCTGGTAATATTCATATCCTTGTCAATGGTGCTATTACCTCTATTTGAATTTACGTGACCCGTGCCAGTGTTGACACTAGAACGATTTTTGTTTTTAAATTCCATTGCTGACTGTCTACTGCCATTCCGAACATTCCTCGGGTTTCCAGTGCTTCGTCGAATGGGTTCTTTGTTATCTCTGTTCGGATTTTGCTGTCCGCCAGCTCTTGGACGGTCTGGTTGCTGTCGATCAAAACGATTTTCCTTTTCGTCACGATAGCTACGAGACTTTCGTGTTTTTTCTCTCTCTTCTAATGATGGAAAATCTTCCGGTCTGGGTGGCTTTCTCTGAGCGTTGCTTGCTTTAATATATGCTGTTTCATCTTCCCAGTTCCGTGAGTACTTACTGGGTCCACGTGCATAACGACGACGACGGCGGGCCCTTGGTGGACCATCTTCATTCCTTATATCGTATCTGTAATGATACAAAAGGTATAAATTGCACGAACCACTCTTTGTTTATAACTCAAAATAGCTAGGGCATATGATAAATAAAAAAAATCGTTTTTTTCTTACCCATAAGAGGATACAAGTTCCGACCTTGATTTCGGTGCTTGTTCATTAGAATCAAACCGATCATGGGACCAACGATCTACACCTGACGCAGGCTGCCATTTTTTCATTGTCTTCGAAGCCTGTGAAATTGTTGTTGGTGACGTTGAGTTGCTTTCTCCAAGTTCAGTTGTTTCTGTTATTTCTGATGGTGTGCCTTCCCTGCACAAACAAAACTGTCTTAATACTTAATACTAAATAAAAATAATACATCTTCTTACGGATCATCAGCTGTACGATCATCGTGCTCATAGAATGTTCCCTTCTTCGGAATATACTGTGGATTGCTTCGATCCTCATCAACCTTTTTTTTTAAATCTGCTTGCTCTTGACCGTCACCACGCTGTCTCTCAGCATCAAACTCCACGCTATCCGAGTCGGTATTTCCTATGCCTTCAAGACTATCCTCGTCCTCGTCCTCGTCATCCTCCTCCTCCTCATCATCATCATCATCGTCGTCGTCATAATCATCGTTAGCGCCACCTTCCAGATCGCTGGCTGTGTCATACTCCGAATCATGATGATGAGAATTACTAGATTTCTCTTGATTGGGCGAAGTGCCTAGTGTTCCGCCTGAAGACAACTCATTCACCTTTAAAAATAAATAAATTAAATATACGTATGCAAAATGTACTCTCCACACATCATTTAAATCTTATTGGGAAGTCGTCTGTCATTCTAACTCTAAGCAGATAAGCGAATGCAATACAATACATCCGTATCTTTCACTTCACGAAAATAACAAAAAGAAAGAAGTCATCATCTGCCGCGTACATGGCAATTGGAAACGAGGTCAAAGAGCCTAGTGTTTAAAGGCAGCCACCGCCAAACTTTCATTTTAATTGTGCACTCTCCCGAGTGCTCTAATATACATATATGCTAGTACTTACTAACCTACGTTTGTGATTGTGATTTTTCACGAGTTATTAGACTTTTTACGTACATTATTTACAAGTTTATGTGGACAAAAATATTTAATTACCTCATTTTTAGGATTTTCTTTGGGTATATCGGCTGGCAAAGAAGCTACGGGAACCGATATATGCTCAGAAACTGGCGCCTGTGGCAAATTAGCAACTTCAGCCATTTAATTTGTTTTCAATAAGTCTCTTCGTTTAATCTTATTTTCGTACAGATATTCAATATAATTAGTATTAAACAAAATCGGATTTTTTTTTTCACTACAACGCAACCAATAGCGAACTATCACCAAATTCACCGTGAAATGGTTTTTGATACTTTCATAGCAGAAAAAAGGCCTGTGCTGGTGTGTGTGTGCGCAAACAACGGGAAAACTTTCTTTGCTGTGTTGATTGGCTTAACGTCAGAGGAGTTGCGGCGAAACAAGGGATGATAACTGTCGAAATAAGAGCATATGAAGCAAATAATATAGAATTAAATTTGTTTAAAATGCACTGCAATATTAAATAACGAGTTTTGGCAAAGAAAATTAAATCGAAAGGCTATAAATATCTCAAACGTCATCAATTAAATTCTTAACACTTTGATGGAAGTTAATCAAATCACCTCCAGAAACCAGAACTAATGAGCCGATTTTTCCCGATATTTTAAGCGCCACCTAGCCGTCACATAGTATACTTAGAAAGTACTAAACTATGGAATATAGGGCACAGGAACAAAATGCTTTGTTTATTGAGAAAAAAGGAAGATCAGAACAGCACAAATTTGTGAAAAATGTCAGATCAAGTCAACACAGTTGATTTGGACATTTCTCACAAATCTGTTCTACCTCAAGAGTAGGTGCAGAAAAGTTGTACAGCACAGTCATTGAACACAAAGCAGATCAGTTTTGGACAAAAACTTTTCTCATTGAACACTTAGATCTTGTACTTTTCTGTCCAGCACAGCTTCATTGAACAGATTTAATGGCAGCGGGACTTATTCAATACAGAAATAAAACTTCAATGAACTGTGCCGATTTCAAGCTCATAGTTTTGCAGCAAATTTAAAAATACATCAAGCGTTTGAACTCCATAGGTAATCGAAAACCTTATATGGAAAATAGAATCGATGCACTGCGGAGAATTGTCACAAGAATTATGTATGTATTTTGTCAAACTGTTCGTAGGTATTATTAGATATTTCCAATATGATGTTCCGAAGCGTTTTTAGACCATTTAGTTATGTGCCGTCATTTTGTGGCCGATCCTTAAAACTATTTTCAACATCAAGACTACTTGTGTGGACAGCTGAATACTGTTTATTTGTTCCCGCTGTTTTGTATACACCTTTCTTCTATTGGTTTCTTCATTGATAACCAGCTGTCAAATATGGTTTATATAAAATACACAGCGGCATCGGCATAGTAAACAAAGTTTCAGAACTTCGTCGGCTAGCGTTTTCTTTCAAATAAAATGGGCCTTTTGACCAATCCTTCTCTAAATCAGAGAAATAAATTTGGACGTGGTCTGATAAAACACAATAGGAAAATTTGTTTTGTATTGTATCTTGCTGGACTAGCTTGGTTTGCGTGCTTGGGTCATTCGAATTTCAATCATTCTACATATCTGTCGGAAAACGCCTTATCACCTGGTATTTCAAATCTATCAATTAAGTGATATGTAGCTCAAATTAAATTCGTTTTTCTTAGGTCTGGTTTATTCTGAATTAAAGCATGATTCCGGACGTTTGGCTCAAACTTATCTGGACGAGTTGAAGAAGGAGCGAGAGGATCACAGAACGAATATGCCATATTCGTGGGTTCAAGCGAAAATGAAACAAATCGGTTTGGAAACACATGTTCACAATTTCACACTGAAGTATCCCTTTGGAGGGGGAAAGGTATTTCAGGGCAAAAATGTTTATGGCATACTGCGTGCTCCTCGAATTGGGTCAACTGAGGGTATTGTGTTTTCAGCGCCATATCGGCCTCCTAATTCAGTCCATACTGACATTACTGCTAGTGTTCCTTTACTATTGGCATTTGCAGAGTTTGCTCGAAGTAAGTACCTATTCATGTGCTGCGTTATGAAATTTGTATATTCATTTATTAACAGGAAAGAATTACTGGGCCAAGGATCTGATATTTCTTGTAACTGAGCAAGAGCAATTGGGTGTCCACGCTTGGTTGGAAGCATATTACGAAGGGGGTATGAGCGAAAACTCGGTGCTGAAAAGCGGAAATCTTCCTGCCAGGGCTGGGGCATTACAGGCTGCCCTAAATTTAGAGATTCAAGACTTTGACGCAGGTATGTCTAATTCTAATATGCTATCCATTATTCCTACTACTCTCTTTGCAGAATACATTGATGTTAAGATAGAAGGGTTAAATGGGCAACTTCCAAATTTGGATATGTTCAATTTAGTGCAGCGATTGGCAGTTCGCGAAGGCGTACCATCCGGCTACAAACAAATCCCAAAGAAGAAACGTAAGGCATCGCAGACATCAGTAAAAGAGAGTCTTAAACACATTCTCGCAATGATTTCGAGCCAGGCGAATGGCGTACCAACAGGCAATCATGGTCTCTTCCATAGACACCGCATTGAATCCCTAACTCTAGAAGCTGTAAAACGTACTTCTGCAAATCCCAATAACAGGAATATGGCTGCTGTTATTCTATTAAAGACCGTCGAAGGAATTTCTAGAAGTTTGAATAACCTACTTGAGCGTTTCCATCAAAGCTATTTCTTCTATATTTTGGTGCAAAATGATCGATTTATTTCTATAGGCGATTTTATGCCATGCCTTGCACTAATGGCAGGACCACTGTTCATCAAAGCCTTCCTTCTTTGGCTCAGTTTAAACAGTGTAGAAGATGAAAATGACTCCGACAAGGATTACCCAATAATCGAAGCCAACGAACAGCTTCCCTATATAAAGGTTTTAGTTCTAATGGGGATTGTATATTTTTTTGGTGTTCTTGCCAAACTACTACCTCTGAATAGTGTACTAAGTGAATACTTTGCAGAACAAGAAGTTTCGACGCCAGTGAGCATTACATTTTTCCTTTTATTCGTAATGGTTCTAGGTATGTTTGTACCGTTTTTTATACACTTTAATTCGGGCGGCTTGGAACTTCTCCATGTAGCCTCACTGCTATGCCTGGGATCAGCTCTTCTAGTTGTAGGGCTTTTGAATTTTGCACTGGGATTTTCGATAGCTGTAATCAGCTGTCCATTGGCAATTCTTGTTAACACAAAGCATGGTTGTTCTTCGAAGGCTTTCACAACATTTTATACATTCTTATTGAATCCCATGGCCGTTATATATCTACAAGTTGTGATTCTTACGCTCTCATCATTCCCTGAGCTCTCACTTACTGATGTGTGTTTTAAAGCTATCAATGTGTCAATGGATGCTATCACCTATGGATTAGTTGATTCAATTGTAAGTTTAGCAGTCGTCTTTACTGTAATTTTATAACACTTGCATTATTATTGTATTCCCCAGATCTATGGCAACTGGTTGTACACAGCAGTGAGCGGCGTTTTCTTTCCTATTTGGGTACTATTTTGGTCGATAAATCTTATATCGAACGATGTAGATCGGTCCAAGGTTAAAAAACTTAAGGTGAACTAACTGCAGATCTATTAACATCGTTATTTTTTTTTTAAATAATTTATGCAAAATCTAATTAAATTAGGTGATCAATAAATAAACTTAAAACATTCATAATTTATAAACAATTTTATCCTGAATTTCCATTTAACACACATTCTTGTATGTATAAAGAGTTCGCACACATTCGCTGGATCTTGAGAACGCGGTAATAGACGTGACAGCGGCGGTCATTAACGCGTATGAGACTAGCTGCCCCATTTGTGCAACTTATGGTAATAAGGCCGTGCCTTTGTGGAGCAATAGACTATCAAAACTACGATCTTATACACACAAGCTGTACAATTTAGCTAAGCGTAACGGAGAATGGCAGAGCTACAAGATGGCACTCAACAATTACAAGAAAGAAATTGGAAAGGCGAAAAGAGACAGTTTCAGTGGCTTTGTGATACAATCAGATGTACCCCGGCAGCTGCGAGACTACATAAGGCCCACTCCAAGAAAGGTGAAGTTTCGACGTCCTTGAAAAAACCGGATGGCGCTTTACGTTAAATAAGGAAAAAAGAGCATTCTTGCTATTAGAAACCCACTTTCCGGCTCGAAGCCCGAAGCTCACTATGTGCAGAATCCGTGGGAATCAGTCTAAATCTAAGACCACGGAAAGTTTACTGGAAAACTAGCTTCTAATATCTGCTCCGTAAGGCGGCTAGAATGGGCAATAAAGTCCTTTCAACCTAGTCACCCTGCGTAGATGGTATTTTTCCGGCACTCCTACAGAAGAGAAAAGAGCAACTCCTTTCACTCTTGGGAAAAATAACGAGAAGTAGCCTTGCCTCGGGTTATTGCAAAGTAAATGGAGAAGGGCGAAGGTGGTTTTTATACCAAAAATAGAGAAAAGGGACCCTGAAGACCATGGAAAAGGTTGTCGACAACTACATAACGGAGGAGGTACTGTGTAGATACCCCTAACACCGCTGCCAGAATGCGAATAGAGTGGGCAGTTCAACGGATATTGCTCTATATCAACTTAATAATATAATCCAGGTTGCCTTAAACACTAAGGAGGGCTCTATTTATAGGAAGGGCGTGGATGACACCATGCGTGAGTTACTGAGTACAAGATCAGCGTCAACGACGCTTACTTACTTACTTAGTTGGCGCTACAGCTCGAGGTGAACCTGGACCTGCTTCTCGCAACCATTTGTGTGTGCGTGTTATATTTTTCCACGAATGGAAGGGACCTACAGTTTTTTGCCGACTCCGAACGGCGAGTTGAGAAGCTCAATCGTGACAAATGATACTCTCTGATGCTTGTCAGACATTCGAAAGAGGTGGGCACTGTGAAAAACTTTTAAGTGTTTGCGGCGGGATTCGAACCCAAACCGCTGGCTCAGTAGTCCGACGCACTAACCACTTGCGCTACGGTGCCCACGACGCTTGACACCATAAAAATTAACACCACTCACGGCTGCCCGTAAGGTGGAGTTCTATCTCCACTACTCTGGAGTCTCGTCGTTGATGAACTCCTAGAAAGATTAACCAAAATCGGCATAGACTTTCAGGCTTACGCGGACGACAGCGTACTAATCGCATGAGTGAAAAATAAGAAAACCTTGTGCGATATAATTCAAAAAGGTCTCAGAGTGACGAAAGAATCGTGCAACACAGCGGTGCTAGATATAAATCCTACCAAGGCAACGCTAGTGCTCTTCACAAGGAAAAGAAAACTCCCACATCTGAAAACAATTAGCCTCTCAGATACGATTATCACTCCTGTACTAGAAGCTAAATACCTGGGAGTGTATCTTGACAGTAAGCTCACCTGGGGGAAGCACACAAGGGAGGCTACTAAGAAAGCGACTCGTGCACTCATGACATGTAAAAGCATAGCTGGAAAGTCATGGGGCTGACGACCTCATATTCTTAGATGGATGTTTATCGCCATGGTGAGAAGCGAGAACTATTATCACCTATGGGGCAATAGTATGGGCTATAAGAACCAGTCTAATAAGAACGAGAAACACACTGGACAAAGTTCAGAGACTGTCATGTGTATGCATAACAGGCGCAATGAGATCTTGTGGAGGAGGAACACCGATCACTGGAGAAGACAAATAGGACCAAGTCTTGGGCAAAAATTCAGGGTCTAAGACAGGCGAAGAAACTGCTGGAGTGCTGGGTAATTACAACCTGAAGAGATTCAAAGCTTGCATTAGCCTGGACAAAAACAAGTTCCGCATCCTGACGGCGTTCCTTTCTGGACATTGTAAGCTTAAGGGCCATCTCAGGAAGCTGGGTCTATCAGATGACGACTCATGTAGATTTTAGAATGAGTCGAGTGAAACTCCAGAACTGGCGGAATGTGAATCATTAACCCAGAAGAGATTCAAGTGGTTGGTTAAATACCAAATTACAGCAGAGGATCTACCACTCACAGCACCCAATCTCCTGCTGCGATTTCTCAGGGAAATTGGTCTGGATGAGGTTCTGTGACCTAGGCAATTCTCACCTGGGCTAGGTGTAAGCAAAGCTCTCTCTAACCAGTTCCAGTAGGAGTAATGCTGAGAGGGATGTTGCTTCGCCTAGGACTTGTAGGGAGCACAATAGACCTTAAAGTCGAGGTGCATCTCACCCTTCAATAATAATTATAATTATGTAGATACATACATAAAATGTCAGTAAAACCTAAAACATACCTACATGCATACAAGTGAATGTTTGGGAGGAAAGGTCAACAAACCAAACGCTGGTAATGACTTGGCTTTAAGCTTTAAAAAAGAAAAACAAAATTCGATGTGTAAAAGGAGCATTCATATCAACAAAGGACTAAATAGAAACTATCTCAACAAACTAACAGACGAAGCGGAGGAGCGACAGCTATAACGATGGCCCCTTTGTCAGAGAGGCAGGATAAAACTCATCAACGTCGCCGAAGTCCATCATATTTCTTTGCCTTACGTTCTCTGTTCATTGATTAATTTTTCATCAGGCAAAACGAGGTTTTAAAGGCATAAAATTCATAGGACAGCGCACACACGTATTATGTTATGTACATTATGTACATATGTATGTATGTACATATGTAGACATATAAATATAAATTTTTTGTATGTACGAATATTTATTTTTGCACTACGAGTGAGATGGACGAAGCCTTTAGGTATAGGGTTGCAATGCATGTACGTACAAGCATTTATAGATAACTAGCGCATATCAGTTTAAAAGCACTCCGCATGAATTTTTAGTTTTCTGACTACTGTCAATTATTATTGTCCTGTTTTTGAGGATAGCATTGAAGGAGTGTACGAACCTATTTAAGTGGTTGGATGCTGTGGAAATAGGGTACGCACTGACTGGCTTTAACTTCGCAAAGCCCAGTGTTGTAACGGTTACTACACATCAGTTGTGCTTATTTTACCTCCAAGTGGTAGCCATCGGATACTGGTCGCTGCCCGGGCCCAGCTTGCTAAACTTATAAGCGCGAGTGCTGACCAAGCGAAAATAGGACCACTATAAACACGTCAGCGGGACGAATTCCCTCGATGGAACTAATGGTGGCGTTAGATTTTCAGAACGGAAACAAACCCTTATCTGAGCTACTTCGACATATTCAGGTCGATAAGGGTTTCCACGTACTAGTCGGGGTCGGTCAACGGCAGCGCTTACAATCCCGTAGTGGGTTACTGACACCGGTGTACCCGGACCCTTGTCCTAAGGGTACATAAGGATCTGGCCCTCCAGGTTGGGTGTTGTGCGTTAGATTAACTATACCTACCACGTAAAAAAAGATATGTAGTTCCGAAACAACCAAAAGCCTCGGAAAAGGACGGATCTACTGTTGACAACCACCCTAAACGAAAAAAGGACAATGACGTTCGGATCTGCACCTGGAATGTTCGTTCACTGAACGGCGACGGTGCACCCGAACAACTCTCAGAGGCCCTAGACTGCTATAAAGCAGATATAACCGCCAACCAGGAAGTGCGATGGGATGGGGCAGGCAGAAAAAATAATGAGAAACTGCGACATCTACTACGGTGATTGCTATACAGAAAATAAACAGCGCTTATTCGGATGCGGATTTGTCATACGCGGCAGACTTAGGCAAGAAGTCTTGAGCTTGGCACAGCCTACACGACACCACGTCCGAAAACGGACGAAGGCTGATTGACTTTGCTGCGGGGCGAAGTGTCAGTATAGCAAGCACGCGGTTTCCTCATCTCAATATCCATAAGGGGACATGGCGGTCTCCGGATCAACAAACTGTCAACCAAATTGACTACATTACGATCTGTGTTCTGGATGTCCGAACGTTACGAGCGGCTAACATTGGCTCGGACCAACACCTTGTTGTAGCCAGGGTACGAATACGGATATCCACTACGCCACAACAACGAAATACTGTGAGAAAGTATAATGTCGAAAAGCAAAAATCGCAAGACACCGCCAGAACCTATATACAGCGAACGCGTATCCTGATCTCTCGCTACGAATCCCACCGCAGCAACAGCTAGTGCAGAAGACCAGTGGCAACACTGCCAGCAAGCCATCATAAGTGCAACGAATGAACAACCACCACCGCGAGTTCCTTGGTTTGATGATGGCTTGCAAACGCAGAAGAAAAACAGGCGTAGAAAGCGTAGCTGCAAAATAGGACAAGATCTGCTCGCATGCTCTACGCGCAAAACAGACGGGAAGAATATCGGCTTCTCAGAGAGAAAAAGAAAGAGCACGCGAGAAGCGTGTGATCGAGGATATTGAGAGATGCTACTCCATGCTCCTAAAAATAGCATCAATGTCAGCAAAACCCATATAGAAACCTGTAGAGATGACGAAGGAAACCTTCTACGGTGTCGAGAATATGGAAAAATTACTTCTGCAGACTGTATAACGGCGACGAGGATCACTTCTCGCTGTCAGGCAGAATGAACCATTCAATTTAGATGATGATAGCCAAAACTCCCATCCACCTGATCAAAACGAAGTGAGGATAGCAATATTCAGGCTTAAGTCCAGCAAGACTACTGGACAACGTTGCCGCCTGACTTTGGATAAATTTAGCCCGAAAAACTGTGAAAAGTAGCAAAAGTAGCGAAATCTCTCATTCTGAAAAGTAGCCTATGTTAGCAAAAACATAAGAAGAACGTATGTAAGAGAAATCAATTTATTTTACAAAAATTGATTGTTTATAATACTTGTGGTTTTTGTTCTAGCACAAGTTATATGTTGTGCTACCTTGGAGTCAGGAAAACACTTCCTTGAAACTTTTGGAAGAGAATCCTCGTTACTTTTATACTATCCATATTATTTTTATTTGTTTAATTTTATTTTCCTCCTCCTTTTCTTTTCGCTGTCTTATTACGAATCTGCAACAATTACATAAAGTTGTTGAGCGATATATAGCAATTTATAAGTACACTATCATATTTCTGATCCAGTCTAAACTTAACAGGAGCAATGCAAACATTTTCTGTTTGCGTCAGCCAACACAGTTGGCAGTTAACTAGTTTTTGAATTCCGACAGAATAGAGAAAATAGAAAACTCAGCTCTCACCCTCAAATGAATAAGCTTTGTTCAATGAGGAAAAAGGCGGCTCAGAAGTCAGAACAGCACAGATTTGTGAAAAATTTTAGATCAAGTCAGCATAGAAAATTACAGCCATAATGTTTGTTGTCAAAAATGACACTGCACTGCATTGATGATTATTTCACTTCATGTTTTCCAAACGCTGGGCACCGTAGCGCAAGTGGTTAGTGCGTCGGACTACTGAGCCAGTGGTCTTGGGTTCGAATCCCACCGCAAACACCTAAAAAGTTTTTCACAGTGTCCACCTCTTCCGAATGGCTGACAAGCATTCAAGAGTATCATTTGTCATGTAAAGCTTCCTAACTCGCCGTTCGGAGACGGCAGAAAACTGTAGGTCCCTTCAAAAATATAACGCGCACACACAAATGGTTGCGGGAAGTTAGGCTTGGTTCTACCTAGGACTGCTGAAGCCAAATATTATTATTATTATTTCCAAATTATTTATAGCATTTTACAATAACTGATTGCCCTTTTTGCGATTGTTTTCAATTTCTCTCATTTGGTAAGCTTAAATCTCGTCGAAACACTTTTCACTTCAAATAAAACAATCAAATGCGCAACACAGCTGATTTTAACACATCTCACAAATCTGTTCTAACTCAAGAGTAGGTGCCTAAAAGTTGTCTAGAACAGAGTCGTTGAACACAAAGCAGATCAGTCTCGGACAGAAACTTTTCTCATTGAACACAAAAACCTTCTACTTTACTGTTCTTCTCGGTCCAGGGCAGCTTCATTGAATAGACCTATTGTTGGGATTGAAAGCAACAGAGAGCATTACCAAACAGCAACAAACTATTTTGCAGGGAACTTCGAAAAAAGGTCAATATGACTTCAAAAGTAAAATGTAGCAAAATGGGGCAAATTTTAGAATGAAAGTAGCAAAGTAGCAAATTGAAAAACTGAACAATTATGTAGCACTTTTGCTGCAAAAGTAGCATTGTGGCAACGCTGCTACTGGACCTGACGGTTTACCCGCAGAGCTATTTAAAGCAGCTGGAGATGACTTCGTAGAGAGCATACACCAACTCATCTCTAAGATTTGGTCAGATGAAAGTATGCCTGACGAATGGAATTTCAACAACGTTTGCCCGATCCACAAGAAAGGAGACCTCCTCAACTGCTCCAAAATATGCGATATTAAGCAGTGATATGACTCGATAGCTCTTGCGGGACGTCGCGTCGGTCGGATCGACTTTTAAAAAGATTTCTGTTGCCAAAAGTCATTTTCTTTTTTCTAAAAAGTCAGTATACTCGTTGCAGCTGTCATTCCAAAGCGGCAGTAATTTGCATTATTTTTTTAATCTTATTGGGGCTTAGCAGCGGTCGGCTAGCACTTGCATCTTGTACCAAGTTTCTTCGATTGATCTATGGGGTCTCATATGAGTTGACGATATATGGAGAGGAAGATACAATCTGTGCAGCGACATCAACCTAGTCATACAAAAAGAACCCTACAACGAACGGTTTAGGCAGCTTGGCCATGTAGAGCGGAAGAACACCACAGAGGGGCTATGCAGAAGAGGACGACCTCATCTTCGATGGTTTGCACAAGTGTAGGGTGACCTCAACAAACTTGGTGTACACAACTGGAGACAGCTTGACCTGTAGCGCCGTCAAAGACAAGACAAGAGACATCAATAACGGTACATTGCAAAGGCTTTATTAGATTAACAGTTTAATTAATAACTAAGCTTTTATTGACATGTAAATACATTATGTACATACGTTTATGTCCGAACATAAATTGCACATAATCTCATCAAAATACTATCGTCCTTGGAAAAAAGTTACTGGCGCCGCATCGGGCTTATAGCAAAATTTATTTATTTGTTGAAATAATTTATTTATTTATCCATTTCTCCCGCACTCACCAAGTGCCTACGCAATAGATTGTGCTGTCCCGTGAGCTGTGTCTATTATATATTGCCTACACTCTCTGGTAGCCATCTGTGATGCTCGCTAAACTCACAAAGTCACAAATCTAAATTATTCTTGTAACCTAAAAACAGTATGTGCACTAAATGTGTACTTGCATATACACATGTATATGCATGCAGAAGGGCGCGTATTTTATGTTCACATGCATATCCTTAGGAGATTTGTCATTCCGATGACACTGCTGCTGTCATCCGTGATGACCATGTTGGCTAGCGATAGCCGCGCACTACGGTCTATTTCAGTGGGTCGACACTAGTTTATAGACATATGCATGTACGAGTACTGCAGCTCTTGTTTATTTTGTATATGGACGCCGATGACATTGTTGGCGGAATTGAGGACTTTAAAATGCTTTTAAAATTAGTGATACGTCAATGTGGATTAGATGCCAATGAATGGAGCACATAATGGCTAGTGCTGTGCTGCGTTAGAAAGGGGCGCTAATATGATACATTATGGAAAATTGTATGCCATTTGTTATCTGCATATATGTACATATCTATAAATATAAGTACATTTGATATGTAGTCCCTATTAAAAGAGTAGAACAGTCTAAAAAAAAACACCCTTAGTGACCTTAAATTTAGAGTATTAAAGATGGAAAGAGTGAAGTTTCTCTATTGGGCATGTTTAGCGGTACTAAAACTCATACTTAATCTTCATTGGTATTTTTCATGTCTGGATCTTCACGATATGTTAAATATCGATTTTGTATCTACGAGAGACCTAGGGTTCCACCAAACAAAACGCGGCCGGCGGTTCGTGCAGAACGCGCTGATTCCCGTAGCGGTCAGTTATGTCAAACATAAAGCGGACAACTTTCAGCGTTTCAGTTATGTATTAAAATGATTTTCTTCAGAACACATGCTTCTTCAATTACATACATATCTTCGTATGTTTCAAGAGCAATTGGAGACAATAATTATATGAATTCTCATACCGCTGATCTCAAAAATTTAAACGAACTTGAGAAAGCTAATAGGAATAAAGAAAAGACTATCAATCTATCAATTTCTCCACCTCATCAGACATTATTGATGCTTGTCTGTCGCGTTCTTTGTAAAAACCCCAAACTAAACCCCAAAGTCAAAAGTCAGCCTTACAAGTTTTCATCTGTATTTGGGTTGGGCCAGTATTTTTATAATTTTTCAAAATTTCAATTGCCTACAACTGACAGGCCCTGAAAAATACACTTGTGACTGACGGACACCGAGACATAAGTGTTCCGTTTTTCCCATTTGGGCACGGAACACTAGGTAGGTAGGGCGGTACATGGTGTAGAAGTGGTGGTTTCGGTAAAGGAAACCCAATTAGCACAGTCAGTGCGGCAAATTGACTTTTTTGCTTGCAGTGGTGCATAAAAGTAAACGAACAAGACATTTTTTAAATGTTTTTGCAGGTGTATCAAAAGTCTTTTTTTTTATTTTGCTGCACATTAGAGTGCAAATATATTATTTCAGTGGTAGTTCTAAGTCAAGTAAGTAGGTTAAGTGGTTTATTGCTATGCGAAACAGTGGAGGAAAAAAAATAACCACTCAAAACATTTTTTTTTTGTATTGCACACATTTTTTTTATTAAGTGGCACATCAACAAAACATACCATTTCAATAGTATATTTCAAGTGACTGGATGTTGCAGAAATAGCGTAGGCACTGACTGGCTTTAACTTGGCAAAGCCCAGTGTTGTAACTGTTACTACACATCAATTGTGCTTATTTTACCTCCAAGTGGTAGCCATCGGGACTGGTCGCTGCCCACCCGGGCACGACTTGCTAAACTTATAAGCGCGAGTGCTGACCAAGCGAAAATAGCGGCACTATAATACACGTCAGCGGACGAATTCCATAGATGGAACCAAAGGTGGCGTTAAATTTCCAGAAACAAAACCTTATCTGAGCTACTTCGACATATTCGGAGCTTAGGTCGATAAGGATTTCCACGTACTAGTCAGGGTTGTGGAAAAGAGTTGGTGGCGGATGAACCCCTATTGGTAGTGTTGCTTAAACATCGATAGTTTGCTGTTTCGATAGTATCGATAGTTTTCGGAATAAACTATCGATACTATCAATACTATCGATAGTTTTTGAAAATATTTCTTATCTAACAAAAACTACAAAAGAAACCCAATCAAGTAAATAAAATTAATAATAATTAAATGATAAAAGTTTAACATAACTCTTAAGCAATTCAGTAACGCTGTAATGGTAGAAATGTCAAATAAAAACAATTACAAATTTATTAAAACACAAACTTCGGGTTGGTTCCAACATAAGCACTAGCCCTCTTCTTTCATAGCGGAAATGTATGGAAACTTATGTTATGTCGATTTCGATTGGGCAAAAAAAGCACTTTTTTTTTATCTCGGGCAATTTTTAGCGCTCAGGTCGATTCTCATTTTCCAACCGACCAAAAAACACTTTTTTTGCTCTAAATCAATTTTCGTGAATCTCGGACTCAACTCGAGATTTACACTTACTTGCACTGACACCAAAACACTTTATACAAAATGTCAACGCTGTACCTACATCAAAATATTATCAATTAACAAGAAAAATATCAGAAACTGTGTGCGATATTTAGAAAATATAAAGAAAGTGTTTTAAAATTGTATTTATTATTATTTTTTTTTTATTTATTTCCTTTTACGCACAAGATGTCAAATGACACACTATTACAATTGCAGAAAAATAGATCAATCTCGTTTATTTTCCATTCAGCACGAAAAAACTGAAAAAGTGGGTGGCCGTGGCGTAGTGGTAGTCGTAGTCGCTTGTCACGCTGAAGGTTCACGGTTCAAATCCAGATGTCGCCGAAACATTTATTTCTCACGAAATAAAAATAAGTTGATCAGTTTCAGAAGCTATAATATCAAAACCTACTGCGAAGGCATAACACTGGCAGTAGGATGGTGGTATGGCTGAAGAAATTGATCGCACAAACTATAATAGGAAACATCTGTAATAAACTTCTGTGAATCATAAGCTATGGCATAACTCTCAATAATACACAACTCTCCAGTTATCCTGGACACCTCCCATAGAGTTAGTTGAAACCTAACATCTGAGTTCACTATCATTACGTCGATATGTCTGTCTCTCGTTCTTGTCCTTCATGGGCTCGCGCTGTGTGTAAACATTATAAGGGTATTCATATCCCCTTTAGCGTGTGTAGATTATAAAAAAAAAAAAAATAAAAAATCTGAGAGCAGAATCTGAGAAGCCCGATCGAAAACGACATTACATTGTTTAAATCCGCGTTAACCGTTGGCATGTAATTTAAGTATTATTTTTAATAAATTGTGATAAGTTGTACTGCATTATAAAGCAATAAAACAAAATATTTATCAACACAAAAAATTAATTAAAAATGAATTTACGAAATTTATCCAGCTCAGACTATTTTCAATTTCTTTTTTTAATTGTGGTAGTGGCTGTGGCATCTTTTGGTATCAACGCGACAACCGTTTGAAATTTAACATATTTTCGCAGTTACTTGAATATAAAGCAATAGATGGCCATAGTTTCTATGTATTTACATGATGGCAGATCATTTATTTCACTTTGCTGTCCGTACGAAACACGTAGCGCTAGTTATGTTGGAAGGAACCAAATTGTACGCAGACGTTGTACGAAAGTTAAATTTCACTAGCAGTTCATATAAAGGGTGATTTTTTAGCTGGTTTGGTTTTGGCAACACTGGTTTCGACAGCTGACGTGTGTTTAGTACCTTGTGTCACTGTCAAACAGCTTCAGTTTGGTTTGCAATTTAACCATGGATCGTCTTACAAATGAACAACGCTTGCAAATTATTGAATTTTACTATCAAAATTCGTGCTCGGTTCGAAATGTTCATCGCGCGCTGCTTCCATTTTATGATCGGCATTCTCGACCTTCTGAGCAGTCTATTCGGAAGATTGTGACCAAATTTCGCACCAAATTTACTTTGTTGGACATTAAACCACCAACACGTTTACGTACTGTGCGTAGTGAAGAAAATATTGCGGCCGTATCAGCTAGTGTGACAGAAGACCGCGAAATGTCGATTCGGCGCCGTTCCCAGCAGTTAGGCCTTTGTTACGATTCAAATAAATATTTCATTCATTTTTTCGATTTTTTTGTGTTTTTTTTTTTAAAAAAGTTCTCAACCTCTTAAAAAATCACCCTTTATAATATGTCAATGACAAAAACACTGTAAGTCTGAAAAGAAAACAATCGATAGTTTTTTACTATCAATCGGTACATTCGATAGTTGTTTACTATTGGGTCAACGGCAGCGCTCACTCCCCCGATGTGGGTTACTGACACCGGTGGACCCGGCCCCTTGTCCTAGGGGTATGTAAGGATCTGGCCCTCCAGGTTGGGGGTTGTGCGTGAGGCTAACTACCTAGATAGATACATTTTACGTAGCTTGTTATATTTTTAAATATGAAATCTTCATATTTCAATCATAGGGTCGTGAAACCTGTTTCTTAGCCGTTTTTCGGCGAATGAAGCAGCTGTTACAGCCACTTTGATTGCCAAATAAATTGCATTTAAGTAGTTGGAGCAGCCGTGGTTGCAGCTTGCTCTTCCTTGATACGATCCTCTTTGAGTGGTCCCATGAATGCCAACTTGTCGGCGGCAGACTGGAAGCGATCGTGACTCATTTTGGAGGATGTATCGATGAACTTCAGTTTAATTTGTTCCAAAGCACATCGACTTGTGTGAACCAACAGGGATTTACGTAGCGTGAGAACTCGTTTCTTGGATCCAATGCAACATCCCTTGAGCATGACAAAGTCATTGTTCACCTCACCATAATGGGGGAAACCGCCCATTGGTGTAATGCTCTTGTCGGTCAAATCATACTCAGTTGAAGCATTGTTCTTGATGACCTTGCCATCCTTGGTGTGGATACCAGCTCCAATACGGTAAATCTTTTTGTTGATTTCAGTGCGGTGATGGTAGCCCTTTTGACCGGCACGAGCGACAGTGAAAGACACACGACTTGGATGCCAAGCTCCAATACAGGCTACCTTACGCAGACCCTTGTGGGTCTTACGAGGCAATTTCTTGGTGTGCCAACGGCTGGTCACACCCTTGAAACCTTTACCCTTGGTAACACCAACGCAATCAATAACTTCGTCTTGACCAAAGACATTGGAAACCGGGACGGCTTGCTTCAAATGTTCCTTGACAAGTCAAGTGGACTTTGTCTTCAACGGAACCTCCAATCAATTGGATTTCCATTATGTGAGCCTTCTTTTGCCGTTGTTTGATCAAACGGATCTGAGAGTGAGCAATGATGTGAATTACTTTGCAGTATCGGATCATTGTCCTGAAGTCATTCTCAATGCTCTTCTTACCGACGTCATCGGTCCACTTCTTGCTCGCCTTGGAGAAAGCCTTCTTCTTGCTCTTGTACCAGTTCTTGTAGAAGCGACAACGGCACTCTTCAGACAAATGCTGTGCCAAAACATTTACCAGAGCACGCAGACCGAATGGAGTTTCAATGTAGCCGACAGCTCCAACAACCATCATTGGTAGAGTCTCCAAAATGGTTACGGCTTCTACAAATTCTTTCTTGTTGATCTTTGAGCCTGGACGATCAGCTTCACGAACAACATGGGTCATACCAGCCTTGTAGCCAACAAATCAAGTTAGATGCACTGGCTTTGTAGCGTCATCCCTGGGGAAGGCCTTAACTTTACCACGATGTCTGGTCGACCGCTTATTGGGGTAGAAAGCCATAGACCCATGGCGGGATGCTGAAAACTTACGATGAGACATTTCAAAGTATTATTACGCGTCCTACTCATTCAAATGACGATGAAAGAAAGGATAGTTCCGAAACAACCACAAAAGCCTCGGAAAAGGACGGATCTACTGTTGACAACCACGCTAAACGAAAAAAGGACAATGACGTGCAGATCTTCACCTGGAATGTTCGTTCACTGAAAGGTGACGGTGCACCCGAACAACTGGCAGAGGCCATAAAGCAGATATAACCGCCATCCAGGAAGTGCGATGGGATGGGCCAGGCAGAAAAAGAACGAGAAACTGCGACCTCTAGCTACTACGGTGATTGCTATACAGAAAATAAACAGCGCTTATTCGGATGCCGATTTGTCATACGCGGCAGACTCCTACGAAAAGACAGGAAGTCATTGTCAACGCTAATAGGAGTGCTAAGTAGGTAGGTAGAAGTGGTGGTTTCGATGGAGGAAAACCCAAATAGCGCGTGGGGCGCCGTATATATTATATATTTTTTTGAGGTCGTCGAAGAATAGCTTGCCTAGTATGCGTTGCCTGGCTCTCGCCAGAGCCGGACATTTGCACAGAAAGTGAATTAGAGATTTTTTTTCATTTTCATTTTTGCAGCTACGACAGAAACTGTTGCGAGTGATCGCTAGTTTGGCTGCATGGTCTCCTATTGGCCAGTGTCCTAGGAGGTGATAGGAGTGCTAACTAGGCACAAAACTCTAAGATACCACATGAAAATATGACGACTAAATGATGATGACATTTGCAGGAGCTGGGGTGGCGAATAGGCACATGAGGACACAGCCCATTTCCTCTGTCAACTGAGAAATAGAACCCTGAGCAAATTCTTCTTTAAACACATCGACGAGCTATCAGATGGATTACTAACTGACCTGCTTGCATTTGCTAGGACGTCGGGTTGGTTGAAACCTAAACTTTTATACCACGGGTGGGAACACACTAATGGGTATCACAATGGGTCCACATGTACCTAAGTGTGATGAGGATGTAACCATTCTCATCAGCCCGCTAACCTAAAAACACAATGGACCTTGTTTGGTCTTATTGAATCTGTTCGAGTATGGTGGATAGCCAAACCCAACCTAACCTATCAAACAGCTGTCGCCTCGCAGAATAGGTATATAATATGAATGTACAAATCTACAAGCGATCGTAGCTGTGAACAATGCATATATTTTACAAATTCCATTGCATACAACTCTTCAGTATCTTAACTATTCGAAATAAACTTGCAATGTGCATGCTCATCGCGTGCTAAAATGTCCCAATCTACTCCTTATGAACCCCACAGTGGTGGTGTACAGAAACAATAATTTATTTAGATAACATAACAGAAAATAGTTTTCAAACACTTTATTGGAACAGAGTATTTGCGTCTGGAACTACTTAAAGAGGAAATCCTTTTGCAAACCCCCAGTAATGCATAGTAATAGACATTCTCGTTGGATTTTGAAATAGGACTTCTCTGTAATTCCTTACACAAAAAGGGAAGAGAAAAAAAAAAAACTATACGAGAAACTTCCTTGACTGTCACTCATAAATACATCAAACCTAAGCCATATGGGTGGGGGAGCGAAGGAAGGTTGCATTTTTTTTTATATCATTTCAGATAATAGTGAATTTTAAGGACTTTTTAATTCCGATAAAAGGGTTCGTCGACATGCAGCCCAGTTACCCATAAAAAGGACAAAGGCAGTTTGCTATCCTACCCAAGTATTATTATCAGTTTTTTTTTTTTCTGTATGGCAGAATAATATTAGGGCGGTGTGGTGGAGGAGAACGAGGACTAAGGGATGTGTCTTCCTGACACGGTAAATTAACATAATGGATTTTTTGATGGAACTAGATTGTGTTGGGCTACAACACCATGTCGCGAAAATAACAAAGACGAAATAAAATAGAAACACTTAAGTAGCTTAAGTCTAAAGCACACTTCCTTTTTGAAATTTAAACGAGGATGTGATAATGTGAAGCGAAGGCTGCTTCATCAAAATTCCTACTTTGCTGAGTACAAAATAATGCAAGTAAAATTTGTGTAAACTAATTGTGGAATTTCATTAATTAGCCGTTATTTAATATTCATGACCGAATTATAAATATTCATTCAAGTTTAACGGTTGCAAAATTTAAAATTTTAATTAAAGCATACTAATTTGAGCCGAAATACTTATGGGTTCGGGCAAAATGGCGGTAATCAGTTACTCTTATCGATAGAAAAAGAAAAACAATTGAATTTATTATCAGGTGTCTAATTGATTGATGGTTTGTGAAACATGTTTAATGTTTGTATGTGTTTTTGAAGAAGGCAGACTTGAGCTAGGCTTAGATCGGTGAACAAAACCAATCAAAGACATTGCAAATCTATGAGCAGACTGCCTCAGAATGTGGAGACGCCAGCAGAGACCCAGAGGTAGAGAGCTAGAAGCACAGAAGACTTGTACATACTGAGAGAACAGTTCCAGAGAGAGAGAGAACACAACTTCGTAAGATGATCAAAAAGAGTATGTAGTCATGAAAAAAACTCAAGAATAACATGGCAGCGGCACCGACTTGCCCGAATTTCATGTACTCGACTGTTAACGCTCTCTTCCTGAGGGAAAGTGAATTCAACCTACCACGAGGAGTAGCTGAAGAAACAGAGACAACACGGACAGTAACAACTCGGGGCTTTCTAATCAACACTTCGGTTTCAAAAAGAAGCGAAACACTATAGGTGCGATTAGAACAGTGTGCGACATTTCGCGTGAAGCAGTCGCGGGACAAAGATGGCTAGGAGGAAGAAAGTGCCGTCGTAATACTCGTCGTTAAAAACACATTCAACTTAGCCAGCTGGAGCGCTTAGCAGCCTGCTGAGAGTGATATGCAGCTACTTTAGCGAGAGAACATTATACTATGACACGAAAGAGGGGCCTAAGATGTACAAAATCAGGGAAGGAGTCCCCCAAGGATCAGTGCTGTGGCCAATCCTGTGGAATGTAATTTATGAGAGCATACTAAGAATATCAAGACCGAGAGGGGTAGATATCATAGGCTACACAGAGCGAAAAGAACCACATAAAATAGAAGAAAAGTTATAAGAAAAGTTATAAGAAGTGGTATCAAAACAATAGAGAAAATCTTATTAAAATCTTGGTGAGCATTCCATACGATAGCCACATATTTTTAACAAGATATCTTAATGAATTTCAATATGACGGCTTCTTGAAACAATGCGAAAACTTATTGAAAGTATCGTGTTGAACTTTTAAGTGATCTGTGAGTTTGTTTGAAAGCTATTTTCACATAAGAAACAATATAGTTTGGACTTTTTTTTTTATTTTTTAGGTAATATTTATTATTTTTAAGTAAGTTTACTCACTAAATTTGAAACTGAATAAAATAATTCAAATTTTATTTCGAAAAAATATTGTTCTAAAAATGTCCAAACTAACTGTGAATATTCAATTTTAAAAACGGAACATAGTTTTATAATAATGTCTAAGCATTTAGAATACGTACAGCATTTAAATGTTATGCCATCGAAAAAGACATAGAATTCTTTGAGATCTCATATTTACGGTGCTACGACGACAATTCTTGGCTGCATTGTCTCCTTTCTTTCAAGTAATGACTGCCTTATTTCGTCCAAGTGGGCATTAAATCGGTTATCACTTTAACGTACCACTAAGAAATCTTCTTGCGCATCTGCTATTTTCGGCTTGCATCCTTTCTTCTAAGAATAGTTAGGAATGTAGCAGGAGAGACGTAGTGCAGTCTTTAGAATCTAAGAAGAAATTAAATTATATAATGATTAAATGTTTTGTTTTATTTTTGTACAAAAGATAACCATTTGTGTTTGCTCAAAAATTGCATCATTTCCTTGGGCGTTTTATCTTTGATTTCCTCTTCAACATACCATGAAATTTTGGTATAAAAATCATCGAATTTGGCAAAAAGTAAGTTTCCTTTCCCAGGATGAAGGGTTTCGAAATCTATATCAATATGGGAAATACTTTAACCAAAAATAACTAAGCGAATTAATTTGTTTTTCTTTTTAGATTATTAATACTTCAATTTTATTACTCACAATCGGATATAATCGGACTTATTATTTCATTAATTTCACTTATGTTTATGTTTTGAGGATTATTTTCCATGATTATATTGAAGTCGATACGTGCGCGCGCCAAGAAAACTGAAATTAAATGCGCTATGTATTGCACAGTTTCGTGTACAATTTCACACTTATGTATATAAAATAAGAGAGAACTTATAGTTTTAAGAAGATCTCCTTATATATATATATATAAATGATGAGAAATCTTTTAGTTCTAAGAAGATCCCCTTATTAGCGTTTACAGAGACATTTTTTTTAATAAGGTTGACTTCTTAAATCTAAATAGTAATAAGGTTTTCATATTATTTGTATCATTTAATATGATATTGCATGCAAAAATGCTATGAAAAACTCTTAAAAAGATTAAAAAGATTTTCTTCATTAAACCATTAAGATTTCTCTATGGAAATACCATATTATTTATTGCATTTAATCAAATTTCATAGTAAAACTGTCCAATAAGGCAATCTTATTGATTTCAGGTAGTACTTTTTCTCTCTGTGTACGCAGATGACATAGCAGTAATCGTTGTAGCAAAAACGCTAGAGCAATTATCCGAAAACTACAACCAATCAATCAGTAACGCAAAAGCTTGGCTACAAGCATCTGATCTAGAACTGGCTGACCATTAGACCATAAGAGGATTGAACCAGTAGAAAATATGGAGAAGTAAACTTCATCCTGACTCAGTTCATATCGGGGCATGGATGCTTTCAGGAATACCTCTTCTAATACAGGCACGTGGATGACCCACACTGTTCACACTACGAGGGAGAAGCCCAGAACGCGAAACCTATTTTGACCGAATGCCAGAGGTACACAGCGGCCAGAAACATTCTAGAAAGAGAAATTGGCGGTCAAGTGACACCAAGATGACATTTTTACAATACCCGGCAGCTGAGAAAACGGAAATGTTGAATACATAGAACAAATTATAAACAATCACACGTAACACATAGAACACAAAGATCGTAAACCAATGTTAGTGAAGCATATGTATGCACATATATGTATTCTTCTGATGATGACCAAATAAGTACCGCAGATGATCCTAGGAAGGATTGAAGAAACCGGCATTCAAGACTTCATATCGTTAGCAGTAGCGGAGCATTATAGAGCGATGCGACGAGTCTCCTCTCCGGTTATGATGAATTTCCAAGAGAAGGGACTTCCAACAACTGGGAGCTACATAAATTCCATAAAAATTACAGTGCGGCCATATCAATCATTAAAGGGCCAACCAACATCTTAACAACATATGCCAACCTTGCGAAGTCGCACGCACATACTATACCTGGCCGCATAGATACGATAATATACGGATGTGTGTGGCTGTGGTAGTAGTTGTCGCTTGTTACGCTGAAGGTTCACGGTTCAAATTCAGATGTCGCATATTTATGCTACTTTCCGCTTCTGTTAGTAAGATGTAAAGTTCATCATTCGTCAGTTTCGCCTTCAGTTACCTTCAGCACGTCCTTAACGCTGTTGACGAGCCGTTCCCAAAACCCGCCCCATCTCGATCGAAACTGAATCGCCAAATGATTCCTCGGTTGCTCAAAGATCCATAAAAAACTTCGCTGTCGAGCACATTTCCTACGCACTATAATTCCTCTGCTGCTCGCTTGAATGTTTCAGTGTTGTCCGAGTAAATAGTTTTGGGGGTGCCTCTTCGAGATAAATTTGGTAGTAGACAGTTCTCGGTAGTCAAGTTTAGCACCAACTCCAATTGTAGAGATCGAATAACAGCGCAAGTAAATAAAATGTCTCCTTTCTGACAAGTGTAGAGTGGCCCAGCGAAATCAACTCTTTCAAAACACAAGCAGATCCAAATTCACCCTTTTCTTACACGGGGAAGGTACCTATACCTACATATGTATGCTGCTGATTTTTACCGGCTTACCTAATTCAATAACTTATAAAACTTATACTTAGTATGTAATTATCAGAGCATTAATTATTATCTGTGTTCCGCAACTTTAGCTAGCATTTCAAAATATGTTTGAAAACATCTACAATTCATTTTAGCGAACTTCACAACTCCATAAATCAATGGTCAGACTATAATTTATGTGTTGGTACTTGGTACTCTTATTCCCTTTGGCCTTCGACTATACCACGCGAAACCTGTACATGTTGGTAGACCTGAAAACCGCACTCGAACCACAACAACAATACGGATACATTAAAAGCCAAAGGATGAGCTCAAGGGTGAACCCGCTGCATGAATTAATTTGGGCAGGGAACGTGTCTCTATATGTAGTATCCATAGCCTTGTGGTGTTAGTTTACAACAATTTTATTCAGAAACTTCAGTACAATGGTTTGTTTCATAGGTTATTATAAAACAAATACACTCAATTAATACCGATAACGATACGGAGTGAAATAACTTTTTATTTTTTTTTTTACTTAAATTGCGGATGCATACAAATGTACGAGTACATATGTATTATTTTTGTATAATTATCACGAAAAAGATGAACTCCTTAATTCAAACAGTGGCAGTGGCAGCGCGCAGGGGTGTATCAATCGGAAATGGTGCCTAGGCATGCATCAAAGTTGCGCCCCTCCGTAAATGTTCTTAATATAAAAAACAGATAAAACAATCATAAATCTTACTTACAAAACATATTTTTTTTATATTTTGTAACGAAAGTAAGTGCATAAAACCGTTACACTACAATTGCACCTTCCTGACCTTCTGCGACGCAAACATTATAGTATAGAATAGATGATGTTTTCGAAATCAGTTCTATACGTTTCTTCTCGCTCTATACTGAGCAAAGCTAGGTCAAATGATCTTTCATTGCCCATTGTAGCACGAAAGTACGAAAACATTAATTTAAATTTACTGAAAGATCGTTCACAACTTGCGATGGATATTGGAATTGTGAGCAGAATTTCAATGGAAATACGCTTTCATCTCCGTACTGCACAATAAATTCAAGTATGTATTTCTTCACGTTGCTTTATGTTGATGTTTTTTCTTGTAGGTATAAGCATTCGAACATTCAGTATTTCCTCTTATAACAACGCAACCATAGATATCTCCAAACTCAGTGCCGTGACACAGTGTTTTAACATCTAGAAAAAATCCAAATCTGGCGTCAGTGTCATGCATTGCAAACGAGTAAACCTTTCACTCATTTCAGACACAATATGATCCAGCGATCCCTTCATTACTCGTTCCATTTCTTCTCTAGCAGTCAACCCTGTGTCCGACGCACTCTCTCCAGCCATACATAATTTTCTTCTTCGACGCCTATCCGTGGCTAGATCCCAGTCCTGGCAAACATTAAATCCTCTTTAACCTCTCTTTTATGGAACTCTAGGTCAAAGGGACTGCTGGGACTGCTTTCCGCAATCAGATGGCGGACCCTGGATCACTTTAAAATCGATGGGCTCAGGGAACACAGAGCCATCTGGAAAGAGGATTCAGATTCCTCTGGACTTGTCAGCAAACCAAGTGATCTAGTGAGCTAGTGTACACTGTCCAAATCCTCCGATAAATCTATCCATTCATTTAAAAGTCTCGATGACTGTTTTCCAGGTGGAAGTTTTCGCAATTCTCAGGGGCGCAGACGAACTCGTAAATGCCAACACCAGAGATACTTGCGTTCACATCTGCTCGGAGAGTCAAGCCACACTTAGGTACGGCGCGCGGTACGAGCAGTAGCTAGCCTTTTCCTAAACGCCATTCAATAATGTGGAGTCGAATTCAAACATGCAAGGCTGCCAAAGAAATTATAGAAAACCCAAACCCACAGCGGGCAAGGAAAAATTTGAGCAGAGCACAATAATGTACGGGACACATCGACTTTAACAAACATGCAAACCGAATGGGACTAATGCAGCCACAGCACCTGCCCGGGATGCGAAGAAGATGACAAAAGTATCAGTCATTTCCTCTGCGAATGTCCAACTTTATACTCAACAAGGCACAAAAACCTGGGAAGACACGAAAACGCTGGAGCTTACACGACGCACAGAGCGTTTTTCTTGAATTTACATATTCCTTCTAACTTTTCCATTCCACTATACAACCTCCCTTTTCACTAACAAGCTTCCCAAACCCTTTTTCTTTCTCAGCACAGTTTTAGAGGGCAGCACATCGGGCACGACTTGTGGCCTACGGGAAGAGGAGAAATCTCTATCCTCACCCTCACAAACTAACAAACCAACCAACCTCTCTCTTTAATTTGAAAAATTGTCTCGGAGGGCTAGAATGTCCTGAAGCCGCTTATAGACCCGGTCACGGAAGCGAGTACATCGTTCCAAAATTCTAACATCGTCAGAAAATCGTAGCAAGGACATCATGCGATTATGAAGAAGTCTGGCTTCACTTTGATTACTATCGCTGTTATACCTTGGAGAGGGTTCAGCATGTTTTCCAGCTATTTGGATATTCTGGACGCTCCCGGACGTCCAATGGACAATGACATTAGTATTGCGTTAGTTCCAATTTCGTCTACTGAACAGATAAGTTGGCGGCACTGTATTGCGGTTTCTTATGATTTTTCAATTTAATAATTGGCGGTTCTGCGCGCCCCGGTACACGTGCCCTGCTTGCCCCACCCAAGATACGCCTCTGGCAGCGCGTGCAAACTCCATCAATATTGTTCTCACATGTTCTCGTCCTCGTACATTTAACTTCCACTTTAAGAGGAAATGTTATGCAGTTCCGTAAATATTCGTCGGATATCTAGTGGACTCAGGACTGAGCGATTAAGCGAAACATGGAAGTGCAAGCAAATGGAAATGTTGGTTTAAAGGACCTCCACATTAAAGAAATGGCGGCCGGTGGAGCAAAGCGGAACCCGCCCCTCCACCAAAATAAGGAAAAAATTAAAATGCACTATGGTAAGTGAACCCTGCAAAAATATGATTTTCTTGGTAGGTCGGAGTTTCCTTTGCTGTTTGAATAATAACAAAAAAAAAAAAGAAAAGAAAAAAAAAACACGATTGGCTGCATGAGTTCCTGCTTTCCTCTCTCAGAGAACAGAACACATTACCAACCATCATCATACTATTTGGAGGGAAAATCCGAAGCGGAAGAGAGATATTCCGCAAAGTAGCGAAACAAAGATAGATCATTGTAGGGCAGTACCGAGTACCGACATTGTCAAAGTAAAAATAATTTATTGAACTTTCCCGGAGCTAAGGCACTGCACATGACTATTGCCAGAGTTGAAATGTCTCGTTCAGTATTTTCCTGGCAATACACAGGACATTGTATTCGCATAGCATTGCATAACGGCCAGCCACATAATGTTGTATTTATGATTTGATCTGCTGTTCCATGTGCACTGACGGCTCCCGAATCCGATTCTACTATAAGTCTGTCTGTTTCGAAAATTTTATTTTTGTCTGTCAGTCGCCAGACTATCGCAGATAAAGGCTTTGTCCGGACATTGTGTACATTTTAGGTTAACTTTCTATCAATTTTAGATTTCCGATTGAGAGTCCTTAAAAGAACAAAAAAAAAAACATTCTCAAGGGTGCCGGATTTAATGTGTGTGTGTGTGTTGCTTCCTATCCTAGTTTTGGTCTCCTCTGTCTCTGGACGATCCATTGATTCTTTTGCTTGTGTGTGTATAGGACGTAGAGGACATGTTGGCTGGTGGCATGGAAAAGCTGATGCTGGAAATTCTTACACAGTACAATATAACTCAGAGGGAGAACATTTCATATCGTCTGGTTTGGGATAATGTGCCTAAGTTTTCCCACAGAGTTCGAAATACGTTCTGGTAGCATTGATAAAGATTCGTATTTCCGACGAAACTTTTTAACAAGCTTGAAGTGTTTCTGTCGAGTGGGTAAGTAGCTTTCGTATTCACTTCTGGCATGAGGGTTGGTTGCGCGCACAAGTTCATGTCTATATTACCCTCTGGAATTATTTATGAACTTTCGTTCGGAAGTGTCCGGCGAAAAATGTTTTTTTATTTATTTTTTTCTTTTTTTTTCTTGGTGGAGGAGTGTAAAACTGCCTTGCATAGCACTAAGATAATGGACAAAGGGATGGACAGATTTTTGGGTCAAGATACTGTCATTTGACAAAACGGGCAGAAACATTGAAGTCCTAAAAAAGTTTCTTTTGAAGCTATCATTTGTGTAAATGTTCGCTACATAAACAGATGAAATATGTCCAGACATTTTTTTTTTTTTTTTGGTTGCTCTTCATAATGTGAGAGTGATACTGCCGTTTGCCTGACATTAATTAGCAGTTTAATTTAACTTCGTAAATTAGTTGTTGCTTGAGATAGTTGCTGAGTATTCGATGTTACTTTTGTTTATCTTATTTTTTTCCCTTTCAATCTTAAAAGCCGCTATGGTAAAAAAAAAACTTATTTTTTATGCTGTATCATACCAATAGTAACAGTTAAGAAATTTTTTCTATTCATAGTTGACAAAGTATACTTGGGGGCGGAGCGGAGGGCGGAATTGGGACATAAACGTAGCACCCGTAGTTTTGGATGGGACATAATTGTCCGGTTAGGATTTTATACACACAAATCTGAAAAATGCTCTTGAGCAGCGTGATGTAGAGTACCTTGGTCGTCAACTGCATTACTCTCGTCCGCGCTGCTATCATTCGATTCCATATAAAGTGAAATCTCTCAGTAGCAGACACCCTGTTTAGCAGACAACTTGCATTAGCGGATACCTTTTTGGGGAGCCAATTTCTAATTTCCCATACAAAATGCGTTCTTATAAGCGGACAAAAAACTCCGGTCTCCGGTGACTGCACACTTTGGAGAGATTTCACTGTAGTAATCTGCAGGTTCGTACATTACGCCACTGCCACTCGAAAAGACATCATCCTCATCGGAAGCCTCCAAGATATTTTAGAAATCGTGGCCTGATTCCGACGTCTTGGTATATGTATTGGATCTGAAATAAATTAGAATATGTTCCTATATGTTAACCAGAAACCAGAACATTCAGTATTGTGCAAAACATTTGCAAGTTTGTTATTTTCTGAAGTTTTGTTTGATTAACTTTAAAAAACAAAAATTGTATTATAAAAAAATATAACAAAATAAAAAAATAAAAATAATAATAATAATAATTTTTTTCCGAATGACCAATATATGATGAGAGCGCCTGAGCGAGAGACTCTCCGCTGTACATTCATCATCCACAAACGCCAACAATCTATGGAAACAGTATCGCGACATCATCCAAGGGGTAGCAGAGACCACCATAGGCTACCAGCCATCACCTAAAAAGAGCCCTTGGTATGATGATGAATGCGTGCGTTGGAAAAGGTGACAGAAAATGCACATGTGCAAGCGCTGCAGCGCAAAACAAGAGCAGCGAGAGAAGAGTATCGAGCCAGAAGAAGGGAGGAGAAGAAGATCCTGCGTAAGAAGAAACGGGCCCACGTAGTCTCTTAGCTTAAGGATATCGAAGAGTCCCGCGGTAGGAATAACATTCGGATGTTTAATAGGAAAGCCAAGCAACTGGCAGCAGGCTTCCAGCCCGGAATGGAGGCTCTTCGAAACAGTGAAGAAAACCTAGTCACCGAAGTGCAGGGAATAGTAGATGTGTTTAAGCAGCACTTCCAGCAGCTACTTAACGCTGGGCATCAGCTAGTGATAGTGATAGGGCAAGAAGAGAACCCGCATCCATGAATCCGTGAAGAATCCATCCCCCCTCCCAGTTTTGAAGAGATCCGCTAGCTATCAAAAAGCTGAAGGACAATAAGGCCACCGGCTCTGATGGTCTACCAGCAGAGGTTTTCAAACATGGTGGTGATGCTTTGGTAGGGTGCATGCACCAAGTCATCAACCAAGTATGGGTGGATGAAGCTATGCCCGATGACTGGAATATCAGCTCTATATGCCTCATCTTCAAGAAAGGCGATCCTATGTCCTGTAAGAAATACCGAGGCATATCCTTGCTTAATGTCGCATATAAGATCCTATCCAACGTACTGTTTTGGCACGTACCAGTGTGGCTTCCGGCCCGGCAGATCGATGATTGACAAAATTTTCACACTAAGGCAGATCCTGGAAAAGACCAACGAATTTGAAGTCGAGACTCACCATCTCTTCATCGATTTCAGAGCCGCATATGATAGCATTCATCGTCTTGAGCTCTAGAAGGCAATGGCCGAATTCGGGATCTCGGCTAAACTGATCCAGCCATGCGGCGTGATGCTGGAAAACACGCGGTGAAACGTGCAATTTGGAAACAGTTCCTCCGAACTATTCCAAATATGCAACGAATTTCGGCAAGGAGATGCGCTGTCATGTGACTTCTTCAATCTTGTGCTGGAACAGATAGTGCGCAGGGCAGGTGTAAAAACTATCTTTCATAAATCTGTCCAGCTACTGGGATACGCGGACGATATCGACATCATCGGTCGCTCCCAGCGTGCCGTCTTAGAGGCTTTTACGGCAATTGAAGAGCAGGCGAAACGAGTTGGCCTTGAAGTGAATGAACCAAGTACCTACATGTTGTCAACAAACATTTGTCCACCGCCTAGGACTAAACGTCACTGTTGGCAACAGTTACTTCGAAGTGGTTAAGCAGTTTAACAACCTTGGAGTAAATATCAACTCCACGAATGACACCTTAGTGAAATTCGACGAAGAGTTAGCCTAGGAAACCGCTGCTACTTCGGTTTGGCAAAACAAATGGGTTCAAAACTCCTAACTCGGAAGACGAAATGCATGCTCTACAAAACATTGACCCTGCCAGTTCTGCTGTATGGAGCCGAGTGTTGAACGATAAGCAGGAAAGCAGATTTTGAATACTTTCGAGAGAAAAATTCTTCGTCAGATATTCGGTCCCGTATGCGAGGAGGGCGAATGGAGGAGAAGATACAACCGCGAACTCTATGAGCTGTACCAAGATGTGGATGTAGTCCGAAAGGCCAAAACACGTGGACTACACTGGCTCGGCCACATCGAGCGAATGGACAACAATGCCCCAGCAAAGAGGATCTTCGAATCACAGCTCCCAGGCTCGAGACGGCAAGGAAGACCGAACCTCCGTTTTAAGGACCAAGCTCCCGCGGATGCCGTGTTTCAGGCAGAGACTCTTCACGGATACTAACTAACTTACTTTCTAAGGTGGCGCTGCAGTCCTTTAGTGAATCAAAGGCTTCAACCATCTTCCACTTGTGGGCGCCACCTTAGGCGAGGTCCTCCTCAGCTGCACTGACTCTTTACGTTAAAGTCGAATACTAGGGTAACTTCGGGCATTATGGCGCACTTTTTTTGTTTCTCAAATAATTTCAACATAAAAAGCTTTTTTATCAAAAAACGAAAACAGTTAGAGAATATAAGAAAATCAGAACAAAAATACGTCAAAAAATTATAATAATTCAATGATTTAAACAAAGAAAAAGTTAAGTTAAAAATGTTTTACAAAAAACCATAATGCCCTATGCATAGGGCAATATGGCGCATCCCCTTGGGCAATATGGCGTGGTGCTGTAATCGCAGTTTGATTTGTTACAGCTATCACAATTGTTTTTTGAATGAAGTACATGAGTCGTGGGACCACTTACGACTTATTATAATTGTGACTTGGCCTGTATTTGTCTGCCTGTTCAAAGCCCATATAAAACAGCTCTTTTCTGTTAGGAGCGAATACATACGCTTGTAGTTTCCTTACACGAGCTACAATTTTCTGCTCGTTTTTTACTCCTAGGCATGTGGTAGCACCTAAACATGCTTCCTGTCGTCATCGTCCTATGGTTTTAGTATAATTTTTTTTACATGCCTTATATGTGAACTCCATAAGGGCCAGAGTGCGCCATAATGCCCCCACGGCAAGTGCGCCTTATTACATAAAAGACGCATACAAAACTTAAAAACAAAGCCAGATTTTCTTTTACTGTTACTAATCAATGCCACCAAAGGAAAACTAATATGATTCACTTCACACTTAACCACACGCAAATGAAAAAGAGACCAAAATATATGTAGATGACAAAAGTTGGGAATTTTTTTGTTTATTATTTTTTTCACTTGTAAAAAAAAATCGCAACAGCTTGACAACTAAACATGGCACTCTATCAAGGAAGACTGAAGTTTTCCCATCGTTTTATTTTCTATAAGTAAACCGGAAATGTGGTATTTACAAGGTGCACCATAATGCCCGAAGTTACCCTATGAAAGTCAAAGCATTGGCTCTACATGTCTTAGCCATATTTGTCGTCCTATCACGAAAATAGATCCAAATGAAGAGCAAGATCTCATCCAATCTGGATCATGGGTGATAATAAAACACGGCTATTGTGAGCTTTTGTAAAAAAAAAAAAATGAAATCTGGTTATGGTATTGATAAAGTCACGAGTACTAGGGTAAGGCGAGGTGGTTTCGACATGTAGGAGGTTTCATCATTTTTGGTAAGTTTGCATGTAATTTTTTTCAGTGAATTCGTAAGCTATAACTTTTTTGTTTGAAGTGTTTGAAAGTGATAATACAAAAACTAAACGAACAGATTAATAGTGTTTTTATTAGTTGTGACCCTTTTACGTAAGTATTAAATAATAAACTTTTTTAAAGCGTAAATATAATGCATGAATTGAAGGAGGTTACGACACGTTTCGCTTAAGTCGTTTCGTTTCGGTTTTTCAACGTTTCGTTTAAGTCAAATTGTCGAAACCTCCTCCGTTCACTGTTTTACTTAGTTTTATTGTTTTTTGTATTGAAATTTTATAGGTATATATCAAAATGCCTAACATTTATAAAAGAAAGTGTTCTGAAAAGACATTTGACAAGAAAGCCATGAAAGAAGCAGTAAAAGCATAGCATGTTGAAACCTCCTTCTTAAAAGTCGGAACCTCCTAAAAAGTAGGAGGTTCTGTCACTTTTTCCTTATTTAGAAATTCACCAAAAACTCAGAGGCGGTTAATAAATTAGCCCCTTAAAGTTGTTCTTGTAATAGATTGAATGTTAATAAAGTAAAATTTACACATATGTATATAGTTTTGTTTGTAAACGGATGTACTTAATTTTTGACAAAATCCGTTAACGTGTTAGAACCTCCTTGCCCTACCCTACTACCACTTAATTCTTTTAATGTCGGCTTTATCTGACTAAGAATTTGCGCCATTTATTCCTTATCATTTATAAATCTGTGATTTCGTATACGTACATGAAATCCTGAAAAAATAAATCAGATCAGATACATTTTTTAAAATTAAATAACAACTCTTCTTTCGAATGCAGAATGTTATAAAAAATATGTAAAAAGTGATTAATTAACCGTTTTATGTGAAATGGTTTCCCAAAAAAATACTTGTTTGTTTTTTTTTTTTTTTCTAATTATTAACATACCTACACAGTAGTGAATACTGTGAAAATAGTTTTACAATTTACTGCATGCTGCATTACTCAATCATAAAAGCTTCCATCTTCCATCAACGTCATGTCAGATCGTAATTGACTACAGTTTGCAACATCTGTATGCCCTCGATGTTCCTTGGAGCCAGGCAACACTACGACACGGTAGGCACCACACCACCCTATTGCATTCAGATACGAGTATTTGTGCATGCAACAAATACAATTATTCATATTTTTGGCATCTGCAATGTAACAATTTAATGATTAATTTTTTATTTATTTTATTTTATCAGTGATTTATTCATTTACTGCATATTTGCCGAATGGTTATAGCAAGCGCCATTGGTTCTCGTTAAATTGTTGTAAAATAAAAAAAAAAAAACAACTGATGGGTGTAAAAGTGACCGAAAAATGGACCAGGAAAAAAAACAGGAGTTATTAACGGGATCCTTTTAGTGCTTCGCTGACTATTATGGGCACGAGAAGGCTTTTAACGAGGCGCAACATTCATCTGCGGTTGGACAGAGTTGTGGAGCTTTAAACCAGACCGAGAACCACGATAAAATCTGCATACACATATGAAAAATAATATTTTACCACAATCATAAAAATTAAAGTGCGCATAGTGAACATATACATATCTAGGGGATGTTAACAGTACCTACCCGCAATTCAATTAAAAAAAAAAATTATAAACGTTTGACATTAGCTAGCGAATAAATTAAAAAAGAAAAAAGTCTACCGGAGGCCTTGGGATACAAGCATACTTTGGTTCGTCATTTGTACACACGATTCTCCATAATCCGACTTCACATTCACATTCGAGAATCAAAGCACACATCCATTTGAAATGTGATTACGACAAGTGTAGATACATTCTACATATAAATTGAACGCAGGCTCCTCTCCTATATCCTAGGTAGCAGATGTGCTTTGTCGTCCTTTGAAATTTAAATTAAGCATATGAGGCAAGGGGAGGGTATTCTGCATATGGCCAGCTGATGCGGTCGCTGCATGGGAAAATATTTAAATAAAGTTTGTGGTTTTCGGTAAATAGTATTAAATTAACAAATTAATGAAATGTACACAGATTTTGCAGCTTTCGAGTGTCATAAGGACTCATCGTGCGGTGATGCTGATTAATATAAGGACGGGGATGACAGTTGCTACATATGTACAGTGTCGTTCGAAAAATTTTGCTCAAACTATTTTTTTTTTCGAAGTCTGGTGAATTGGTTGCGATAACTACATATTCCTCATACAAGAACCTTATGTGTATAAGGGGGCGGTAAGAGGCATCGCTAAAGCACCAGGTGCGACTTTCGTCAAACCAGGAACACTGCAACCTCGAACGTGAGTCTTTGTCGCTAAAGGCTACGATGCAAATCTACTGCCTGAATGCAGTTCCCAAGACTGTACTGCGGTCAAGATTAGCTATAAAAGAGGTGACAACAGCACAGAAGTCCTTATGGGTTCGGTGTACTTGCTGTAAGACTCCGTTTCGCCACCTGAACATGCTCGGCAAGCTAACAAACGGTTGATATAATCGGTATGGATGCAAACGCACACAATTGCATTTGGGGAAGTACTGATACAAACGTGAGAGGAACAACTCTCTTAAACTACTTCGCAGCCTCCCATCTTAAGATACTTAATCTAGGGACCGATCCTACCTTCGTCACTCGACAAAGAAGGCAAGTTATCAATCTTACCGTTGCCTCGGCAAATGCGGTGGACATGGTTACTCGATGGAGAGTTCTCAAAGTAGAATCGGATGATCATAGATACGTGGCCTTCAATTTGGCTGCGGATCAACCGTTCAAAGTCACCACCAGAAATGTGCGCTCCACGAACTGGGACGCCTATGCTTCAGCGCTGCAGGATCAATTGGGGCAGACTCCAATGCGAATCCACGACAGCATTGCACTTGACATAGCGGTTGATACCCTACAGAGCGGTATTATAACAGCATTCCACGAATCATGTCCTGAGAAAGAGGTCGGCGGTGCAAAACCAACTCGTTGGTGGAACACCAAGCTAGCCACGATCAGAAAGAAAGTGCGGAAGCTGTTTAATCGAGCCATGAAAACTGGCAGCATGGTTGATTGGAACTCTCATGCCAATGCACAGAGAGAATTCAAACGACAAGTCAAGAAGGCCAAGCTCACATCTTGGCGAAATTTTTGTGCCATTTCGCGCCTGGTCGTTGCACTAACTCAAAAGAGGAAACCCTACAATTGTTAATGGGGACTCACTTTTCTGGATGCAGCGATGCTGACGAGGAGAGTCATAATTCATACAAAGGCAGGCCCACTAGTGTTCAATGGAGGTCAGCGGTGAGCGCCGTAACGCACGTACTAGCGATAGCATACACCTCTGCCGGAAAGACAGTTGTAAATCTGCCCAGTGGAAGAGATTGCTCAACGTGGCATTCTTCTGAGTAGACACCTGCCCCCGGAGAGCTCATCCATGACCCGTCCGTATAGAAGACTATACCTCCTGATGAGAAACCAGACCAACCTCCACTGTTCCATTCAGAGCGATCTGGAAGGAGACATTGGAACTTTCGCCCGAAATTGTATTTGGAGTTTGTGGTGTCCAGAGCTCCCCCCAAAAGGCTCCTGGTACTGAATCGAGAAGCTCCTCCACACTGCTACCTCTACTACCTTCACTGAAGATAACTCGCCTTCTAAGAAGCACGCCTATGCGGGTTACTGCTTTTCTAGCTTCGTTTTCAATGAAGATGTGCAGTGGAGGCAAGGCAAGAAGGATCTCAATGGCGGCGGGAGGTGTCCCTCTCATGGTCCCGGTAATGCTAATGCATGCTAGGTGCTGAAGTTTTTCAAGGCAACGTTTGAGAGGCTTCGCTTTGTACCACCAAGCTATCGAGCTATATACGACATATGGCCTGACTATACTCGTATAAATCCAGTAGACCCTTTTTGGGCTAAGCCCCCATGTTCTATTGAACATTCTATAGAATTGCCAGATTATGTTGGTGGCCTTAGTTGTTCTTACAACCAAGTGGTCTAGGAAGGTAATGCACTTAACAAGAGATGGAAAGGCAAGTCCATCTACATCTGCTCTGATAGCCAAGCAGCTATTCAAGCCTGTTCAGCAGCGTTGATCAACTCGAAAATTGTTGAGGAAGCTGTCAATAAACTGAATCAGCTTGCGCGATGTAATAGGATCACATTGGTCTGGGTCCCGGGACATTCTGATATCCTGGGAAACGATAAAGCTGATGCTCTAGATAGGGCTGGATCAGCGGCCCCGTTTATCGGCCCTCAGCCTGTTATTGGCTGCAGTTCAGCTTATGCTAAAAACGAGCTTCTTGAACTGCTGCGACTACAACACTACAACCATTGGCACGAGCCTAGGTCATGCCGACAGGCCAAAATGTTAGTAGACGCGCCCAGGGCAAACGGAACTAAGTTTCTGTTACACCTTAGTAGAAATGACCTCAAAATCCTCACAGGACTGGCCACTGGGTTCACTCCCTCAAACGAGCCCATGAGCAAAATTAGAATCAGAAGCTCGGGCCTTTACGAGATGTGCCTGGAAGAGGAAGAGACAGCTGACCACTTCATTAGTGAATGTGCGGCCTTTGCTCGAATCAGAAAGGCCACTCTAGGCTGCTACGTTCTACTGGAGCTCAATCTTGCCCTATTGCTTCGCTTTGCGAAAGCGACGGGCGGATTTAGATCGATGTATAGCTCAGCAACAAATCGCTAACTCAGCGAATGGGGTGGTACTTCACCAAAGTACAATGGGCCTACAGGTCTACGTGCTTGTTGTCTCTATGGGACTAGAGATACAATATAATACAAAATAAGGGCGACGGCAAGAGTCATCAGCGAGCGTTACGTATGGCCAAGTATGCGAAAAGATATCGCTACTTTCATACGCACATGCCCATGTTGCCAATGTAATTCAAATGCACCTATAATTCATAATTACATCGACTTTGGTGCATTAATTCAACGACATTTTGGCACATAGTGCGGTAGCTCTCATAAATTCTAAGAGGAGCCACCCGAAAGAGTAAGAAAAGGTTTGAGCAACATTTTTCGAACAGCACTGTATGCTTGAGGAGAGCATAATCTGTTTGTTGAAATTCTTAGTTTACATTTGTTTTGCGGACCGCGATTGAAGAGCTACAAACCGTTGTTGGCATTTAATCATGCTTTAAGTAACGAAACGTGATTCGTATCGTTAATGAAACCGAATTTCTTACTGCGCTACCACAACTCCCCAGATATGGAAGGATATGAAGGAAAAGTTCACTCTTCAAGTTGCAGATTTAATTCGAACGAACTTATAGATAAGTCACGTCCGTGGTATTGTATTGATCACGTATTTCTGTGGTTTGCTTAATTCCTGAATCATCCTTTGGCAAGGAGTTTATGAAATCGTAAATACTTTGGAGGAATAAGTTAATTGCAACCAGTAGAATCAAACAGATTTTCAGGTGAGTGCCACTGCTAATTAGCATCGTCATTTTTCGATTATAAGCAAATTTGCAGGCTACTTGCCGTTGCCTTGGCTTCTTCTTCGTCGTTGGTTGTCGTTGGCATATGATCCTTATCAAGCTCACGCATTTATTATGTTAGTGCAATATTACCATGATTATATGTGAAGAAATATGTTTGCACCGCAAGTAACAAGTACGTAAATACATATATGAACGTATGGACAGACATTCACACACAACATACATACAACACACAGATGCCTGGGCCTTTGTCCCTTACATAATAATAAAAAGGAATCGTCTGCTTTTAGGGCTGCTGCAGTATGTACAGACGACGCACGATGGTGTAATGCTATGTTGCTGTCAAGCAGCCCTAAAGAAATACGGAATTATCATCTTTATTGGGAAATTATACAGCAAGGATGCTAAGATAAGATAAGATGAAACTCCTTTGCGCTTCGGCAGCACAACGCCGCGCCGCACCACCCGGGTTGGGTCTTCTATAGAGTAGGTATACGAGTATGTACGTACACGATTCTAATTAGTTGTGAACCCATTGGGTAAATGAATATATGTGGAACACACTCGCATGTAGGCAGGGTGTGGTGGGTGATTCTTCTTCCTTTTACTTTCAAAGCAACACTAACGGAAGCGCAACAGTTCCCGCATCCTCAGTGATCACGATTCAGGTACGTACGTATACGACTAATGGCAATAAAGCCACCTCCTTCCCTTAGGTTAAGGGAGATATCTTCATTATTATGGTACAATTCTATACTGCCGGTTCGGTTGGTAAGTTAATACTGTTGAATTTAATGTTGATTGTATTTTACTTTGGCGTTGCGTTGTTCGCCCATACAAAGTGGAATATGAAATCAAGATGTTTCGTGTTGTGTAATGCGGGGATTTTCATTCAGCCTTTGTTTTATTTAGCCATAATCAATACTGTGTTGTGCGGGTTATAAATCATCTTAACGAATTCGTTTCCTTTGATTTTCGAAGCTTTTGATGCCGTATTCGCAATGTCATCACTTTGCATTGTATGTCGTGTGTATGTATTCATTTCCTGTACAGTACATTGTATACGGGGAGAGTGTCATAAAATTGATGCTTCAGGATTTTAAATTTTAATTGAAATTTCAATGAATTGCTTTTTTAGTGTTTTAAACTTTTTAACGGGGAACTTTTCATGCAATAGATCCAAATGGCCCGTGTTGTGTGGCATATACACCGTCCTATTGGAATGTATCACATCAATATCTTTAATCTCCGGCAAAGAAAAGTTGATTGTGATTTAACAATGGCGTAACAGTGGCGCCTTTTTCGTTAGAAGAAAAAAAAACCTGGTCACAGATATACGAGTATGTTGATAGATTTATTTGTATGGAAGGTGGAAAGCATCGAAAGCCAGTGGGTGAGACTTTAACCCTAACTAAAACCACCTCTGCTTGCAACCCCATTTCCCGACGATGGTACCAAGGCATATCGTCTACCGGGGGGGATTTTAGTCGTGGATTCCATAGTGTGGGAAAGCATCCCAATCATAAAGAAAACATCTCCTATTATTACAACTGAGAGTAAAGCTACGAGCAGACGATATGCAAAAGTCGCATATATATGCGAGTCTGACGTAATTTTTGGGTCATCATATGCGATTAATGCTCGCATATCGTCTGAACACCAATTTAGGACAGCCCGCATATGCTCGCAAAGCATATGCGGACGATATGCGACACCCAGATCGCAAACCAATTTGAGACTTTTCCGCATATCGTGTGAACACTTTCGCATATCATTTGTGACAATTTGCGAGCATATGCGATCATTTGCAAGCGTCCCAACCATATGCGACCGGACGAAAACCTTACATTGCATATGACCGCATATTTGCGAACAAATCCGAGATCTCAAAAGTTTGAAAATTTAGTTTGGTGTAGGTACTTTTTTTTATTTTCATCTTACATTTTGCTTTGGTTGGGTTGTGTTGTGAGTTGTGACAGTTAAATTGTGAAGATAATTATTAGGTCTGTTTGGTAACACGTCACTTTTCGTAATACTTTGTAAAATTACATAGAATCACACGAATCTGTGTTTGTTAAGTCGAAAAAATCACGGTACATCGCAAGCTGAGAGCGAAATGAGGGCGTAAAAAATAAAGAGCGATGAAATTGTACGCAACATCTTTTTCTTGTGATGAGCTGGACAACTCTGTCAAATCAGGCCATCTGACAGCTTATGAAATCTCATAAATCTTCATTGTTAGTGAAAAACAAAAACAAATCGAAAGGTTTGACCAAAACTGTGTTTTTTTACTTTTGTGCAAGTTTCCTGTCTTTGAGTTATGCTCGCTTGTGCACAAAAAAGATACCAAACAGACCTATTATATGTAATTGTGTAAGTAATGTAAGTAATGTAGGCTACCTAGCGGTACGTGTCGCCATGTAATTATAGTCGAAATAGTAGGTCTCTTTGTCTTTGTTTTTTTTGCACAAGGAATTGAGACCTGTCAAATAGTAACATCGTCTCAAAGATAGAAAACTTGAACAAAAGTTACCAATCGCTTTTGAAACAACACTTGGTAAAAAAAACTGAGAGCCATGAAACTGTCATGATTCTATGAAAGTTTACATAGTAGGTTCGCGTACTTTTTGCACTTAATATGGGTTTTCTGTCAAATCTGGAAGAGTAGGGTCAAAATTATCTCTAAGACAGAAAAATCACGAAAAAATAATCGAACGCTATAACTGGAATACGGAAATGGTATTGCAAAGACCAAACATTTTCGTCAGTGGACAAGAAGCGCAGCATCAGCAACGGGCCATCTGACGCGGGAATGCTTAATCGCATGTTCCTGTCCGCTTTTTGAATTCGCGGTTTTACCAAACTTAGTAGATGACCAAATTGATCGGATGACATGCGAATGAGACCGTGATACAATTCCTTTTGTCGAATTGTAAACAATTTGAATGTGTCGATTAAGGTGCCACCAAAACACCATCTGCGAATAGCGTAAAAAAAGCGTTGCAGTCATCGATTGCTATCGGAAACCGATGGTGATTCTGATTATACTCTATCGATAAAAACTGGATTCGATGCTTTAAGTGGTGATTTCTACATGGAAGACAAAGAACGTCCAAACAGCCGAAAAAGTTTAAAGATGAAACACTAAAAATTAAAGACTTCACCAGAAAATACTATTACAACTATTAAAGCTCCCTACAGCCTCTGGTATTACCCGCACTCTTCTGTTGTTAAGACTCGCTAAGTTTGAAACACGACCGGTTCAAAATACCGTCGAATTCTGTTTATGTATAAAAAAATCTCACTGTAGAAGGAAAATTTAATGAACAAAATGACTGAGTTTATGCCCGGTCATCTAAAGAAGCTGGGGGACTTCTGCCCAGACCCAAGAGTGCAAAAAGGGCATCATCGTGCGTCTATCATGCTTTGGTGGGGGAGTATCCTATGAAGGCAGATCAGAAGTCAACTTTTGTGAAAAGGGAGACAAAACTTCAGCTGCAGACTACTAGGAAACTGTTTTGAAAAGGGTGTTGAAACCGCTCAACTCTTCCAAAACAAGCCGTTTACTTTCCAACAGAACTCTGCTCCGGTCCTTACGGCAAAAACTACCCAGGCCTGGTTCACGGAAAATGTCCCTCGCTACATTGATCATTGGCCATCAGCAAGTACAAATCTTAATCGTTTGGATTACAAGCTGCGGTTCGTTTTGGAGGGCATGGTGTGTACAAAAAGACACCCAAACCTGGAGTCCCTAGAATTAGCTTGGAAACCAGTCGACACTTTTCCAATTGAAATCCCGCATGTTGCGATTGATGAGTGGCCAACACGTCTCAACGCCTCACATAGGGGTGTTTGCTTCGAAAAACCGCTCAAAAACCAATATTTCAAACTGCAGAGTTGAGAAGTAGTTTTTTTTTTCCTAACTGTAGTCAAATACCCGTGGCATAATGTAGCGTAGTTTTTTTTTAATTTTCATGCACACACTTCGCCACAGCATCAGTTCAAAGTCATCGATCGTAAACTTGAATTGTCACACTGTTAAATAATTATTTTTTTTTATTTATTTTATATAGTGTACCAAGTTTTTTTTGTTATGGAGGTATCAGCTGCTGGTGTGTACTTTATTTAGAAGCTGTTTTTATGTTTATTGAAGCTTTAATTTAATAGATATTGGATTTATTTGAAATGTATGCAAATGGGCTTTTTTTTTTAATGGACATTTTGTTATAGGTGTTATCCGGTAACACCGATGTGATATCAGCTTATAGAGGGATATCAAGAAGCAATATCAAAAAAAAAAAAAAAACCATAACTGAACTCCCCCCTCCCGCCCCACCACTAGATTTTATCGTCCTTGATGTGTGTCTATCATGAAATTGAATCATTTGCTTGATGGATCGTCTGAACTGTGCATTCTAACTAAAAGACAGTTATGATGTTCCCGGTATTGTACCACCGCCACCGCGGTGCGCGAGATAAGCGGCTCATCCACGGCGGGTTCGACGCCAATGCTCATGAGCTTCTCCGTTTTAGTACCGCAACTGCGGACCGGGATAAATTGGATACTGAAAAGCAATACACCGAATTTTGGTGGCTTGTTGATGACGAGGGTCGATAATGCGATCTCCCAGGTCGGTGCGTTACTAATGTAACATCCTAGTTTTTTAAGTTAGGTTAGTTATGTAGTTTAAGGTTAGCTAGGGGGTCTTCGTGGAGTAACCGGGCCCGCCATTACGATGCATCGTCTTCGAGAAGTGACCGACGCTGCGGCCTCGCTCAGGTCTTGGTGGCGCGAGGGGGCGTCGTAACGGCGATGGCCAACCGCCTGACGACGCAATCAGGATGATGACCATTCGGGGCACTAGGCAACGAACGCTTACCACCCTGGTTACAGTTAGTTTAGGTTAAGTAGCTATTTTAGGCAGGTTAAGTTCTTTGTAGTTTTAAGGAAAAAATAAAAAAAATGATAAAGTTTACAAGTTTCAAGATTTTTCTTGGCAGTAAATGTTAAATTAGTTTAGTCGTAATATAGTTGGATTAAGGCCGAAAGGCAATAGTTAGTAATAATAGTGTTAAGCATAGAGTGCCCCCTAAGGCCCAGTAAGCTAGATTAAAACATTTTGTTAGTTCTAAATTAGATTTAAGCATTTTTGTCTAGTATGTAAGTTAATATCGAAAATTGAATAATAAAAATGTTTATAAAAGTTAGAAAAAAAAGTAAAAAAACAGTTATGATGTTATGAATGTGTGCATGAATAGAATTATTTTGAAGCTATGCTGGATAACTTTTAAAGCTATTTGCTTAATAAAGCGTCTTCATAATCCTATCTTTGTATCATTTTTGATACACATAACATTTCATAGTAATAGCTTGCGATACTGTTATATTTACTCATAACGTTGAGAGTCATTCAAATGAGTTACTTTTACTTTTACATTCGCCCTAGTTTTGTAAATTTTTTCTGTCATTTTTGCACAATTTTTTTGAAAAAATGTCATCACGTTCAAGATCTTTGACCGACGCACTGTGGGCAAAAAACATCGATTTGGTGGCCAAAAGTCAAATTTCTTATGTTTCCAAAATAGCTAGATTTAATTTTAAGTCAATAAGGGAATACTCATATGTAATAAATATGATTTTTTTTATAATAGAAATTGTTCACGTGAAATGCAAAAAAATATCAAAGTTAGAGAAAAATTTTATGTGGGTTCAGGGTGCATTTTACTGCATAAGTTTAAGATCATTGTTTTCTAAAAAATCATTCTGTGAAATTATCGAACTTATTTTGGTAAATTTGTTTGCATATTTCTCCATTATAGTACATATTAAAAAAGGAATAAAATCCAAGCGTTTAGTACCGTTTGAAATTTTTAAGCCTATTGAATTTTAATACAATTTTGCAAGTTGCCTTAAAGCAGGAAAAAAAATGACAGCTTTTCACAACATTCATTTTATAACAGAATTAAAGTACATTATCGGTACTTGCAAAATTCAAAAAATCATATCCGCGTACATCCGCGATCAGAAGTTATAGCAAAACGATTGCTTATACGACTACTTAGTATGCATACACTTTTTTTTTTACAATGGTAGACGGAAAAGTGTCTCAGCATGCATCCGACAGCAATTCAAGCTTGAGATACGTAATATATAGTAAGACGATGACAAAAATTCAATTTGAGTAAGAACTTTGACATTGGAAATAATGCTAAGTTCGATGTATCACCTTTGCCTGAAGAAGAAGAAGAATTCGTCTAATCGAATTTTAATTTATCTTAGCATATGAAACGCTAAAAACGCGCAATTAACAGAAATGAAACAAAACGAAAACACAGAATTCAGATATAGCTTTGAGATAGAGATAGATACCATCGAGCATTAGCCTGCATTTAGTCTGGTGGAGGACAGGGCAATACAAGGTAATGCTCGTTTTTTCTTTTTTTTTATTAATGGTTCTTGTGACTAAATTAACTTAATACCACGAAAACTGTAAGCCCTAGATAACAACTTTATATGGTGAATTTGCAGGTAGCGTTACGGCAAGTGAAAATATTAATAATAAAAAAAATTTAAGCAAACTTTCCCGAGAAAAATTAGATTTTCACAAAAATTAGTTTAAAAAAATTTGAAAAAAATCTGTGTTTGAAGACAAATATCTCAAAAACTAGAGAACAGATAATAATAGTTTTTGGTGTTGATAAACACTACTCAATTCTCTATGAAACGAGCTTATTTTGGTTGCTCTAAGTTTAATATACAAGAAGTTATAATTGAGAAAGCTGCACCAAAAAAACCAAATTCATGATAAATGGCCTCAAAATACTCCAGAAATGTTCGAATAAAAAATTAATTTTTTTTTTGTTTTTTTTTTTGTTTTGTTATTTATTTTGCTCTTTTTTTGTTATTTTTTTTATTATAATATTGTTTTTCTCTTTCCATATTAATATTTGAATTTTACATATACATATCTATGTGTGATGCCTTTTGAAATTGCTTAAAAAAAAATACTTATGTATTTGAAAAACCAATAATTGTATATCGATAGGTACTGAAATGATCTTTAAAAAATTATGTAAAAATCTCAAGTGGTTAAAGAGTTACAGATTTTTGACCACCAAAACGATGATTTTTGCCCACAGTGGACGAAGAAATTGGATTAGCCATAGACGATAATGATAAAGATGTGTCAGGAGTAAATACAAGTAAATACAAAACCTTATTCGATTCGCTGACGTCCTAGCTCCACGTGCGCAACAAAATGATAATTAACTGACACCGATTAGAAATCTTTACGGAAAATGGTCTGAACTTCTTCCCAAGTATTACAACTATCAGTGCGTTCTATTATATTACTTTACGGGCGACTGAAGACCATGCGATAGCACCTTACGCTATCGAGAAAAGTTTGCTTCACCAAACACTATTGTTCTCGTGTCGTCTATCACCCTCGTTTTTTTGGAGTTTAAGAGTCAGATTTATTTTCTCATTTTGGTTCTCTTTTTGGCTTTCTCTAATTCATTCTCTCTCAATGTGCCAGTTGTTTGACTGCTTATTGCGACAAAATAATGAAATCACTTATAAAATAAATCAAGACGATAGCTAAATATGTAGACGTAAAAGCTGTCCCATTGTCGGACACTATAGAGTCTGGTAACCCATGAGTTGCAAAAATAGATCGCAAACTGTTGACCGCGCACGTCGTACCTGTCGTCGATACAGGCTTTACTTCAACCCACTTGGAGTGTGAGTCGACGAGTATGAAAAAATGTTGGCGCTGAAAAGGCCCAATAAAATCAACATGGAGGCGAGACCATGGCTTAGCAGTCTCCTCCCAAGGGTGAACAACCGCTCTTGGCTTCTCTGGACGCGACTGCTGGCATATTAGGCAATGCTTCACAGTGGTTTCAATGTCCGCGTCTGTCTTTGGCCACCAGATATAACTCCTGGCAAGAGCCTTCATTTTTACAATTCCTGGGTGTCCTGCATGTAGTGTTTTTAGCATGTCTCCTTGAGCGGAATCTGGAATTATAAGACGAGATCCTAATAGTAAGCAATTTCTATTTATCGATATCTCGTTCTGGTGCCGTTGATATGGCTTAAACTTCTCATCAGCTGACGATCCGGCCATCCCCTCAACACCCAATGACGAACTTGCTTGAGAATTTTGTTTTTGGCTGTCATATTCGCAATGTCGCTGGACTGTAAGATATTTGCGTCCGACTCCTCGATCATGTTGATTTGTATGTCACCGTCCGAAGTTGCTGAAGGTAGACGACTGAGGGCGTCAGCATTACAGTTTCTTTCTCCAGGCCGATGTTTAATTGTAAAACTGTATCCATTCAAAAAAATACTCCACCTCAGCATCCGGGGCGACAATATCGTTGGTGTAGGCTTATCTGGGTTAAATAGTCCAATCAACGGCTTGTGGTCCGTTATGACTGAAAAAGTTCTTCCATACAGAAAATTGTGGAACTTCTTGACACCTGCGATGATTGCAAGTGCCTCTTTATCTATCTGTGCGTAGTTCCTTTCGGTTGCAGACAACGTACGCGAATAGAAAGAAATGGGACGCTCTCGACCATTGGACATGACGTGCGATAATACTACCCCAATCCCGTATGGTGAGGCATCACAAACCAGCGCAATGGGGAGTTTCTCACTATAATTAATTAATATGTTCTCACCTGTTAAAAGGTTCTTACCCCTTCTGAATGCCTCCTCATGCACTGTGGTCCACTGCCAGATGACGTTCTTGTCCAACAGCCTATGTAATGGCTCGGCAATGGTTGCTTTGTCCTTTAAAAATGCGTGGTAGAAGTTAATGAGTCCTAGGAATGCCTGTAATTGCTTCTTGTCGCGAGGAGGGGGCGTTTCTTGAATGGCGCGTACCTTGTCATCTGATGGACGAATCCCCCGATAGTCAATGTCATAGCCTAGGAATGAAGTTGCAGATAAATCGAACTGGCACTTGTCCTTGCGCAGACGTAATCCAGCAGCAATTAAACGACGAAAAACTTCCTCCAGTATCTTCAGCAGCTGTGACGAGTCTTGGCTAATGATAAAGATGTCATCAAAGTAAACAGTTACTCCAGGTATCCCTCGAAGTAAGTCTTCTATACGTTGCTGGAAGATTCCCGGTGCAGTTGAGATTCCAAATGGTAGTCTCTTCACTCTGTACGCGCCCTTGTGCGTAATAAGCGTGAGAACTTTCGATGACTCCTTGTCCATAGCCATTTGTTGGTACGCTTGGGCTAAATCGATTTTAGCGAAAGTATTGCCCTTTGGAATGGACGCTAAAATGTCAGTTATTGATGGTGTTTGGAAACAGTGGGGTTTTAGTGCCTTATCAACGGTGCACCTGTAGTCCCCACAAATGCGGATGGACCCATCGGACTTTGTAACGGGTACAATTGGGGTTAACCAGTCACTATATTCTGTTGGCTCCAGAATCCCCTGTCGGATTTGTTTGTCGATCTCGGACTCGATTGTTTTCCGTTGAGCATATGGCACCTTCCGGGCTGGGAATTTTATGGGACGCACAGATGGATCGAGATTAAGTTTAATCTCCTCACCCACATACTTCCCCAGCTCTTCCGAAAACAGAGATGCGTATTTATCTAGCAGCTCATTAAGTGGTGCACGAATGTTATGGACACCTTGCACAAAAATACCCAGCTGACTGAACCAATTGCAACCCAGTACACTTGTCCGGTGCCCAGCAGTGATATACAACGGCAAATTTGACACCCGCTTCTTGTTGTAAACAATATCAACGTTCGTCAGACCTAGAATTGGGACACGATTATTTCCATAATCAAAAAGACTCAAACCTGACTCCGTTATCTCTGGTGACGTTTTTTTCCAAACTCTGCTTACGTCTGCCTCTGACATGATTGTGTAGTTTGAACCGCTGTCCACTTTAAACTCACAGTCGACCCCGTTGATATTCACCGTCGCTACCTTCTTCACACTTACTGCTTGCTGGATCTGCTTTTGTGGTTTGAGAAGGACCGGTTGCTTTGACCCTGCTTCGATCGACACACTCTCTTAATGTGCCCGACCCGACCACACTTGTTACACTTTGCTGATTTGAATGGGCAATCAACTCTTGAATGTCTGTTGCCACATCCGTAACAGTTCGCTGAACTGTCTGCTTTGAACGTCTCTGACTTACCGTCGCCCACTCCTTTCCTGCTTTTAAATCGTAGTGAATGAACTTGTGCGGACGATGTATGTATGTGGGCTACGTTCGCCTGAATCTCCTGTTGATTTTTTGCTGCTGCCTCTGCTGCAACTGCCCTGTCCTGCACATTCTGTAAAGTAATTTTGTTCTCCGCCAGTAGACTCTGTTGCAAATTGATATTCCTTAATCCGCATACCAACCTGTCTCGCAGCATACGGTCTAGGAACTCACCGTGGAAATTGCAATCGATGACTAGCCGGCGAAGCTCCGCAATGTATTCGGCAATCGTTTCGGTGGCCTGTTGATCCCTCTTGAAGAACTTGAAAGAAGCAGCAATTTCCGAAGGAGTCGGGTTAAAATGTTTCGATAATGCTTCAACAATCTTCGAATAATCCTCGTCTTCTACCTTCTTTGGAGCGATAAGTGTTTCGACCAAATCGAAACATGCTGGACCACAAATCGTCAAAAAAGTTGCCTTTTTAAGCCCCTTGTCTGTAATAGAGTTTGCCAGTAGGAACATCTCAAATCGCCGCTTGTACGCACTCCAAACCGCAGGGTTAGTTGTATCGAAAGGCTCAATCGACCCAATGGAAGTCATCCTCGTGGGTTGTAGGTTAGTGGGTTGAAGGTTAGGTGTAATCACAACTGGTAGTATTGCCGTCTTTACTTCTTCTTCTTCTTCTTCTGTCGCCATGAATTACGTCTGAAAACTAATCCCGGGACATCGATCCCATCCTCGTCGCCAGTGAAAAGTATTTGAGAGAAGAAATTACCAAAAACGATTTCCAATCCAAATATTCATTTATTTTAAATTAAAGTAAATATAAATGTTATTAAGTTATATTAAGAATTATGTTGTGGTTACCACCGAAATAATGTTGTTCTCCGTTGGCGAATGGCAGCAAAGTCCCTTTGTCGTTCCCGTCAAAAGTCGAAAACAAATCGGTTCATCGGTGATGTGAGCGCTTAGCCGCTCGCTGTCATAGAGGTTGTGTTCAGACACAACAATAGCTATCGTACATTCATTATCGCCGAGAAGGTAGTTTTTGAGAGATTTTCTTGTTACGTGAAGTAAACACTTAGTCGATCAGTCAATATAACATATTTAACGGAGAGAGCGCTCAAACCCGTTACGTTTAGAAAATAAATACAATCGTACTTGGAAAGGGAATAGCAGGAATATCGGAGAAAAATCAAGGAGAACGTATTGTACTTGATTTGGTTGATTAACTGAAATGGCGATAATATAACGATTGACAAATTTTTTTCATCGCACAGCTTAGCTCAAAAGCTTTTACACAGAAAATTTCACAATGGTGATATCGAAACAAACATCGAAACATCGAAACAAAAGAAGTATTTCACCGAGGCTTTTAATCTGTAAGAATATACCGCGGTATTATATCCATTTTTGCGTTTCCTGAAGATACATGTCTTGTCTCGTATATGAGCCATAAAAATAAATGCACGGTTGTCATGAACACGGTTCACAATGAGCCCAATGTTGCTGACTGTCCGAAAAAATTACCAAAAATAATTTCGTATTATAATGTGACAAAGGGTGGTGTTGACACTGTTGACAAGATGCTAAGCTTTTCCAATAAATATTTACATATGTATATATGTATATACACAAAACACAACACATATACTATGTACACATACAGTGGCGAGCATATAAATAGGGAAAAACAACCAAAGACAGTAATTTTTGTGTGTTTTGTTAAAACGTTAAACAACTGGAAAACTATCAATTTTATTTTTTTAGCAGTATACATTTTAGGTGTAATATTATTAGGCAGGGCCGGTTTTAGCAGTTTTGGCGCCTGGCGCAGGAAAAAAAATAAGCGCCCCAAAAGCAATTTAAAAAATGTTTGATCTTTTCCACATCTCCCGAAGAGAGAGAGTAATTGACGCGTTGAATTCAACATAAAATTCAACCCTAAATCTTTCTTGATGGTCTAAAATAACCTCATTCCTATCCTCAGAGGAAAACTGAACTACTTTTTTTCGGGACCGTTAAGTTGAAATTGCTGGAAAAGGAACTTTAATTTCATTTGCTATAAGTCTCGCCTTATCTAAGAATTCAAAAAAACTTGTCATTAGTTCTTAGTTCGACTAAAAACTTTTTCATTGAGCACAAAATTTCAACTGCAAGCTTAAGGCAAATACTGCTTTGTGTCTAATATTGTGTACCAAATAACAACACAACAAATAAATTTAAATTAGCTTAGCTTACTACCAAGAGATTGCGGCATATTTTGGACTTTTTGATCATAATTTTCTGAAATTTCAACAAGAGCCTATAAATATCTCCCAAGAATAGTTTTAGTTGTTTTATTGCATATATTCTGCTTAAGGCTGCGGTTATATAGCAAGCGTGTAATACAAGCGCTTGCTCGCGCTTAAAATTAAATGCATTTTATTAGAGCATGGTGGTTGTGTAACAAATTTTTACAAGCGCGAGTAAGCGCGAGCAAGTGCGAGATAAAATGCAACAATCCCAAAAAATATTCTCTAATTTTAAACTTTTTCGTATTTTGGTCCACTATTCTAACTGCTAAAGTTAATTGCTCCTTTCTACTTATGTATATCAAGCGTACAATCTACTATAATTGAAGCCAAGGAGAATCAAGGCATTAATAAACGCAGGGAAAATTTAATATATATTACATACTAATTTTCAAATTTTTAAAAATGTGCTATCTACCACTTGAAGTGCTAATGTTCTGAATTGAATAATATCTTTTGTTTTCGTAGCCGCAGGTTGCATTTTTTTATGTAGTCTTGTTTTGTTATCAATTAAATATTAAATGCACAACATATAAGGAGGAAATGTTTTTTTATTGGTTGAAAACACGACAATGCAAAAGGGATCCAAAAAAAAAGCAAATATGCTCTCTTTCTGTCGCGATCTGTACATACATAATCTAACAATAAATTTCACTACGTATGACCTGAGTTTGACTCTCTTTCTCTTCAGTCAAATCGAACGATTTAATATATCGAACAAGGTTGCGAAACCAAATTTGAAGTTCGCATCGTTTTAGGTAGGCGCATTGCCTTGGCGCAAAATTTGAATCCTGCTCCACAACTTCCGACATGTTTGATGATTTGTATGGATTTTGGTAGGCGCAAATGGAGCGGTATGATAAGACTGCTCCACAGCATGTTGGCAGTGAAAATTTCGTTTTTGGCAATGGGCTGAAAGGGTCGACTGGATATTTAATATGAAACAACAGAGTTGCAGCAGAGACTGAAGTTGGGTACAGATACAAATTCTGCTAACTGGTCTGTTATACCAATTAGCAGCTATAGAGAGAAAGAGAATAAAATGTTGTGAGAACGGGAAGGGAAAGGGATAGAAAAAAAACATTATGTGCCTATTTATATGGAAATTTGGTGATTTTAATGTGTGTGTATTTTTGAAAGTACAGTGATTGAAATGTGTGTATTGTTATTTGAGAAGTACGGTGAGAAATATTTGTTTGTGAAGAATATAAATACATATTAGCAAACGAGTAGATCTGTTTTTTGTATAGTAATTTTTTTAGTTTTTACGCCTCTTGCTTTCTAGCGCCTGGCGCGGCTGCGCCACTCACTCCTTTGTAAGGTCCGGCCCTGTTATTAGGTATCTTATAACATCAGTTACTGGGAAAATTGTACTTAATAGATGAAGAAAAATCCTTATTTCTTGGGGAACTTTAAAACGCCATTTATACGTTCTTTCGCAAACGGAAATGTAGCCTTGCGATTTTTTTACTTATAATCGGCTTTTTCTTAATCCAAATTCTGCTTAGCGACGTCGTACTGTGTGTACACTCACATTCAAGTTTTCTTGTGCCGAAATTTCAGCGTGAATGTCAACAGTGGTCCTGAAACGATCCTTTTCAGAAAGGCGCTGCATCATCCAATCAACATGCGGTGTAGTTTTTCGTGGTCTGGGAGCGCGAGGTTTATTAAAACTGCTACCATAGCGTTTGACCTGTTCCAAAGCTCGATGACAAACATTAATTGATATATTTAAATGTTTCGATATTGCAGAGAGCGTAATATCTTCACAGCTTAAACGACAAATTTCTCGCCGCTGTTCAGCCGTTATGTGTTTGCCCCGTTCCATTCCTATAATATCACAAATCGAGTTATTATGACTAGACAATAACAAAGCAATATTTATGTTAACATTACATACTGAAAATTAAACATTTTCACACAAAAGTTGAGTACAAACTAAAAACAATATAATTTCCCTATTTATGTGCTCGTACCAATTTACCACTTGGCACGGTATTTTGTATCTGTACCGTGAAACGTAGACCAAAATATATTATGCATGTTACAGTTAGTTTAAAAAAATCTGTTTTGGTATATGGTGATTTGAACTATGTTGACTGCATTTTCCTATTTATATGCTCGCCACCGTATATGTTTGTTTAACAATTTCGAGGTAAATACTTTTTCGGTGCGTTTCTCATACAACAGTATTATGTATCAAAAATGATACGAAGGATAGGATTCTGATTTTTTTTAAGCCCTATCTACGGTTGAATAAGCTTAAAAACGCATCTAAAGTTGTTTCAATAGTGGGCACCGTAGCGCAAGTGGTTAGTACGTCGGACTACTGTGCCAGCGGTCTTGGGTTCGAATCCCGCCGCAAACATCTAAAAGATTTTCACAGTGCCCACCTCTTTCGAATGTCTGACAAGCATCAAAGAGTATCATTTGTCACGATTGAGCTTCTCAACTCGCCGTTCGGAGTCGGCAAAAAACTGTAGGTCCCTTCCATTCGTGCAAAAATATAACACGCACACACAAATGGTTGCGAGAAGCAGGCCCAGGTTCACCTCGAGCTGTAGCGCCAACTAAATAAAAAGTTGTTTCAATGCAAGTATCACTTCATTAGGACAAAAAAATATTTTTGAGCGTTTTTTCGAGGCAAATACCCCTATGTCAGTCATTTTGAATGAAGTGTTTTTTTTTTATATTAAGAATAAACCAATAAACATTTTTGGAAAAAATTAAATTAATGCCTTTTGTCTTTATTTTTTGATACTAATTTACATAGCTGTAACAGTATTTATGATAGAGCGAGGTAGCAATAGTATGCCCCGATGCGATTAAATACAAGTTAGTTACACCCTCTCTTGGAAATCCCTCAGAATTAATTCACACTCCCGCGGTAATTTTTGTAAATCCATATTGCACAACTTTAAATAAAATCACTCGTATTGATAATCACTGACATACGTGAAACCTTACAGGCAGAAATTCATTTGCCAATTTGTTTAAAATTTGAAATTATGTAGTTTCAAACATACTCGTAGGTCCTTTTTTTCATTTAAACCAAAAAAACACAAAACACGAAAAAATATCGATCTGTCTAAAAGAGATAAACATTCAACCAGAAGGCAAATTAAGCCCACGGTAGACAAATGAAATATTTGGACTATCGCACTGGTAATCCGGGAATCCCACTTCGCAATTATGGCTGACGGCTATGGTATCACATAATGTTAAAATGGATTCAACCAGAGCGCCAGCGGTGGTGGCCTGCCACTCGAATGCTATAACTGAAAGCCTGAATATGTTGAATTGAAAATTAGTCCAGGGAAATCATGATAATAATTGGCCAATTTGGTCCTGGGAATTAATCTGAGATTACAACATTTAACGTCCCTATTAGTGATTTAGTCAATGAAAATGGCATTATTTCAAATTTGTGGGAGTGCATCGGTGTTAGGCAAAAAGTGGAAGAGCTTTTCGCCTGCAATAGGTTGACAATCGACACTGTCCCACTAAGACCGCCAATTTTGAAATATCAAAGACAGCTGTGTTTATTGAAAATTTAATATTCATAAAGTGTGTGGACTAGACGTTGAGGTTATGTATGCATCACAATACCCGTATCGGGACTTATGGCACTCGTTGGTCGTTTTGACGGAATTTTCGATGACATTTTCGCAAAGTGCCGGCTCAAGTTCATCAATGGAGCATCACCATTCACTTGTAGTTGCTCTAAGATCCAATTTGCGAACGTTCGGCGCTGCGCATAGTCGACTCTCTACTGAATCTATTCTTTTTTAATGAATTTCGTCAGCATGCAAATGCAAGTCTTTAGTCAAAATTCGCGATACTGTCACCATTGACATCAATTGGGCAGCCATTGTCACTGCTAGAACCTCAGCATGGAAAGCGCTGCTGTGGTCTGGAAGTCGTATGGAGCTGCTTATTCCGAGTTCCTCAGAGCCAGCCCGCTCCTATGCCTATGTCCATCTTTAACCCATCGGTGTAGATGGATTTAGAGTCCTAAGACACTTTATTTTTCTCCCACTGTTCTCTGCTTGAAAAGCTCCACGAGAAGGGCTTTTCAAAATCCACGTATGGAACAGTGTAGTCTGACTTAATGTTGTCGTTGAGATTATTGCCAAAATCTCCAGTAATTTGACTAGTTTATCCTGAGAGTCTTTGCTGTGGTCTCCGGCATATAGAGTCTAGAGGCAGGAGGTTAAGAATTGCTTCCAATCCCGCTGTTGGCGTTGTTCTCATCGCGCTGCTTGTACCAGTGCATGCTATTCACTGTACTCTGATCAAATAAGGTTGCTGCTTTTGGTGGCAGCGTGGCACCAAACCAATCCTCCGTATGTTTATTTAGGTCCGACTATCGCAGAGGGCATTCACAGTGTTACTTGTGCCCTACATCCCGAGTTTTTCCCGAAGAATCTACTGCAGGTATATAGAAGGCAACTGGTGCCTTTTTTATTCTTTCTTTAATGTTCAGCTTACAGTTAAGTTTTCTGCCTAGTCCGAGTGAGTCCAAAGTATTTTGCACTCTCGGGCAGCTTAAGGGTAGTGCCCTCAATGGTCGGTAGCGTGAAAGCTGATATAGCTCTTTTGTTAGTGAACAGCACTAGTTCGGTTTTCTGGAGGTTGACCCCCAGTCCACGTAGTTTCGTCCATACGTTTAGCGTGTTTTAGGCTTTCTGCCCTAGTTCGCTAATATCGTCTTTGTATGCTATTGTAGTTCATTAATGATCCTGATCCAAGAAAGGGGGAATATAACTGCTCCTTGCGGCGTGCATCTGGATGCGATCACGTTTTGACGGGTTTCCCCGAGGTCACGGATTCACCTTTCACCTATTTATAAGCTTAGTTACGGTGCGTTCAACATGGTTATCTTCCAGCTATGTTTTTTATACCATGTGTCTCGACATTTTAAAAGCACCTTCAATATCGAGAAGTACTTCAATGGCAAGCGTGTATTCCTTAACACAAGAACCGCCGCCGTCCCATTTTTGTCCCACCGACACTTTCAATCACCTCAAACTTCGTTTGTTTTTAATTTAGAATCATTAAACTTCCTGACTATTACTCAATTGGTATATTTTAATAATTTTTAATACTTTCATCTTCGTAATTATCATAGGTTTTGAAAAAAATATTGATTTACCTAGAACCGCCGCTGGGTAATTTTTGTCCCACCATAATAAGAAAATAATAAGAAAATCTATCTATCTGTCTATATAATTAAATCGCTGGCGCAAGAGCTTGTTATTCCTCCTTAGAGTTTATTTCTACACCGATTTCAATGATTCCAACACACTGATCGAAAGCTAATAAACCGAACTTTGTTCATCAGTATAAACAATTTTGAAAAAGAGCATATGAGTAAAGTTATAACGAAAAAATTATTATTACATTCGATTTCTCCCAATCAATACAAGAATAGTTTTACTATAAATCACCGTGATATGACTATAAGTTTTAGTTATTGTACCTAATATTCTAATGTATCTAATACAGTCTAATATATTTATAGTTGGCATCAAGAAAATTTACTTATTTATGTAAAAGTAAGCCAGTACACAATTTTTGGTTTTATTATTCCACGAATGTTGGTACATAATATGTATATACTCGGAACGTACATAACGATCGATGAACAGATTTTTCCTTCTGAGTGCCGTTGTCGATTCACTCAGTTTTTGAACTATAGACTAAATAAATACTGAAAAACATTTTGGATGGCAGTAGATAAAGATAAAAATTCTAAATGCGTTCCCTTACCTCGGAAGAGATGACAAAAAACCTTAAGATGAGCATCCAGCTGAAGAAAAAATGTATGGCAAATTACATCAATAAGGGTAGAAATATTACATATGTGAAAACGTGAAAATTGTATAGTACATTTGAATATATCTACTAAAAAAAGCCAATTCTTTGAATATTTATCAGTCTAAGGCTATTAAGAACGTCCTAATGCTAAGTACTATAACAAAGCAATAGAAACTGGTTCTTTGAAAAAACCGTTGGGAGAGGAATCGGGCAAAAATTATTTAAAAATAGAGAGACGAGTTTGTAGGTATTCCTATTGCAGTTCCGGAACACCCGAAGAAACGAGACAAAGACAAATCAGAGTTCATAAATAATAATAAATCTTCTGTGAAATGTCACATATGCAAAAAAAAAACTGTCTGCAATAAATACATTATTAAAAAGTAATTACTACTTACCTGCATTTCAAATAAAAAAAAAATACATAATAATAATGATAGCTAAGCTAGTGCATAGATTTTGTCTTCAGTATTTGCAGAAAAAATATTAATTAATATTGTGACGTTTTTTTGTTAATCAAACAATACAGAATATGATTTAAAATCATTAAAAAAAACAATAAAAAGTATTTTACTATGTATTTTTATGATGACTTCGTACATTAAACGGATGATCGTCGCAATAATTCAAGTGGGTCAAATTTGTCCCGCCGGCGGTTTACAGAACTTCGGCGATTCTAGTGTTAAAGTGTAAGGATCTTTCAATTATGTTAAATACCTTGTGAAATGCTGTTTTCACACCTTTACCTTTATTTTTTTCATCACATTTGAAGGGCGAGATGTACCTCAACGCTCAACCTTAGGATCTATTGGGGGAACATCCCCCTCGTCATTATTCCTATTACAATCGGTTAGAGAGAGATTCGCTCACACCTAGCCCAGGTGAAAATTCTATAGGTCACAACATCTCATCTAGATCAATTTTCCTGAGAAATAGCAGTAGGAGATAGATATGAGTGGTAGATCCTCTGCTGTAATTTGAGATTTACCCAAGCACTTGAACCATTTCTGGGTTAATGCAATGCCCCACAATCCACCAGTATGTGTTTTGGAGTTTTGGAGCAAAATCTACATGAATCTTTACCTGATAGACGTAGGTTCCTGAGATGCCCCTTGAGTTTACAATGCCTCGTATGGAACGCAGTCAGGAAGCGGCGTTTGTTTTTCTCAAGGCTGCAAGCTTTGAGTCTTTTCAAGTTTTAACTACCCAAAAGTTTCTTCGCCTGTCTTAGACCCGTACTTTTTGTCCTTACTTAGTCCTGTTTGTCTTCTCCAGTGATCGAAGTTCCTCTTTTATTGTGCCCCCGTATGCCGCACAGGCTTCAGGGTTCACAAAGGGTGTGGCAGCCCGTTTTTTGGTAAGTTCGTCCGCCTCTACGTTACCTTCTATTCCCCCAGATGTCCTGGTACCGAGCCGATGGTGACGTTGTTTCGTTCGCCCAGTCTATTTAGTTTGTCTAAATATTCCCAAACTGATCTGAGCCCCGATTGGCTTGATGGCTGCTGGGCTATCTGACATTATTGCTATGTCGCGTCTGCTGTAGCGCTTATCAATATTGAGTTACATAGGTATATCTTTCGATAGCATAGATTTCAGCTTGGAAAATGCTGGTGCAACACATGCCCAACCACTCCTGCACCCGTTCCTTTCTAAGTTCTTGAACCATTCGTGTATCATTTAATGATATGAGGTCTCTGCCTGTAGATTCTAAATTCATTGCTCTAGTCCTTCTTGTTGCTGAGTTTAATATCGAAGTTCTTTGACCAGTTAATTGTTCTGATACCATCGTCCCTAGGGAATGCCAGAAGGGAAAGCTTATTAATCATTTTAGCAGAATCGTCATGGCTAATGCATTCATTTTCCTATTCCTTCTTTGGCCATTCTTAGAAACGTCGGATTTGCGGTTGCATTCACTACTAGGTGCCTCATCAAATCTGGTTGGTCAATGCCAAGAAAAACTCAAGCGTTTGTACAATGAAGTCAGAGACACTCTTCTCTGGGTTCCAGGACATAGCGCCATGGCTATAGAAGGGAATGAGAGAGCCAGGCGATGGTCAGTCCTTAACAGCTCACTAGCGGGAAACGCTCATTTTCCTAAAGGTGCTGTTAAGGTGTTAAGGTGCTGTTATATACAGAATTCAGAAAGATATGGCCAAGTTACAATAGGTCAAAAATAAACGAGCTGCTACAAAAGAACCCGCGTAGACATCCCTGGAGTAGTGGCAGTCAGTACAGGGCACTGGCCAATAGGGGATCATGCAGCCAAACAAGCGATCCCTCACAACAGTTTCTGCAGTAGCTGCGAATATGAAAATGAAAAAGAGTCGCTGCAAATGCCCAGCTCTAGCGATACTGGACAAACTCTTCTTCTATGATCTTGAAGAGATAACAGTGGAGAGCTGATCCTCTTCTTAAACTCCACGGGGTGTATATAAATATCTCATGTTACAGTGAATTTTGAACTATTATTTAACTTAAAAACGACTGGACCAAATTGGAGACTTCATTCTGTGGGTTTATTTGTAATTGCTATGCGAAGGTCTAGAAAAAAAGAAAATTCAGAAAACTTAGAAGAACAGCCGGAAAATTGGAAAAATCGAAATTTGCGAGACCCATACGCTCATCGGAGGGTTAATAAACCAGAACTGTCAGCTGTCAACCTTTTTTGACGTTGGCAGCACTGTACCGCACAAATGGCAAAAAGTTCAAATCGTGCGTGAATTCTAGGACATTCTTTAATAAAATATTTAGAAGAACATATGTAAATTAATTAAAATGCAACGCGATCGATCGTACTAAATTCTCTTTATAGAAACATTTATAAAAACAATTATGTCCGGACGATATAAACGCAGACAAAAAGTTCATGTTTCCTCGACCAAATGAAATCGACCTCGGTATCAATCAAATTTCGCTCGTATTCGAATTTTAAATCGAATTTAACCGAAGAACCATCACCGCCGGCCGGTGAACTGCATCAATAAAAAGAGAAACGAGTTGAACACATTTCGCTCCCGACTACGAGTAGTACATACAAGAGTTATACATACCGTATAACTAGGACTATAAGTGTACAGTATTTGAGGTGGTGGCTATTGGCTTTTGAAGGCTTTTGTTTCTCTAAGAACATAAGAGAAGTTGACTCGTCGTACTTGAAATAAAACAGTGGTAATTGTGGGCTTAGTGGTGGAAGTTCATTGAAATGCATAACTCGTCCAAAAGTGCTGCGATAGAACTCAATTTGGGATTTTACAAATTCAATTAAGGAATGCATTCGCTCCTGCGTTGCGAAATCCCTTTGGTACGAACGTTTTTGTTGGCATGTCCCTCCCTGACTTTATTACGAATTTGTATGCTGGCAATGCAGACTTTTACCCTTAATACAGAGCTACACGCCGAATGTCACAAGCTCGCTTGTCCTTCTACTGTTCTGGCATTTGAAGTGTACGGCGACGATTAAATTAGTTGTTGCTTTTCCATCCTGACAGACTCAAATCGAATTTGTCCCATATGCAACTGCGTTCGTTCATTGCATGATTATCGTTATCCAGATGCATTCCGTTCGTTGCTACACTAGCCATTGTTACAGGTTAATCGAATTTGAACGTGTGTCACAAATCATACCCGGATTAGGAAACGCGCTGATGAAATTAAAGCAAAGTAAATTTCTCTACATGGCTTTGGCTTTATTTTAATAAATTTGCTTTAAATTCTCATTTGAGAACCAAAAAAACACAAAAACACAAAAACAACAAAGGCTCGTTAAATTTCCCTACAAAACAAAAAGGGTGGAAAGTTTTCAACTCTCTGGAACCGCAATAGCTAAGCACTTAGGCAATTCTCGAAGGTTACGACGGCGGGCGAGGCATACCTACATACCTACCTGTGCCTTTAAGACTAACTCTCTTTCGTCCCCATTCTCTATTTAATATGCACAGATTGGAAACGAACATTACCTACGAGTACTTTGGTTCCGTCAAACTTTTACAATATATACAAGGCATTCGCTTAAGATACTCGTATACTCGTAGAACCTTTTTGCCATTTTCCCTCATCTTTGCTATTGGGAGTGATTCTCGTTCAACCTTCAGAGTGCCGATTGGGATTTTTCAAAACAAAACGTAGTACTTTCTGCTTGAAAAGCAAAACTTATTTAAGGTTATTAATTTACAAGAAAGAAAGTATTCAGTCGATAAGTTGCATAAGTGACGAAAAGATACTATTTGCATTTAATGCATAATTGTGAATGAATTACAGGCTGCTACTGCAATCTTACCAGACCTTACAGATCTTACAGAAATATACGAATGAAAGTAATTTCAAAATCATCTACTTTTTCGGTTAATTTAATTTTGATTTGAACCTCATTCTATATCTGTTTGTACAGTAGGTTTCAAAATTATAAGATCACTCATAAATTAGAGCGAATAATTGCTGACATTGAAGTGTTTGTTAATAATAACGGTATTAAGATACAAAATAAACTGCCATTCCGCGTCGTTGCATTCAAAAGCGAGGACGAAAAGTAGTCTTTTCTTGAAGTCTCCGAAATAGCCTCATGGATGCTTTCTTTGTAAGCTTCCCGAACCAGAATGCCCCATACATTCTCGATAGGATTCAAGTGATTAAAGTCAGGGGAACACTCCGGCGAGTCCAGAATTCTTGTAGGCGATGTTGAGGAGAATGATGCATCTGTTGAGGCAGTCGATGGGGTCTTCTTTCTTGTGGATTGGGCTGAGATTCCATTATACTGGCATACTTTCATCTGACCAAATCTTAGCAATAGATGACTGGCTTAGCACCATGGACATGGTGTAGTGGTAGGTGCGTTGGACTACTACGCAATGCTGCCCCGGTTCAATCTCAGCCCGGGTCCAACACCTAAAATAAGTTTTTTCACGGTTTCGAATGTCTGACAAGCAATCAAAGAGTATCATTCGTCAGGAGGATGAGCTTTTCAACTCGCCGTTCTGAGTCGACAAAAAACCGTAGATCCCTTCCATTTGTACAAAAATATAACACGCACATACAAATGGTTGCGAGAAGTAGGCCCAAGTTGGGTTGGGTACGATATCCCGCTTCTTATAATCCCGCTTCTTATAATCCCGTTTTAATAATCTTGTTTTTGCAATCAGAACTATTTGTTTTATTTAAAAAAATGCCTTGCAATCAATTGCATGTTAAACTAAATTTCGCGCGAAATTTAGTTTAATCAAACAAATAGTTCTGATTGCAAAAGCGAGATTAGAAAAAAAAAATAAAAATAGGTAAAATAAAAACAGAGGTAATAGTATGCACTAACGTTTTATTCATAACTCGTATTATTTGCAACAAACAATAAATGCAATATAATAACAAATATGTATAACAATCCAATGAATATGCAAATAAATTAATAATATTCATTTAAAAATAAAACAATAAATGAAATAAAACTCAGAAGCTGTATATTAAATATGTACATACATTGAAATATTAATGGAACAACCAAATGTTTTTTAATGTAATTAGTTCAATTGTATATTGTGGGCGATACGACGCATGAAACCTGATTTGGACATATTTTTCATAATTTTCCGTTGATTTTTTTCGTTTGAAGGAACTGTTCTTATTTCTTTCCTAGAAAATGGAACAAGCAATATTAAATTTTGAAAGATGAATTTTTTGAAATACAAAACTGGGATGCTGAGACGCGGGCAAAACGGGATTAAACGGGATTTTAAAAAGCTTGATTTTAAGACGCGGTATTTTAAGAAAACGGGATTTTAGAAGACGGTATTTTAAAACTTTTTTTTTAAAAAAGCGGGATTCCGATACGCTCCCGCGCAGGTTCACCCCAAACTGTGGCGCCACCTAAGAGTAAAAACTGGCTTAAAAATAACCATCAACCAATGTTGTTACTTACATATATATATACAGTGACCCGAAAAAGTATTCGTCTGCTTCACCTTATTGCAACAACGATGATTTTTTTCTTATTTAAATATATACAAAACATTTGTTTTGCATATATTTTTTTTTTCAATTAAAATGGTTTAAATTTAAACTAAGAATTGAAGAATTCTTCACTGATAGAAAAAGAAAATAGGAAAAAACAAAATTCAGATATCAATTTAGTACCGAAAAAGTATTCGTCTTTTAGGTCTAGTCGATAAAAACTAACTAAACAAATAATAATGAAATGAATGAAATTAATACTTTGTGGATCCCTTTTTAAGTTTAATAATTGCTTCCAATCTTCTTAGAATTGAACCAACGAAGTTTGTCGTGACGTTTGATGAAATAGAAGTACATTCTTCATAAGGCAGTTCTAAAGTCCTTTTTATTGGAAATACGCCTGGTTCTGATTTTTTTTCAAAGATTTCCCAAAGATGTTCAATAGGGTTAACATCTAGTGACTGCGGAGGAGTTTGCATACATATATGAAGGTCTATTGTACGTATAAGAGCCACATTTGTGTGTGTGTTGTAGGTCATTGTCTGGGATAAATATGTAAATAGGAACTACTGATACCCATTTTGTCCGCACTTTTTTTGAAGATGATTCTTCAAAATGTTTATATAGGTTTGTTCTCCATAGTTCCTTCAAACACGCACAACTCACCCACTCCATTAGAGCACATGCAGCCCCATACCATAAGAGACCCTTCGCAGTGTATCACCGTCGCTTTTTCGTCGATTTTAGTTATTGGTTGTCTCCTCACTAAAACTTTGCGATCCGACTGAAAAATCTTGAACTTGCTTTCGTCCGTAAAAAAAAAAACACTCATTTCCAGAACTGCTCATCATGGTTTTTATACGTTTCAGTATTTTCCAGGCGCAAACTGTTATTTACCTTGCTGATAAATGTTTTTTGCGAGCCACGCGACCATGATAATCAGCTTGGTGGAGGACATTTCGCACTCTATCATCAGAAACGATTTCCCCGTCTTAACTTCTATCTCAGCAGCAATCTTTGGAGCACTCAGTCTGGGATTTTTTTTAGTTTTACGGACGATTTAGTTTTTCCCTCTCCGTCAAATGTTGTGATCGCCAAGATCTTGGAGAATTTTCATATTTCTTTATTTTTTTTTATTTACAAATGATACTTTTAATCGTCGTAATTGGTCTATTTACACTTTCACCTATTTCCTAATACTTTTGATCTTCATTTAATAGATTAATTCTAATCAGGGATAGGATTTTGCTAACTTTGCCTCTTTTTTTTGCTTATTTGGAAGAGAGTATCGGCTTTACACAAACACGTATCATGTCCTCCTGATTCCAAATATGTGTATTTTATTTTGCCTTTTTATACCATTATTGCCTTTTCTTACCGTTATTGCCTTTTTCTGCCTTTTTTTGCATATTTTGCTTTTTTCTCAAAGCTTGTTCGCTAAAAAAATGCATGTTCATCTGTGCAAACATTATGCTTCTTCCTCACAATACGTAATACGCATACTTACATTCCTAGATGCATTACAATTTAAAACGTCTAGTCTGTGGGGAGAGTCAACATGGAAATATCGTACACTAGCGAATACCCGCCGTGCGTTGACACGCTTTATAAAAAAATACATATTGTATTGCTGCCACCAAAAGTGGCCCTGCCCTGCGATCACTGATCTATATATGTATGTATGTATGTTTGTACATATACATATCTACCCGCTTTGGTTTGAAAATTATTATTGCTTGTGTGCATTCATAAATATGCATGTAGGGGAAAGTGGGGCACTTTCGGACGTGGGGCACATTTGTACACCCCCTGTTACTCATAAAGGAAACAAATTTAGTACTCAGCACCTTCTGGGCAATTTGGTAGCACTTTAAAATGAACATGTTCGCGTTTGTTTCATTCGGTTTGCTTCTTTGCAATGCTCTATGCAGATGTTTTTGTGTTTTGGCGGTGAAAAGTGTTTTTTCTTGTGTCTGAAGTAAGTAAAAATAAGTCCTTATTGTGATGGTCCTTGATCTATATATATTTTTTTAATTTATTAAGTAGATATTTATTAATCGTTTTGATCATGCTTTTGACCAATTTGAGTTTGTAAGTAAACAAAAAAGGTTAGTTTTCTTAAAAAGTGGGGGGTGGGTACTTACAGACAGCGCATCTGGGGCAGATTCGTACGTGTCCTATAGTTGAAATTATTTAAGTTACATGATTTTTTTTATATTTTAAGATGGTTTGTAATTATAAAAAAGTTACTATTCGGGATAAGATAAATGAAACCGATGTAAAAAGAGTTTAAGATCTGCTGCCAGCTTTTATAATATCAAGAAAAGAACTTTACATTCACGAATCAAACACACACTGGAAAAGTCTACCGCAGAAGAATACCTTATGAAGAACGATAAAAGATGATTGATCATCATGATATCGTTGCAATTCTCAATCAAACTTGCAGTCCAGGAAACATCTCGCATTGCTTTTCTTTTAATTTTCAGCTATAATTTTCAAAACCACATCGTTCATTGAATGTTAAATTAATTTTCAGTAATTTACTCTATATTTTTTGTAAAAAATTAATTGAATGAAGTTCGTACTGTTTACAAAACATTTAAATTTAATACATGAGTTAAATTTGATTCATAAAACGTCTTTTTTTTTTATATAAATAAAGCGATATTTGGGTGTTTCCTTCTCTGTCCATATCTACCCCATCTCGCGTACGAATCTACCTCCGGGGTGGGGCACATCTGGACACAAGAGAGTGTTATTTGAAATAGCTTAAAAAGATCAATGTTGGATTATAGATAATATATTGTTTTATCGGATCCAAGAACAAATATATTCGAAAAAAAAGTTCAGTCAAAGATATCATGAAAATAGTGAAAAGTGTCCGAATGCTCCCCACTCTCCCCTACACGTATTCCGACAAATCTATGTTGGGCGATAGAACGATAAGTCAAAATCTGTTCAAAATGAGATAATGAGATTGCAAATTTTGTATATCATAATTGGTAAAAGTTGTATCGGTCTATTGCACACACAAATGGTAAAAATAGGCAGTGCAAATTAGCCTTACTGTATGTGACATAGTAGAAGATTTATTTAGTTTTTTCCCTCTACTGAAAAATTGAAATTTTTGACTTTTACTCGTTCTACCGCCCACCATAGAAATTGAAAAATATTTTCCAGAAGTACCGTCAAAAATTGGTTTAAATAATGTTGAAAGCTTTACATGGGCCCCACTCGTATCAGCTGAAGTAGAAAGGTCATTTAGCTCCTTCAAGGCGCTTCTAAGAGACAATCGGAGAAGATTATTACCAGACAATTTCAAAAAGCTTTTGGTAGTTCAGTGCTACTATAATTAAATTTGCATTTACGTTCCTTTTTCTCGTTTTTTAATAAATGCCTTTTTTTGCCTTTTTAAGTCTTTTGTTTTGCCTTTTTTTACTTTTTTAGGTCAACAAAATCCTATCCCTGATTATAATTCTTCATTCTTTTCTTGTAGTTTCATGATTTTTGTGCCCCATTTTACTTTTCTGAAAAAGATGTGCACTACAGTTGAGTTTTCACTGCTTTCGTAGAGATAACTCAATGATAATAAAAATCAAATAAAAACAATATTGTTAACTATTGATTTTAATGACAAAACTTACGCTTTTTATTCAGAAGTGGGTAGAGACGAATACATTTTCGGCTCACTGTATGTCTTTAAAAAACATAAATACCAGAAATATTATTTAAAAAAAAAATGTTACGACACCTTACGATATTAGGCGTGTTTTTTTTTCAAATCTGTATATGCTTAACTTAAAAGTGAGTAAAAAATGATTTTTACTAGAACTTCTGTTAAACGTACGTGAAAAAATTGTTTAACATAATTTTTAGGCAATTGGCCAACAATAAAAGTTAAGTAAAAAAAAAAGTTTTTTATTAAGTGAAAGTTTTGAGAAAACAGCATTTTAAGTAATAAATTGGAACAACAAATTTTCATAATTTTAAGTTTAGGGAGTACTAACTTTTTGTGGCTGCATAGAATTACATTAATTTTTAAACATTTTTATGCGCTTTTGATTGGCTCTCTAAAAAAAATAAACTATTTTTGTAGCTGCAGTAGTTCAGAAGTTGTATCAGTTAATGTGGTCTTACCATCAAATCGGAGGTCCCTTACTTCGACGGGCTACAACTTGGGGGGGTATGAAAATAGACCTCCTCTGCCCTACGATTTTTTCTTCGCCAGAACTTCAGGAATCCCTAGTTAGGTGATTATACCTCTTAGCTGGGACACCCTGTGTTATCGTGAGTTTAAATTTTATAAAAGTGAAGCCAACTAAATGCATACATAGTTTGGTATGAAGTTTGTATGAAGTATTTGATATTTATTTTCTAGAAAAAAGAACCTATAGTAGATTCGTAATCAGCATCAGCAGCCTAATAATAAAGGTAATAAAGGAGCAAAAAATAATAACTAGAACACCACAATTTTTTTTTAAAATCTTCCTATTTCAGGACGAAACGACTGGACTAGTTGAGATGTTATCGTGGCTTTTTTTTAAATCATTAAATTTGAATTATAAAATTGCGTTTATTTTTTATCGCCTACTGGATCAGCTGATCCATACAAAACGATCTAAAACTAAATACACGTGTATTTCTAAATACACGTGTAATACTAAATACACGTGTAAATAATATACACGTGTTCATACACGGATAATTTAATTACACGTGTAACACGTGTACACGTGTACACGTGCTATAGGGGGCATTCATTTTCACCCTCACTTCCATGTCATATTTGACATTTCGATAAAATTTTCGATAATTATCGACGAAAAATAGTTTGGTAGCACATTTTTCTATCCAGACTAAGGACCTAAGACTGGACAATTATCCAGTTTTCGTAAGCCTATATAGGCTTAGTTGTTAGTGTAATTAACATGGAAAGATTTTCTAAGCCTGTATAGTTTTGAAAAACAAACACGCCTATTTTAGATATTTTCTGCATCTAAGTCTGAAAATTTGCTAGGGCTACTTCAAGAATAGAAGCTACACGGTCATACCGCTTAATAAACTTAAAATTGGCGACCTCACCTCAATAGAATGAATGACATCCCTCTACTCGTGGACCGTACGAAATGCTGTACCAGGAGATAGAAGGTTGGGGCATCATTGCGCCTACACGGTAAAAACACATTGCGGTCTTCATCGATGGGTCGAAGTCCGACGATGGCAACGGATCAAGAGAACTAGAGCTAAATATGTCTTTAAGCCTTCCGGACAATTTTAGTATCTTTCAGGCAGAGGTTCTGGCGGTACAGAGACCGACGCACAGTGGGACGAATGGTGTAAAAATCTCGACATGGATTGAAATTGCATGTATCTACTATGGCTTTCCAAAGTATATACAGCTGTTATATAGACACTGGTGGACATATCAATTACATTTTGGCACCCACGGTCTCGTTTTTCCACACGTTTTTTTCAGTAAACAACCTCAAAAACGAGTATAAAATTCTTTCATTTTGACGAAAATTTGTGATAAATTGGGTTTCGTTTATCGCAATATACTCAAGTCGAGAAGAATGTTTGAGTCTTTTTTTTTTATTTTGTCATTTAACATAGTTTAGTAGTAAATAATGTCAGGAAATAGAAACATTCTATATTCTTTTGTAGCCAAGGCATGTTATTTTTGGTTTGAACTAACGTCTTTTTTGACAGTATTTTTGGGAAATTCAACAAAAGTTCCGAGTTGTTCCGAAATCGGACTTCACAGCTTAGGTATTTAGTGAAAGATATGCGAAAGAATTATATCCTACTTAGTCCTACTCCGCTCGCTATTCGTGTTTGAACAATTGCCTCCCATAGTAAAATTCAACCATAGGCAGTGCCTGTATACAGGGTGGTCCGGTTTGGGATACAGATATTTTGGGATCTGATTCATTGGTTCATGTTATGAAAAAAATCGTATGGGAGGGGGGGAGGGTGGGGGGGGTCTATCTTGAACACCCACTGAGCTACAGGGTGTTTAAAAAAGTTTCTTCAGGGATAGAGGTACCAACAGTTATTCAATCATAACTTCTAGTGTATTAAACTTAGAGCAACCAAAGTAGGCTTGTTTCAAAGACAATTGATTAGTGCTTATTACAGTTAAAAATTATTAAAATTACTACGAAATATTATTTCATATGAAACTAAATAAAACCGAAGGTGGATATTCTGTCGACTGTAGCTTCTTTTGCGTTGCTCCAACAGCCAAACAGACTTCACCATTCGATTCAGGGTGAAAAAATACATAAAATATGATCCACGGTGAAATTTTTTAGTGAAAATAACTGCGTAAAAATGCCATGTCCAGTAAATCTACCGTTTCGTCACATCTACCGACGGGCCACAGATGTTCAAGAATAGATGGATATAGCATATCTAAGGCTCTTTGACCGGCCTTAGATCGCAAAAGGACCAAAGTAACACTTGGACTAAATAGGGCAAAGTTAAGAACTCTAATAGCAACACTCTCCGGGCACTGTCTCTTAAGGAAACATGCCAAAAGAATGGGACATTCTAGTACGAATGAATGCAGATACTGCAATGACTTAGGTTCAGCATAGGATGTCGAACATATCCTTTGTGAATGTCATGTCATTGCTCATTTATTTAAGGGAGTTACTTTTTTGATACATTGAAAAAGGCGGGTCGGGCCAAACAATCAAATTTTAAAATTTTGTAGGGAAGGTTTGGACGGAAATGTTTCAGTTAAGATGGATCCAGCGAATCGCGATGGGCTCACTATGGTGCCTAGTGTTTTGTGATGGCTCAGCCTCATAACCCCGTTCCAACCTAGTCTGAAAAGTAGTAAGTAGGTATTTTTATTAGTTTCGCACTAATCATTTTATGACCCACTGTGGTATTGGGCGTTTCCACTAATTTGTGTATTTAAAATATCATATACTACCAGTGTTATGCATTATTTTAAAACTAATATTTAGCCACAACCAATAATGGAGAATCTCCAAAGCTTTATCGTAGGCACTTAAAGTCCAAACAACTTCTGGTTCAAGTTACAAAAAAAAAGTTGCACAGTAAAACTTCCATTTTTAGTATCTAGGACGAGTATTGCTCTTCCAGAATATAACCTCTTCATTAACAATAATGACTCTCAATTACTTACCACCTCGTAAAAAAAGAAAGAAGAAAAACAGTTGAAGTGCAAAAAGATCAGAAAACGCAGTCAACTGCGGCTGGAGATTTTCATAAATCGACAGGATCCAAATGTACAGCCTCCTTTAATAAATAAATTAAAAAGTTTAGTCTTTCGGTAAGCCAATAAAATGGAATCGAAATCCGCAATCGCATGACCTCATCCTTGTTTCTATCTCCTTGAGAAATGTTAAGTGTGGGACTACATCTGGAAAAAAGAGAATCTGAAGTGTCTGAGAAAAAGTTTCCCTATGAAAATAATTAACAACTTTTTAAGTTTCTTCTATTATCGACGTAAAGGAAGCAGACATTCTCTGCTCGTCTCCTTCTTTTGCAGGTAATGTTTTATACAAAGTTAAAACGATAGCACACATACAGGCACACACAAAACAAGAAAATATACGTACATATACAGTGGTGTGCAAAATAATAGGTATGGGACTAAAAAACCACCAAATCGTTCGCTAGACTTGCAAATATGAACCCAAAGTCTTGAAATTAATTAACAAAACTTTTAAACTTTAAACTAAATTAATAAATACATAATATGTAATAAATTATTATTTTTTTGGCTGTGTGAATATGAAGAAATGTTTTGTTTTTTAATAAATAAAAGTAAACATTTAACAGTGTGTGTTTAAATAAGAATAAGGGTGTAATGTCCTTTATTTTTAATGACATCCTTAGCACGGAGTTTACCAATCGTTGGCACCTTATGGTATTTATTATATTTAGAGGGGGGTTATCCCATAGAGACAGCAAGCACGTAGACCTGTAAGCCCATTGTACTTTGTTGAAGTACCACCCCATTCGCTGCGTTAGCGATTTGCTGCTGAGCAATACATCGATCTAAATCTACCCGTCGCTTTCGCAAAGCGAAGCAATAGGGCAAGATCGAGCTACAGTAGATCGTCGTCCCGTAGGACGTAGTTGCCTAGAGTGGCCTTTCTGATTCGAGCAAAGGCCGGACATTCGCTAATGAAGTGGTCAGCTGTCTCTTCCTCTTCCAGGCACATCTCGCAAAGGCCTGAGCTTCTGATTCCAATTTTGCTCAGGTGCACTTTTAAAGGAGTGACCCCAGTGACCAGTCCTGTGAAGATTTTGAGGTAATTTATACTAAGGTGTAACAGAAACTTAGTTCTGTTTGCCCTGGGCGCGTCTACTAACATTTCGGCCTGTCAGCATGACCTAAGCTCGTGCCAATGGTTGTAGTATTGTAGTCGCAGCAGCTCAAGAAGCTTGTTTTTAACATAGGCTGAACTGCAGCCAATAACAGGCTGAGGGCCGATAAACGGGGTCGCTGACCCAGCTCTAGCTAGAGTATCAGCTTTATCGTTTCCCAGGATATCAGAATGTCCCGGGACCCAGACCAAAGTGATCTTATTACACCGCACAAGCTGGTTCAGTTTATTTGCAGCTTCCTCAACAATTTTGAAGTTGATCAACGCTGCTGAACAGGCTTATATAGCTGCTTGGCTATCAGAGCAGATGTGGTTGGATTTGCCTTTCCATCTCTTGTTAAGTGCAATGTGCGCTGTACTAGCAAAAGCATACACCTCTGCCTGAAAGACAGTCGTTAGTCCACCCAGTGGAGTAGATTGCTCAACGTGGCATTCTTCTGAGTAGACACCTGCTCCGGAGAGCTCATCCATTAAGGAGCCATCCGTATAGAAAACTAAACTTTCTGATGGGAAACCAGACCAACCTCCGCTGTACCATTCAGGGCGATCTGGAAGGAGACACTGGAGCATTCGCACGAAATTGTATTTGGATCTTGTTGTGTCCAGAGCTCCGCCAAGCTGCTGGTACTGAATCGAGGAGCTCCTTCACCCTGCTAACTCTACTACCCTCACTGAAGGTAACTCGCCTTCCAAGAAGCACACCTATGCGGTATGCTGCTTTCCTAGATTCGTTTTCAATGAAGATATGCAATGGAAGCAGGCAAGGCAAGAAGGATCTCAATGGCGGCGGTGGATGTCCCTCTCATGGCCCCGGTAATGCTGATGCACGCTGGGTGCTGAAGTTTATAAAAGCCACGTTTGAGAGGCTTTGCTTTGTACCACCAAGCTATCGAGCCGTACCTACACGACATATGGCTTGACTATACTCCAGTGGACCTTATGGTATAGATTCCCAAGCTGCTGGTCGTTAATGTGTAACGCGATTAAAATTTTGTACATTAAGGTCTTCTTACATAAGTATTGCTGCTATCTAATCCAAATAAATTGACCTTGGAATCGTTGGAACACAAAACATTATCAATTTGCTTTCACATTTGTCGGTACCCTCGCATTTCTGGTAGGTAATTTGCTATCCAGGAGACCTCTTCTTATGGTCGAGGCATGTAGGTTTAGTCCAAGTTCGTTTTTTATTTGGGTAGAAGTAGCAAACGGATCCTTTTTAACTACGTATTCTGACAATCTGGCGGTCGGTTGTTTTCATCGTTGCCTGCTTGGATTTTTATCGGCTTTGGCCCATTTTAGAGTATTCGAGACCATATTCTGGGAGCAACCAACAGTTTCAGCTAAAAATGTATAGGTCCTACCTTCCTTATTCAACTTTTTTTTTTTTATTAAACTTCGGCTTTCATCGGTACAATGTTTCTTTTGTAAATTTTCTTCTTTTTTATCCGTATCTATCTATATATGTTTAGTAAATAAAAATTAGCTGTTCGTTTGACAACTTAAATCTCAAAAACTAACGATCCGATCTGTTATACGCTGCCCCAGTTTGTGTCGAGGCCCTAGCGCACTTAGGGTAATCAGTGGCTTCAGTTGCTGGGATGATCCCCATCGATATCCTTGCGGACAAAATGCATAGTCTCTATAATAGGAGAACTTCTAGTAACCAAGAAGCAACGGTCATCAAAAGGATCAAAGAAGAACAAAGAGTGACTTCAATGACCAGGTGGCAAGCTCGTTGGGACACCACTATGAAGGACCTACAGATTGATCCCAACCATAAACGTTTCGACAAACCGAAGGCACTGAAACTGTAACTACTACTTTACGCAGTTCCTTAATGGTCACGAAAATACCTACGCCGTTTTGGGCACGATACCTCACTTCCTTGCCCAAATCAGGAAGAAGATTCAGAGCAGAGCACACAGTATTCCATTGCTACGCTTTCAGGGATGGAGTGCAGTGTTGTTACATAATTGATGTGTAAACATCTTATGTTAGCTCTCGGTATGGGCAAATTTTTCGCCGTTTCGTCCGTCACGCGTAACCAAATTTAGTATTAGTGCATTCTCTGTATATGATTATTTTAGAATGAGTGAGTATATCCGTATATTCTAAGTTTATTTGTCATCGTACACAAACGTATGTATGTTTACACATAAAATTTGACAAGTACCTGGTTCTCACGCCTTTTATTAAGAATGATATCATGTACCAACCCCCACAGTCACAATCCAAATTTCCCATATGATTTCTTTCCATCTGTCAACTGATGGAAATCCCATGGAAATCATACGACAAGTGTTTATTCTTTTGGAAGTTTATTTTGGGTAGAATATTTGTTTTAGTGTGTTTTTTAATTTGTTAAAATCTGTAAAGTGAACGTGGAATTCGTCACTGCTCCCGGAAATTCTCTTTCTTTCGACATCTCACTTGTTAAGATTGGTTAAGTTTGAGAGCCGGAAATGGTACCTATACTACAGAAATAATATACCTACATATGTATATGATGATGATTTGGATTGCCAATAGTATTGCTTATTCTTATCTGGTAACATGTACCACTGACAATCGTCGATAATTATAGTAACATTAACAAACGAAAGTGCATCCTATTGAGAAATACCCGAACTAAATTTTGGATCCCTAAAATTTATCTTTATAAAAAACTAGATCTCGTATTGTTCTTGTAATGCATACAAACCAATGATCATCGGCGATAATAGCCGTGTTTTATTATGCTGATCTGATCCAGATCCGATCACGGGCATAATAAATAAACTGGATTATATTACACAACCTTTTAGCGCAGACACAGACAAGTAAATTTCACAAGCAAAAGTGCATCCTTGTGAGAAATAGCCGAACTAATTTTTGGATCACGAAAATAGATCCAAATGAATAGCATGATCTCGTATTGTTGTTGTAATGCATACACACCAATGATCCGATCAGTCATGGATGATAATAAAACGCGGCTAATATAGGGTGACCATTTATTTCACAAACTAAAAGAGTATCTGTAAATTTTTGGTTATATTTTTTTTTAATTAATAATAATATGCACACATAACATCAGTTATTTTTATTCCTGATGGCAGAAAAGAGAAACAAGCTGAGTTTTTTCTGTAAAACTAAATAGGTGTAGATATGACAATTTGTTTTCGAGTTTACATTTCGCGCACCATGTATACCTAGTTGTTTCACAATATTGTTTAGTGACGATTGCTGAATAGCCTCAAATATGTGGACCACCGTAGTGCATAGATAGCTATGCTAAATTTAAAGTTATTAGGTAGAACGGTTCCTGAAGTTTTTATGGTGGCAGACATTTTAGAGTTAGCGCAAACTTATAATAGTTCTGTATTTCCGTATGGGTACGGAACCTTACAAACCAGTCTAGCCCATTCGTTTTATATATTACGCCGCTTCAAACACGCTATTATTTTTGAAAAGTCATTCCTAGACTGTCATTTCTCATCATTTCATTCTACGCTATATACTATCATTCTAGGAATGACAGTATATAGAACATTTATTGCCTACTCATCATCATTATATAAATAGGCGAAGGCAATACGGCTCAAAATATTCGCTTGTCTTTTTTTTTTTGCAAAGCTTATTAAGAGGGTAAGTGTAGTATGTACTTTTTCCCAATACGTTATCTAGCCAGGTAAAAACTATACTCTGTTCCACAAAAATTGTCAGTACAGGGAAGATAGGACGTTTGCCTCTCATTCTGGTTGCAATAGCTTTCCTAAATCTGTCTCTCTTTTAAGCTCTCACTGAGTTACCATAGTATACATAATAGAAAGCCGCAGATCGGAGAGAAATATCCGTAGGGTTACCGTCTGCTGATTTAAAAACAAAATGATTTGTTGAACGGAAAAAGATAATTGTGTACAAAGTGCACACCACCTCAATTTTGATAAAATTTTTGTATGATGTAGTGGGTATTTTTTTGAATAATTGCATGCATGCATAACGTAAATGAAAACATTCAAAAAAAAATTTCTACAACGTACTAAAAATTATTCAAATCGAGGTGGTGCGCGCATTTTGTACACAATTACCGAAATAAATTGAATTTTTTTTTTCCTCACCACCTAGGCCACTTTGTAGCCATATTTCTGTTTATTCACAAGTTATTAATTAATCACAAACAATATCAATATCAAACACAATATCACTATCACGCACTTTTACGCACTGAATCTTATAAATATAATGACTTATTGCACTGCGACTGAGTTGAATGTTCCGAAATTCAGCGTAAATAAATCTTCATTATAAAGCACAAAAAGCGAAAAAATTGTTTAACTGCATTTTAACGGATTCCCCATAAAAACCAGAAAATCGAAAAAACAAAAACAATGCGGGATGCGGCAACACCCTAACATACTCACACTCATTTATTGGTTCTCAAAGCACAAAATCGCAAAGCTCTTTGACAAAAACCACAGAAAAAGCTGTAACGATTTGCTTTAATTTTGTAATGGTAACACTGCTTTAATGTAAATAATTTCGTACACACAGCGAGGGTTGATGGCGGCCACCAGCGTTGTCGTTTGGGACGCTTTTGCGTCATTTTGACGCTTTTTCGGCGATGGGACCCGGGACCCCACTTTTCAATAAAACTCCGATTTTGACGCATTTTGAAAATATAGGACCCTTTTTTAAATTTATTTTCATTTCATGTTTCTTTTACTTGTAAAACTTGGTACTTCACTCTTAAAACACACCCATTTTGTTCAACCAGTGACGAAATCAATAAAGTATTTTTATTAGTCAGAACTTTCCATCCAAAAACTCGTTCTGCATGAGTATATGTAAAAAAATAAATTAAATAAATTGGTCGAATTTCTACCACAGGCGATACTAGTTGTCATTAAACATCATTCTCCGTCATTCGGGCAAAATCCACGAACACTTTCAACTCTCATCATTCCAACTGTATTTTTTTATTCCAAGCTACACACTGTCATTTTTACATCACTCTAGCAAGATTGCCATTTCAAAAATCATAGTGTGTAGTCTACTGAATAAATGTGTATTGGGTGATCAGAATAAAAATAAGAATAGGTACCTATGCTAAATTTGTTTGATGAATATTGTATGTACGTATATTCTTTATGTATTTTCTTATTTTTATTTACATCACCTATAATTTTTTGGAGAAAGGTCAACCGACAAAGAGAAAAAGAGAGATTGTATCTTACAATTTTATTAATTTTCAGACAAAATTAGTAAAAGAGTATATTTAACAATACCCAGTAGGAAAAGGTAATCTATTGGAATTGAACAGGGAATCAATCGCTAGTATAGAATATTGATTCCAGAATTCATTGTTCTTAACTTAGTCTATGTCCTAGGAAAATAATCGATTACCTGAAAGTGTTCATTCTTTGTAATGTATTATATAATTCATGCATTTATAATTAGTTACATAATGCATTTCTCCGACATAAATTAATGAAATGTATTCAGCTTTAAATGAAAAGTACACTGTTTCGTTTTAAAATATTTTATTACAAAAAATTCTAGGATAAAATTAAAAAGGAATTTAAATACAAAAAAAAAAAATATTATTAATAAAATAAAGCACACACAAAGCACAAAGTTTTTTTTTTGTTAACTGTCTTCGCCAATGCGTTTAGAATACATTTCTAACTTTTTTCACTCCTCGCTGTCACGCGTTGCAACACAAAATAAATTTTTCATGCGTTTTTAAATATAAAACTTGAAATTTGTAGGCGACTTGAAGGCGCCGACAGACAACACTGTAACCGAAAAATCGTTAAATTCAAAAACACTACATTACATTTTCTGCAGATGTGGGAATCTACGTAGTAAACAATTTGCTTTGTTATTATATGACATTACCCCCTCGATTCTTTTGGATACATTTTATTTCTCATCTATAGTAACTAATTATGTATTCGATTCTCCAAGGAATACATACCGTACTTTCCTGCTGGGTAATTTAGGAAAAGAGAGAATTAGTAAATCCACCCAGCAGGAAAATACGGAATGTATTACTTGGAGAATCGAATACATAATTAGTTATTAAAGGTGAGAAATATAATGCATTCCAAAAGAATCGACGTGGTAATACCATATAATAATAAAGCACATTGTTTACCACCTAGATTCCCATATCTGCAGAAAATGTAATGTAGTGTTTTTTGAATTTAACGATTTTTTGGTTACAGTTGTCTGTCGGCGCCTTCATGTCGCCTCAAATTTTGCGTTTTTATTTAAAAACGCATGAATAACTCATTGTGTGTTGCAACGCGAGACAGTAAAGAGTGTAGTATAAAATAAGGAAAATGTATTCTAAACGGCATTGGCGAAGACTATTAGCCAAAAAAAGACTTTGTGCAAGTGAACTGTTAAAAGAAAATATATGTATTAATAGTAATTGTGCAGAAGAAAGTTCTATTTCCCAAGAAGTAAGTTGTGTAGAAAGTGCTGAAACTGAAGAAAGTTTTATTGATAAAATAAAAAATTGGGCAGTGAACTATAATGTTTCGAGAAATTGTTTCGACGATTTATTAAAAATTTTAACAACAGAAAATATTACTGTGCCTGTGTCGTCTAAAAGCATAATAAAAGCTCAAACTTGTGTACTTAGAACAGTGTCACCAGGATCATATCTACATATAGGTCTAAAAAAACAATTATTGAAGCTGGAAAGTGTTATTAAAAGTAGTGACACTATTTGCTTAGACATAAATGTTGATGGGTTACCCCTTTATAAATCCTCTAGTTTAGTATTGTGGCCAATTTTGGCAAGAATTGTTGATAACCCACGAGCAAAAGTTTTTCCGATTGGAGTTTACTTGGGAAAAAGAAAACCTTTAAGTGTTAATACTTATTTGCATGATTTTGTAACAGAATTAGTAGTTTTAAAGGAAAGTGGACTTCAAATAGAGGAGAAAAATATTATTATAAAAATTAGAAGCTTTGTGTGCGATACTCCTGCACGCGCATTTCTTTGCCAAACAGTTGGTCACAATGCCCTTGATGGATGCTGCAAATGCCTTCAAATAGGTCGGCGTATGAATAATAGAACAGTTTTCAGTACATCGTGTGAATCTTTGCGCACTGATGATGATTTTAAAGAAAGAAGGCATAAAAGCTTTCACAGAAAAACTGTCGATGGCAGATTGGAATTAGAAGGTCTTGGAATCGGCATGATAAGCCAATTTCCATTAGACCCCATGCATCTGGTAGATTTGGGAGTCACAAAAAAAATTTTAATCCTACTGATAAGTCGCAAAACACTCAAAATGAAATTAAATCAAATACAAAAAGATGAAATATCCTCCAAATTGTTATCCCTTGTGCCATTCATAACCAAAGAATTCTGTAGAAAACCGAGAGGAATAGATGAAATAAAACGTTGGAAGGCTACTGAGTTCAGGCAATTTATTTTGTACACCGGAATAGTTATACTGGCAGATATTGTTGACGAAGATTTCTATTACCATTTTCGTCTTTTGCATTGCGCATATAGGCTTTTAGTAGCAGAGCAATGTTATAATTTGCATATAGAAACAGCAACACACATTTTACAATATTTTGTTGAATCCTTCCCCCTAATTTTTTCAGAAGATCAAGTCTCTTTTAATGTTCATTCACTTCTCCACCTTCCTGACTGTATAACAAACGTGGGCCCTTTGAGCAGTTTTTCATCCTACGATTTCGAAAACTATTTACAGCAATTGAAAAAACAAGTCAAAAAACCTACCCATATATTAGAACAGATAAACAACAAAATTTTTTTCGACAATTACATAGTAGATGCTGAGGAATATTCAATTAAATGTAATAAAAAAGGAGTTATTATGTCAATTAATATGCCGGGTTTCTATTTAAGTTTCAAAAGTCCAGATAAATTTTGTTTTATAAAATCAGGATTTGCAATTGAAATCAAAGAATTCTCAAAAGTTGATGGTAAATTGTACATAACAGGAAATAGAATTTTGAACTGCACAAATTATTATGAGCAACCACTGCAATCCTTAGACATTGGAATATTTCTAAGTGACGGTTACACTTGCACAAATAACGAAATTTTTAAATGTGAAGATATTTTACATAAATTAATGCGGTTGCCCTTCAAAAACAAATTTGTATTTTTTAAAATTCTCCATAGCCAAAATTAGAATACATTTTATAAAGTAAAGCAAATATAAACATACATATATTACTTCCAAAAGATGTCGGCTAAAGAAAATTTTGGTAAACTTGTTCGCTGCAACGCAATACTTAAGCCAGTGAATGAAAACACAAACCCAGGTAATTAGTTTATAAACCTATGTACATATTGATTGAAATAAATTAATAAATTCTTGTCTAGAATCATTCCGTATCGATAATTTGGAAAAAAAAATGGAATTGATGAATAGTAAGTATTTTATGCTATAACTATTCTATATAAATTATAAGACAGTAATTTTACATATTCTTACAGATAAATTTGATGAATGTCTGAATTATCTAAAAAAAATTGACTATAAATTGGACACCTTGCTTTGTCAAGATTTTAAAAAAATTAATTTCCCAATAAAAAGCAATGAGGACCTTAAACAAGTGGACAACCAAATCGGAGAAAACTTTGATTCATTTGTAAGTTGTGAATTAAATTCTATTATTATATTCTATTCTATTTTTGTGTGTTTTTTCAGTTGCCAATTATTAAAACAATTTTGCTGCCTGCAGGGCTGCAAAAAAATTTTGGGAAAATTGTCGTGGAAGAACTAATAATGAATTACAATTTTGAGGGGATAAAAGGAAAATCATCATTTAAAGCTTTCGAAAACTTAAACCAGGCAATGTATGGTACGTACACCTTTTAATTGTTCACATATTTTATTTCTCCATTATATTAACATATGTCTATTTTCAATTGCAGAGGTCCTAAAACGTGAAGGATACACCCAGAAAGAATATGCCACCGAGATTAAAAAGGCATTTCACCTTATAAAAGTACGGCAGTTAAAAAAAATCCACTTTGATAAGAAAAAAGCAAAATGAGTTGAGCTGTTTTTTTTTTAGTTTTGATTTTGAATTAGTTACGTTGAGTTTGATTTTGATTAATAATATGTTTTTGTGTTTTAAATCCTATTTACTTTTATTCTTGTTTTTTTGTTGTTTGATAATAAAATATTTAAAATAAACTGTCTATTTTTCATTTAAAGCTGGATAAATTCTATAATTTATGTCGGAGAAATGAATTATATAACTAATTATTAATGCATTTATTATATAATACATTACAAAGAATGAATTATATAATGCATTCTTAGAACACTTTCAGGTAATCGATTCTTTTCCTAGGACATAGTCTGTGTTAAGAATAATGCATTCTGGAATCAATATTCTATACTAGCGATTGATTCCCCTTTCGATTCCAATAGATTACCTTTTCCTGCTGGGCATGTAAAGGAAAGAGTATTTTGTCCTAAAAAAGAGTACGTCTGGTCAGCCTAGCTAATAAAATACGGCTAATGTAACGCACCTATTTTATTGCACAGCGATGACACGGCTGAACAACTAATCAAGAAAACCAATAAAAGCCGTGACTAAAGTCTTCCTTAATTGTATGAAAAGACAAATAATTAACAGTTAAGTGAATTTTAATTGCTTGTTTCTACATTTCCTTTATAGTTCTTTGCGAAAACTGATTTGTGTTACAACAAATCTCTCCACACCTATTATTTTGCACACCACTGTGTGTACGTACGTAATGCAGCGACCAAGGGCCACAAAAAAAAAAAACACAAAAATTATCCTGAAGTTGCATTTATAGGTGAGCGTGAGATGAACAGATTTTGTGAATCCTGGTATATTATTCTAGGTTTCAGCTTGTATAAACATAACTGTTTATGTGGCTATTTCCCTACATTTTATCCCTCAAAATGAACGACATTTCAGTTAAAGATAGAACACAATTTTCTTTCTTTCCTGTTTTTTTTTTTTGTGTTATTTTGTTAAGAGTGCCATTGTAGAGATCTGAACCGACGACCGACGCGACGCGATGCGGTCTTTGTCTCCTTGGGCAAACGAAAGGTTCTATGAAATTGGAAAATTAGTTCAAGTAAAGAGCATCTCTAAGGTGTTCGGTGGCATGGAAGGCGTTGAATTCTGCAAGGAATGGAAGAAAGTTTTCTTAAAATAATGAAAGTTTATGGAAATTCGACTGAAAGGGATGTTATTTTATTAAAAAGTTACCTGAGTATGAAAGAAAGTTGCCAATGGCACATCTTCGTTTTGCTGCAATAGAAGCTTCAACAGCCAAGGTAGCAGGTAGCAGGTACCAGCTAGGTACGCAAAAGTTATAGATTCGAGAAATATTATTACTGCTGAGGATAAAGTTATTCTCTGGGGCGCAGAGGAGTTTTTACTATGATTGAATTCATTCGTTTAACCGGAGGTATGTATAGGTACGGTAGGTCCGAAAAGAATTGTCTTTTGGAAACTTAGTTTGAGAGGGGACTTTTTTTTGGGCGATAACATTTATTCAGTTAGATTGGTGGGCTTAAGGGTGTCTTTGAATAGAGAAAACTTATGAAAAGATATGCTTTTGCTAATTTGCAGGAATTTCGATTTCTATTCACACACAGTGCATGTGTGTATATAAAAGGAAAAGTCTGAATTTATCGTTATCATACGAATCCACTCTCGTCAGTTGAAATATTCGTAAGGAAAGTGGATGAAAATGAACTTGCAGATGAGTTAGCAAGGAATGGGGGAGGGCATGCCTACTACTGGACAGGTTGTACAGCGGCCTCAATAAAAAGCTCCACAGCTCCATAGTCTTGTTTATTGATATCAAAAAAGCTTATGTCACAAGAATATCTTAAAACAGCTTGAAAAAATCGGTGTTCGCGGTGATATTTTGTCCTGGTTTGAAAGCTATCTAAAAAATAGGCATTTTAAGGTGAAGGTCAGTGAAGATTAAAGTGAGGAAAAAGAGGTCGAGTATGGGGTCCCACAATGGTCAAAACTGGGACCGCTCATCTTCATAATATATGTCAACGATATGCTCTCGGTCCTACAACAAAGCACGGGCTATGCGTATGCAGACGACACAGCCATAATTGCAAGCCACAAGCACGTTGAAGAAGCAGTCGAAATAATGCAAAAAGATTTCAATGCAATCACTGCGTGGTGCCACGATTATGGCCTTATCTTACTTACTTAGTTGGCACTACAGCTCGAGGTGAACCGGGGCCTTCTTCTCGCAACCATTTGTGTGTGCGTGTTATATTTTTGCACGAATGGAAGGGACCTACAGTTTTTTTTGCCGACTCCGAACGGCGAGTTGAGAAGCTTAATCGTGACACATGATACTCTTTGATGCTTGCCAGGCATTCGAAAGAGGCGGTACCGTGAAAAAACTCCTTTAGGTGTTAGACCCGGACAGGAGTTGAACCCGGGCAGCATTGCGTGGTAGTCCAACGCACTAACCACCACGGCCACGGCGGCCACGGCGACCACCTTATCATCAACACTAAAAAAACGAAGGTCATGCACATACGTCCTCCACATGTACCAACAAAAACAAACACTAATTAAAATGCATGATCACAAGTGCCTCCTCAAATCCAGTTGCACTTAAGGATACAATGCAATGACGAATGCTGTGAAATGATAGACAACGTAGCAGTCTGCAAATACCTAGGTATTTTTGTTGACTACAATCTAAAATGGAGTAATCATCTTGAAACGCTTACAAAGAAACTGCGGCATACGCTCTCTGCCATCTGAAAAGTTTCTGCCCAGCAGCAGTTCTACAATAATGTTATTTTGGTCTGGTTGAGTCCCATTTGAGATATAGTGTATTAGCTTGTGGTAATGCACCGCAAATGGCCAAGCAACGCAAAAAACCATCCAGAAGATAGTATACGGAGCACATTATGGTTACCACTACCGGCAGCGACAGATTAGTAACGATATGAAGAAGCTGGGCGTATCTCTTATCCACAAACTTGAGGTAGTCTCTAACTTTTGGAATGACAGCAACTATAAAACTCCAACTCAACAAGTGGTTAATAGAAAAAGATACGAAGTCGTGGTTCCTACAGTTTTCAACGAATTTCCTACAAATATAAATAATAATATGTTTAAAGTGCAAGCTATAAACAATGTAAAACAATAATCTAAACTCTGTAGTAATGTAAAAACTATGTCCTTTTCATTTTGTTGTATACATTTCCTTATAATGTTTCCATATTAAATCCTACAAATGAATTGTAATATGAACTCACTTAATTAAAGTAATACTATTTTGTACTCAATCTTCTGCAGTCAAGCCATTAAGGCTAAGCAGATTATATATATGTATACATTGTATCAATTGGATAGTTATGATTAATAAATAAATAAATAATAAAATAATAATAATAAGTTATGAACATAGACCGCCAGCATGCGGCAACCTAAAAACACAGTCATAAGTATGACGGACCAAAGATGGTCAAGAATAGACGGACATAGGGTATCTAAGGCTCTTTGGTCGGCCGTAGGCTATGTTAGGTTAGGTCGGGTGGCTATCCCCATATTTGGTAGGATTCACTTAGACCAAAGTAGATCCATGAGCTGATTCTTATCGATACTCTTCGAACCATTTGAGAGTTGGATGAATTTCCATATTTTATTGATATCCATTGAAGAAATATCTTTAAGGTCCATAAAGACATACTGTTCCAGAATTTTTTTTCTTAAGGAGGAGAGTGTTGGGCAAGCCCATAGGAGGTGGTATAAGGGTTTCTCCTCCTCCTCATCCATGCAGCTGTGACAGAAGTCACTGGCGAGGATTCCCAGCCTATTGGCATATCTGCCTATTGCGCAATGACCTGTGAAGATGTCAACTAGGGTGCTGATATATGCTCGGCTAATTTTTAGCAGGCTGCAAGTTTAACGTCGATTTAGCTGAGACCAAGTCTGTCTGGCGTAGCTACACGTGTCAAGATTACACCATCTTGCGTGCAAGATACCAATGGAAGTACATGGAGTTCACTTTCTGTGATAAAATTCCCCAGTTTTGTACCTTTTCTGACAGGTTCGTCTGCTTCGCAGTTACCTGGTATATTTTCGCTCATAGACCGTAAAAAAGGAACAGCGTAATCCTTGGATTAAATAGGGCAAAGTTAAGGACTCCAATAGGAATACTCTCCGGGTACGGAAACATGCCAAAAGAATGGGTCTTTAAACATGGACGAATGCAGATATATTGTAGGATATTGCTCGTTATCGAAAGAAATTTCTAGGGAATTACTTCTTTAATACACTGGAAGAGGCTGACCAAACTGGCCACGATAAATTCTTGAAATTTTGCAGGGAAATTAAATGTTTGGACGGAAATATTTCGGTTTAGGTAACCATAATACGATGGTCCCAGTGGATCGTGGTGGGCCCATTATGGTGCCTTGTGCTCTGTGATGGCTCAGTCCAATAACTATTTCAACATAACGTTGCCTAACCTAAGGAAAGTGGAAGTAAATGAACGTTTTCTTTCCAATCCTCATGAGAGACCTCATAAGCTAATTGTTTAATTCATAAAGTAAGGCAACTGTTAAGGAATTTTTTTTTATTTACATTAATCAATCAAAACAAAAAGAAATAAAAAATAAAAAATTCTTTAACGGAGCAAATTCTCGCGCTACTGAACTTCAAAGCATCCACATTGCGTTGTCATCTGTAGCCAGCAGTCATACCTACTGCGCCCGTATATGTAGTTTGTGCTGGGATAATATTCTACTCCATAGGTAGGTACTCTTAACTCCGTCAAAGTAAATGGAAATACGAATTATTTGAAGAATATGTTTTTAAACAAATATACATAATGTATGTTTATACGTATTTAAATCAGCCTTTGATAATAATCTATGCACGGGGTGGTGCATAATTTACTGACTGATTTAAAATAATATTTCCTTGTACACATTTCGATTGTTTTAACAATTTCATTTAAAATTTTAACAATTTCTTAAATAATGGTTAGTTTAGATTTTTTCAGCTATTTCTGAAAGACTATATTCCTCAAATGAGCATCAGCCTAATCCACAAAACAACGAGCTCTTTTTTAGAGCACTTTCCATTATATTTCACAAAATTCCTGGGGGAAGCGCCAAACAAACTAAAAAGTTACTGGAAATTTAACAAATTCCTTACGCATGTCTAAAAGGACATTCAATCTGCAACAGCCACCTCTACTGCAAAATGAAAATCAACAACACAGACACCTGCAGATTCTGTCAACAAACAAAATAAATTACGCAGACTCCGAAGTCTGAAAAACCCTGTTAATAGAATTAAAAGCCAAGATTTTAACTAACTAAATCTAAGCGGGTTCGACGTTATAATATGTAAATCTCTGAAAAATGAATAGCAGATATATTTATTTTTTGTCTAACTGTCTCTTATTTTCTTTCTCTTTCCCTCTGGTATAGGTTAGGTTAGGTTAAGTTAGGTGGATATCCTCATATTTGGTAGGATTCACTTAGACCAAAGAAGGTCCATTTTGTTGCCACATGAGCCGATTCTTATCGGTACTCTTGGAATCATTTTGAGAGTTGGAAACATTTTCATATTTTATTGATATCCGTTGAGGATATATCTTAAAGGTCTATAAAGAAGTATTCTCCCCGAATCTTTTTTCTTAATGATGAGAGCGCTGGGCAACTGCATAGTAGGTGATAGGGGGATTCTTCCTCCTCCTCATCCATGCAGTTGCGGTAGAAGTCATTGGCGAGGATTCCTAACCTGCAATGACCTGTCAATACGCCAACTAGTACGCCGATATGTGATCTGCTAATGTTTAGCAGACTGCAAATTTTAGGTCGATTTCGCTGCGGCCAAGTCTGTCTGGCGTGACTACACGTATCAAGATTACGCCATCTTCCTCGGGTGTGCTTGGTCACAAAGTCATGTCCTAATTATCTAGTCCAATAGAGGTTTATGTGGCTTATATAAAATACTTCAATTTTTTTTTTTTTCATTTATTTACAGCTGTCCATATAGGACACCAAGTAATTGTTGTTACAGCACAGGATATGGTAGCTTATAAGTAGGCTTGCCATATTTTTGAACCGACTAAGCGGGTTTTTAAAGTTTCTAATCAGCACTATACTGAATACAGAAAAACAACGTAAGCGTGAGCGAGTACTGCGAGTGCCGAGAAGGTACTGCGAAAACCGAGGAATGCCGATTGAGTTCGAACCAATTTGAAAATGAAAAAAAATTCCTTTATTAGTAATAACATGTTTGTTTTTAGTTCGCGAAAATAAAACATAATTATTATTAATCTATGTAGAGCTCGACGCACGGTCAAGTTCTAGAGTCTAGACGGTTTGGCATTTTTTTTTTTACGTCAAAATACATTTTGATGAAACAATTAAAAACCGGGACCAAATGCCAAACCGGCCGGGACGCCGGGACAGCAGTCTCAAACCGGGACGTACGGCAAGTCTACTTATAAGGCCAGTGTCTTTATATATGCACATACTTTTGTTTTACAATAAGGTGGGTTTTTTTTAACTAACGAATTTCAAAAAGTGAATATTACAATAGTTATCATTTTTATTAATGTCTTTGAGCTAGATCTGTGGCCTATTTCACCAAACTACAATTACAATCACAAATTTGTAATAGTAAACTACAATTACAAATTTGTAAACCTAATTTCTCTTTCACAAAGTGCAAACAAAATTTGTTACGAAGAGGAAATAAAATTGTAGAAAATAAAGTTGTGGTTTACAACTACAAAACAATCACGTTCCACCGCTTATTTGCCAGACTTGTAAGCTACAATTTTTTCTAGCAGATTTGTAAGAGTCTGACGAGTAGCTTTAAATAATCAAGGCAAAATGTTCGTTGTTAGTTTAATTCGCGATGAAAAAGAAGTATTGTTCGGTAAATTTTCAAATATAGTGACACATAATGCCAAAATAATTCAGTGGCAAAAAATTTATGAAACTGTTTCATGGTATTTTAATTGAGAAAGATAATTGAAATATCTTCGAGATGTTGCTTGGCATCTATCGATATACGCTGATTAAAACTCATTAGAGGAAACAATATTAATTAGTGTCCCGTGGATACACATATGGCATACCTTTAAAAAAAATTTGCTTGATTTTAAACTATAAATGCATATTTATATACATTCTGTCAAAAAAGTACCGGGAATTGGTCAGTAAAATGCAAAATATTTATTATTCATTGAAATTTATTGTATTGTCTTCAAAGTAGTCCCCACTTATGCCAACGAATAATCCAATCATCTAAACATTTTTCAAACGCATTTTCCGGAACCGACTTCAGTTCTCGCCGCGAATTTTCTTTTATGTCTTACATATATTGACCGAAAACGAAATTTAAGTTTTGAAAAGAGAAAGCTGGAGCCATATCAGCTGAATACGGAGGTTATCAGATGATATTTTTTGGGTTTCTGGCAAGAAATTCGATCACAATGATAGCCCCACTTAAGAAAATCGAGCACTGTACAAAAATTAAAGGACAGCTGGCTCTCAAACTTCACGGATAGAGGTCAGTTGTGCCGAATTAGCGACAAAAATAATTTTCACAGTTCGGACTTTCTAAATGATCAATTCCCGGTACTTTTTTGACAGAATGTATTTACAAACAATAATATTTATCGGCAGTATTATAGAACCGTTCACAGATGATTTCGTGTTCCTTTGGCCAACGTACACTATTTTCATAAAAAAAAATCATCAACGATGGCTGCACAAACAGGATTGACACATCTGCATACCGTAGATTTAGATATGCCGTGCATGTCTGCTATCCCATAATATTGTTCGCATTTCAAAGCCAATACAACAATACAATACGAGTTGGTTTATTTAGGCATTATAAAATCTCGTAAAGCTTACTTTTCAGGCTTTTTCCGATGCCACTCTGTCAATAATATGGTCTTTCTTTCAAATCATATTTGTATTTTAATGCTAGACCAGCAGCGTCTTCAGTAAAGGTTTCGTGTAATGAAAGTCCAAAATCAGAAACTACGGCTGCTAAACCTTGAAATCTCCATGCCATTTGCTGAATAAGTGTGTCTTGTACACAGTAAAGCTGAATTTGTCATTATGGCCGCATCATCCTTGGCTCTTTCATCGAACAGTTTTTAACCTTTCGTTAACGCTTTTCAGAAAATGTCGGTTCTATCGACAGCTCGATTTTTTGCTGAATCAATATACAGCTCTATTTGATTTTTTTTTTTTGAAATCATTAAAAAAACCCACAAGGCAAGTGATGAGGTCTATTCTCAAACCGGTCTAAAACTGTTAAAACTACGAAATTCTACCAAAATCAGTCAAATCCTGAAGATTTTTCGTAGTTTGTCACAGAAGTGAGACCTGCAAATTTTAGCACAAGAAATTTTTTTTCCATTTTTTGTTGTTCAATGCGTTTCTGTAGTTTTTCACTCCTTGAAATTTGGGAATCTGTGCATTTTGGGACAGGATTTACAGGAAGTCACCCACGCCACGGTGTGCCGGAGAGTCGAAAAACGACACAATTTTTGTTTATGTGTATAAGGTTTTTTTTTGTATTTTTTATTAAGTGATCGGTGCAAATTGTATGTGTAAAATAAGGGGCGCTGTTCCTAATCTGTGGGGGCGCCTATCGTAATCAAGTTCAAGTTCTTTTTATGTCAGTTAGCTTAGCATAATGTTCTAATTTTGTGTGCTTGTGGCTCTGAAAAGTGCGCCCTCCAGCCAGCCCCTAGCTACGACGCAGATTATTTCCTCTGTATTTACAGGATTTAGGCGAAACTTTTCGTTGAAGGCAAAAAAATCTGAAATTTCGTAGTTTATAGGTACCCGACCGATCAATTTTGCATCACCAAAATAAATCAAATATTCACTTGTATCACTATCGATGCTTCTATGCCTACGCCGCAAAGACATTTTTACTTTCAAAGAGGGATTTCTATGTATAAAGCACAAATTGTAGATGAAATTACAGACGATCTTTCATTTGTAGAATTTTTTCAATAACTGAACAAATTTGTAAAGTACTTTAATTTGGTGAAACAGAAAACTACAAAAAATATCAATTTTCACGAATTTGTTACTTATAAACTAAAAAAGAAATTGACTCTTGGTGAAACGAAATCAAAAATATTTCTACAAATTTCCCTTTGTAAGCTACAACTACAATTTTGTAACACCAAAATTTGGTGAAAACGAATTAATCGAATTTTCTACAAATTTGTTAAAAAGCCACTTGTAAATTACAATTTGTAAGTTGGTAAAATAGGCCACTGATGGTTAAAGGCAAAATAAATACAAAATAAATACAATAATATGAAATTTAATAGAATTTAAGTTTTCTGGTATTTAACTAAACTGGAAAGCAATAAACAACAGTTTAGTTTCATCGGACGCATATCATATGCAGAGTTCTGTAACGACCACCAAGCCAACGCAACGGTTGCAGGGTTTTATAAATTTCAAACAAACCGTATTTCCAAAAGTTTTAATCTGCTGACTGCATAATCCAATTTTGACGTTCGAAAATCTCCATCAATTAATTTTAATTTTAATTTCATTTACTCTCCATCACAACTATACACATCGTGGATAGCCCGTCCGGACCATCGCATCGGTAGGTAGATAGAACTGCTACAAGTAGTATCATTTGATAGTTCACAGCAAACCCAGTATCTACATATCTATAATGCTAAATAGCAAATTTCCATGTCCACCCCCCCAACACTCATTCGTGTGAACAGAAGCATAACTCATTTTGCTTGTGCCTGTGGCTGCCTGCGATTCCAATGTTACCCCGTTCCTTCTCAACTACATAACTTTATTGGCGTGGCGATGCTCATCCATCCGTGGCTGTAAAATTTTGTTTGAGCTATTGGAACATCCTGTCTATGTGGTGAAAATGGAATGCCAGTTGTTTACGTTTTCACCACCACCCAAATTAATATAAGCTTTATTTTATGAAATTTGGTCCTCAATCCAAAGCCAGCAATTTTAAAATAAGTACTCATCTAACAAAAAATTGTATCTGACTCCCGTTGTCTGATTCAAACGCTAAATTGCAGTTTTCAAAAGAGGTCCTCGTGTGCATTTGTTGGGGTTAAACGTTTTCCCACTGGAAATATCTGCATCTCAGTATGAACGCACAATCTCGACAAAGTATCTTTGTATCTAATTTGCATATCCCACTTTAATGCTCCTTTATATGTGACTTGCACTATTTACGTCGCTTAATGTTAAATCATACACTGATGTGATTAACGGAGTATAGCTGTGTATTTAACAGAAAAGAAAAAATAAGAACTCAAGGAGCAACCAAGAAAGTTACAAAAATAAAAAAAAGAGAAGTAAGACTGTTTATCTACCAAGTACCAACGTGTATACCTCGAACGACGACGATTGTATGGCTTCAGTTTGAGAAACATTTTCAAAGTGAGTTTTATGTTGAAAGTTTTGCCAACAATAAACGTCCGAGGTGGAGGCGAATGATGTTGGTAAACGCAATACAAAAACTTTGCCTTCATCAAAGCTACAAGCCCAAAACAAAACATTTGTTCATTCGATTCACTTTTATTTCGTATTCGTCGGTACCTACACACATGTATGTATCTACAGTGGAGATAAAATAAATTGCACATGTAGGTTTATTTTTGGCATTTGTAAAATTTGCGTATTTAACTAAGTATAAATTATGTTAATAAGATTTATGTAACAAGAAACTCTGTTGCAATATTAACTAGTTAATATAAAACTTATAACACAGATTTCCTTAAGTAAAATATTAAAAATAAAATTATAACGTGGTCGCCGTGGCCGTGGTGGTTAGTGCGTTGGACTACTACGCATGCTGCTCGGGTTCAATCTCAGCCCGGGTCCAACACCTAAAAAAGTTTTTCACGGTTTCATGGTCTGACAAGCAATCAAAGAGTATCATTTGTCACAATTGAGCTTCTGAACTCGCCGTTCGGAGTCGGCAAAAAACTGTAGGTCCCTTCCATTCGTGCAAATATAACACGCACACACAAATGGTTGCGAGAAGCAGGCCCAGGTCCACCCCGAGCTGTAGCGCCACCTAAGTAAGTAAGTAACGTTCTTAACATACTTCATTAAATTCATAACAAAATCTTATTAAACCTTACAACATTTTAGGATAATTTAGTCAACAATAGTCGTGCCCAAGGGCGTACGCAGGAATTTGTTCAGGGGAGGGCAACATTTTAATTTAAAAAATGTTCACTTTAAAATCGGACATAAATGCTTCTTTTTTATTTTTATTGCATGATCAATCTTCTAGGATATAAAGCGAATCTGTTTAATACTTCCTCTTGTATGGTGTTTTTGTTTTCATGATGAATGCTTACAACACACAACCCTGAAACACACAGTTGATAAAATGTTGTCCAAATTGATGTGTAATACTATTTTTACCATTGAGTCTATCTTAGCCCATTATTGGGCGCAGCCAAGTTTTCACTCTTCTTAATGTACTTGACGATCTTTCAATTGTGCACGTTGTACAAAGCTGAGCAAATGATGTTTGTAAAGCCATTAAGCCAGTTTCACAGAAGAAATAAATACCATATATCTGCTTCCTTAACCCTCACACGGGCGACAATTTTTGCCCCTTAATCAGTACCTTATTAACACAGGTTAATATTTTTATTCCCTTCCTCTTTCTTTGGGCTCTATGGTCTACAAAAACAAAATTCTTACTTCCTGTCTTCCTTTTAATTGTTCTTTGTTGTTTTTTGAATAAATTTTGCAAATTATATTTTTTGCGCACCTGGAAAATAACGAGGGAAATCCCCCATTAGTACGATTTACATTGGAAAATTAAATTTTATGTGAATTGAGCGAATTTCCTTATCACATTTGTTTGACAATCATATTCAATCAGTACACTTGTGAATTTCATTTGTGTGAAAATGCATCAAAATAAAATTTAAATTTCTTTCAAGTGTGGCCATTATCCATGTAATTAGATAGGTAGATGTAGGATGTGCAATTTGATACATGATATGATTTTTCTTCAAGATTGGCACACGAAGTACAACAACAATACTTGAAATCGATTCTTGATACACTTCATTCTGATGATGAAGAAGATAGCATACAGTCTTTAACAAAAGGAGGTGTGGATGTGATTAATCAAATGCTTGGTCAAAACACAATTAAGATGAAAACAAACCGCTGGCTCTATTTTACAACATCATGGACATGCACACACATTCATATGTAGCTGACTTAATCTTCTGGTCCAATAATACGATTGTCTAAGACAGTCGAGCCAACGCAGAGAGTTTCTTGAAGAGTTGAGGAAGCATTATTGTACGCCTACAATAACTAGAAGAGCTCGAATTCCTCGAAATGTGGGCAAAGTAACACTAAAAATCGCATTTTAGGTATTCCAATTGATCAAATTGAACACAATACCTAGACCTTCTAGCCATTTTTGCCTGATGATGCTTCTCAGTAAGAATCTTCAGGTGGCCAAAAAATTAGAGGTTCTTGCTTCATATATAACATATCAGCAAAAAAAAAAAAAAAAATTGAAAAGAGCAACACGAAAGAGTTGCATACAGTGAAGGATCTATAAATGTAATATGTACAATGTACTGTACATAGCACCTTACCTATGCATGTTTATAGAGGTACTGAAATGTAATAAACAACAAATTGGTTTCTTTCGTTCACAAATTTGAAGACGTAGCTTGCAGATACCACCCAACTGAAACTGTATGTGCAACATACTCATATGTAAAAACATCGGTATATACATATGTGCATATATATCTATATGTTTATAAATATACATACAAACTCGTAGGCATGTCTGTATGTATGTGTGTAGCTATGTTTTCCTAAAAAAAAGTAGAACTATAGGACAAATTCAGATGTTTTTCATACAAAAGTTAAAATATTAACCGGGGCTAATAAGGTACGTTTGCTACAGTTTGACGAAAAATCAGTCGAAAAATCAGTCGAAAAACTGTCAAAATTTATTTTTTTCTATATTTTTCGAAAAATATCAAATATTTAGTCACTGAGTCTGAATGAAAAGACATTTAGTTCAAAAGTATCCAAGATATGATATAATGAAAGTGCCCATATTAACCCCGGTTAATAAAGAACGTGTGAGGGTTAACCACACCGCATCATCAAAAAGATCTTTAACTTGATTATCCGCATTTTTGCGATGTTCACTGATAACTAGCAAATTTTTTTCTATTTATTTATTTATTTATTTATTTATTGTCTTTATTGTCAATCAGAATTTCTCTTACAGACTAAGATACATTTTGTAGATATGCATATACTCGTACTTACATAATCAAACAGATAAGTTTTTACATGACAGTGAGAATTTACACAATAATAAATTAAATTAAATTTGATTTTCTAACACAGATAGAATAATATGCTTAAATGCTAATCTAGAACAATTTTTAAATATATCCAAGAGTTGGCAAACGGAATTAGCCTCCTTGATGCAACGTGATATTGGTTCATTGAACCCATAATTGGTGCGATGAAAATGTTCATAAAATAGAACCCGTAATCTAGTGTTTCTTGGGGAATATGGAAACATAATTTTTCTAAAAGAAGTGGACATTTTATACGAAAAGTTAAAATATCACGATTAAACATAATTGAGAAGTATTTACGGCGTAGTGAAAGATGATGAATGCCAATTAGTAAACATCTGGTATTATAAGAGGGAGTCTCACAGTTCCAGTTGAGTTTTAAGATAACATATCTGGTAAATTTACGTTATACTCTTTCAATTCTATCAGAGGTGTTTTTATAAAACGGGTTCCAAATTGTTGAGCAGTACTCTAGGGCAGATCTAATCAATGCGAAGTACAGAGATTTCAATGCCAAAATATCAGAAAACTCACGAGTATTTCTTTTAACAAATCCCAGCATCGAATTCGCTTTGCTAATAACATAATCATGGTGAAGGTGAAATGTTAATTTACACTCTAGCATTACACCGAGATCTTTTATTTGGGTGACCCTTAGCAAAGTTACATCAGATACGTTGTATTCATATCTAATGAATCCGGTTTTCCTAAAGCAAGTAAACACTTTACATTTGGATAAATTTAAATGCAGCGAATTGAATTCGAACCATTGCGATAGCTTTAATAAATCTTCTTGCAAATGTAAACAATCTTGATGAGAGGCAATTCTACTATAAATCTTTAAGTCGTCGGCATAAAGCAGACAGTTAGAATACTTAAAAATTGACGAGATATCATTTATAAATAGTATAAATAATAGTGGCCCGATATGGCTACCCTGCGGACCACCAGATGGTACAAGGATACGATCTGATAAGTAATTATTTATTTTCACAATTTGAACTCGATCGCTCAAATAAGACTGTATCCATTTCCATAAATTGGAATGGAAGCCCAATCATGCCAGTTTATGGAGCAGGATTTTGTGGTTTACCCTATCGAAAGCTTTTGCAAAATCCGTAAAAATAATGTCTGTTTGTAAATTACTTTCAAATTGTGATACTACGTAGTTAAGCAAAACAGAGAGATTTGTAGTCGTTGACCTACCAGACACGAAACCGTGTTGGGAGATAGATATGTGTTCTCTAACAATAAAGAAAATCTTTTTTCAAACAATTTGGGAATACATGAAATTTTACAAATTGGTCTGTAATTCTCTTAACATGTGTTGTGCATTGAAAGATATCAAGGCTCTTGAATTGAAGAGCACTTACGACAGGCTCAAGTAGAGCTGAATTTTAAAATTGTGGAGCAACTTTCAACGCCTCGGGTAGTGGCAGCTCCCCCCTTCCTTGCAAACTCGTCGGCAATCTCATTGCATTCTATCCCGGAGTGACCAAGCACCCTTAATGCCCCAAGCATTGTGCGGTAGCTCCTGACTAGTGCCGATTTAATAGTGCACGATTCTAGCGCCTTAAGCGCAGCCTGACTGACGATGTAAATATCAATATCCTTACCGGATATTCATTTCATGTTCAGAAGCTCGGCAGCACTATGGCAAGAACTTCTGGCTGAAAAACGCTGCAGGTATCCGGGAGTCTTAAGGTCACCTTAAGATCTGGTTCCACACAGTAGATGCCAGACCCCGTGCCGCTTGCAATTTTGGTTAGAATTCATCACTTTTTTTTAACACTCCAATTCTCGCCCTGTTCTGAATTCAAAAACCTTTTATTATTCAAGCCAAACACACGTTCCCTGGAGTCCTCGGTTGAATGTTTCCGCGTTATATTCTACACTTTTGTGTGAGAAATTTAATAAGTTGTTAAATTAACTTAAAGAACAATATAATTGGTGGTAAAATTAAATGAAACTTCGAGAGAAACAGAGGTGTGCTATTTAAATTGTGAAGACTAACTTTTACAAAATGACGATTATTTTGTTATGGTAGAGAAATTAAAAGTCAAAAATAAGCGATACTTAACATTGCAGTCCCCACAAAATAGTCCCACAATCCAATTGCTTATTCAAAACAATTTATATGATCTAAACTGTCTTGAACACTTTTTCTAAAACTGTGCTTTTTATTTTGTCGCCACTGTATGTATGTTTGTGTGCGTGTGTGTGTGTGTATTTTTATCGAGAAAAAAAAAATTTACTCTATTAAAAATGGATTTGTATTTAACGGGTGTACTGTACAGAGGACGAAAGTTAAATGGTTAGAATAACAACGATAAAACTTGTTAAAGGTTCCAAAATTAATTTGCGACGTCACAGTCACAGCACAGCACAGCGCAGCGCAGCGCGGCGAGAGTATTGAACTTTCAATATTATGAAGCAATTAACTGCTCTCCTGCAGGAGGGCGAGGGAGCGCCCATATTTTTCTCTATTTTATTTCGAGCACACAAAAAAAAAAGCTATAAAGTATTCTTTTAACTCATCAAGAAGTTCATTGCATTCTTATGGGTAGCTAGAGCTACATGTGTGGGAAATGTTCTCGGAATACCCACAATTTTATCTGAATAAAAGTAAATGACCGGGATGCCGTAAATGAATGAGAATTATATTGCACACACAAAGATGGAATTTTGTTTCATTCCATTAATCTTCTTTTCACACCCGAAGGCATGCCCCAGTATCACCATCACCAGTATCAGCATGTAAAGAATATGTCACATGCTTTAGAGAGAACGATGCTGAAAGGACTCGCTGACTGATTACTCCAAGTAACGTGAAACAACACAAGAGATGTCGCTGAAGGAATACCCATTTTTTTGCTTCTTCTTTTTTTTCAATTTCAATTTATAATTAAAAAATAATCCCACTTGGTAATCATTTCGGGCATTTTTCCGGAGAGCCAAGCCGAAAGAAAACAGTCAACGAGTGGAATATAATGGAGCATGAAAATCAATATTTTTCCTTTTTCTATTCATAAATGAAATAGGCAAACACGGAGTCGTCGTTGAAAATCTAAAGCCAATTGAAATACATACACACCTACAGACATATGTAGTGCTGCAGGATAATGCGTCAATTCTTCGTCACTTTTGACAGCAGGTACACACAAACAGAGCACACACAGTTCTATTCGTGTTTGAATGAATGTAAAATAATTTTTCATTATCATCACTTTCAGGATTTTCACTTTGTCGCTCTTTCATTGTTGAGTTTCCCTGGAAAAATCAGGCGGCAGCAGCAGCATTCTAATGAAAGCAAACCAAGTGTAAAGATAAATTAAGTGAAATATTAAAGGGCTCGCCAACAGCTCAGGGGATCTGTGATTCCCGTCGTCGACTTGTGTATAGCTAACTCATATTTGCATGAAACGAACCGTTCACCCACATCGCGGGCCGGAGTCCTTATAATGGCAATTGCTACATCACTCCACGTCCTATGTTATGTCCCCCCCCCCCCCCCCCCCCTTATGATCCTTACATAATAACAAATAGGAACCACTCAAGTATGTCGGACTCTCAGTTACCATTCATGCATCCTACACAAACACCTTCGCCGCATCCGGAGCTTGATGCCAAGTCAACTGGATGAACAAATTGAATAAAAGATCCAAGGCAAATTGAATTTTCAACTGAACATTTCGATACCCGTGAAATAGCTAGGGCAAGAGCTAGGATATACGAGTAGGTTAGGTACCTATACCCACTCGTAGCAGCAAGAATGAGTTTAATATTATTCATGGTGTTTCTCATAATTCAGTATGTGTAGCGTTGAAGTTTTCGCAGTACCCGATTAGGGAAAGCAAATTTTCCAAACTTTGTCAGTGCCAGAGAGATGACATTTTTTGATGTTGGCATTTTTTTTCTTTCCCCATTTACTCATATGCATTACATTGGAATGGAATTTGGCAATAATGTCGGTTAAGGCTTTTATTTGATATCTCTTTTCAACACTTATGGCGTTTTGTATTCTGCGGAGAAATGTTAACTGAAATTGCCACTGAATTTGGATGAATGGACAACTCGCAATTTTTCTGAGATTTTTCAACTCAAACCAACGACGCGACGACGGTGCAACACAATGAGGCAAATGCAACTTCCGAAAAGTATAGAATGTGGCACAGCCTTTGTTGGGTGTACCTACTTGAATAAGATAACAATAGCAGTCTGTAGATCTTTCGTTGTTGAAATAAATCTTATCTTATTAATATATAAATCTCAACGCTCTTACTTGTCAATCTTACGAATCGATAAACATAAAAACTAATGCACACAATGAAGTAAAACTTCGTATTCCAGTTCACTAACATCCTGTGCCTATTATAGGCCGAGTTTTAAATTAATGTATGCGAAATATTATTTAAATTAATGCAAAAATAAAAACACTTTAACAAATGCCACTTTCTTGCGAAATGTCACTTATTCAAACTACAAATACTTACAATCCACACTTGTGGATTGTATATATTGGTAGATTTCAAACCTTGCGGTGCGTTCGCATTGTCTTTGATTCTTCGAACTAAATGACAATGTATGTGTTGTAAGTAACACAATTAGACACGGGCGAAGCCGGGTGGGACAGCTAGTATATTCATAAAAATCATCGGCATTTCCACTCTCGAATGCGATACAAAAAGGAAATTTAATTCAATACTTAGTACAGTCGACCCCGCTTATTTGAAAAATTCATTCCGTCCCCGTGTACTAATTTACAAATTTCATACAATTACTCCACAGAAATTCAAAATCTTCTGTCATGTTCTGGTAGTTGGTATCCAACGCGCAAACAAAAAAAAAAGGAAAGCATCTATTCGCATGTCTAAGATGGAACCATTAAACCTTACAGATAAGAAAAGAGATGAGTATTTCTGTAAGTGACATGTGGAAAGTTGGTTTGGCTGCTCGCAATCCGACACCACCAAAGCTACTGGTCATAAAAAAGCGCCAAGTTAAGCGACTCCAAAATTCTAAGAAATTAGTTAATGATCGCCGTGGCCGTGGTGGTTAGTGCGTTGGACTACTACGCATGCTGCTCGGGTTCAATCCCAGCCTGGGTCCAACACCTAAAAAAAAGTTTTTCACGGTTGCCACCTCTTTCGAATGTCTGACAAGCAATCAAAGAGTATCATTTGTCACAATTGAGCTTCTGAACTCGCCGTTCGGAGTCGGTTAAAAACTGTAGGTCCCTTCCATTCGTGCAAATATAACACGCACACACAAATGGTTGCGAGAAGCAGGCCCAGGTTCACCCCCGAGCTGTAGCGCCACCTACTGTAAAGTAAGTTGGCTTGATCGCAAATATTTTGTGTGGCGGAATCTTTTGTGGACAGATGAGTCCAAAGTTATTCTATATGGAAGCATTGCATCTCGCTAATGTACAAGGCGCTTTTCGAATTAAGAACAATAGCCGAAATACGCAACAAAACTGAGTTCGAAAATAATGGTGTGTTTCAGGAACTTTGGCATTAGTCCGATCCAAGAAATTATGGCATTATTGGCCAACGTTATATTGAGTTACACCGCCAAAGAAATCCAACTGAAATAGATGTTCCCTCTAGAGCAGCGGCTCTTAACCTTTTAGAAGTGAGGGTCCATTTTACTTAATATTTGTCTTGCAACGGACCACCAACTGTTTGGCGGAAATATAATAAAGTAATTAAATTTTTCAATGAGAAAAAAGGCAGAGCTAAACAGCAAAAATTTGTGAAAAATTTCTAATCAAGTTAGAAGAGAAAATTACAGTCAAAAATGACAACTTCATGGACGATTATTTTACTTACTGTTTTCCTAATTATGGTGTGTATTGGGAATTTATACAAAATTTTTTTTGTGATTGAATTTCTAAGCACACTGCTCGTCAATGATTTGATTCAACGTATCGAACGCAGAAAAGTTCCCTCTTTCGATTTTGCTGATCCAAAGCTCGATTTTAGCGATAAACGCACTGATTTTATTTTGTAATGCAAATATATTGCTCATGCCTTCCAATTTTATATTTCCTGATCCTTGTAGCTTCACTTAGTTGTGCGAAAAAATTCACTAAATAAGCAAAATACATTTAACATTTGAATAGGCAGAACTGATCCTGTAACTCTTTGTTCTCCTTATTACCTAAGAATATGTATTTTCACTTCCTCCCTCAGTTCGTACAATCTTGACAGCATATTTTATTTGGAAAGCCAACGAGCTTCGGTAAGGAAAAGCAGCTTTTCGTATTCTGAGTTCATATCAGAGCATACTTTTTTGAAGAGGTGAATATTAAGAGCACTCCTCTTAATAAAGTTGACTATATATTTTATAGCTGTTTAGAGGGTAATAGCAAGTCATTCGGCAGCCAATGCTTGATAAATAAAATACATACAAGTAATAATAATTGATAACATTGTGAAACACCGGTAGATTCATCACGTTGTTGCCCAAACTAAGGACTACATTTTACCTCTTCTTCAATGTCATTTGACATTTTTTGAGTACGCGATTTCACTGTTGGATCAAAACCAGGTATAAAATACATATAATGAGATAAGCTTTGTTCGATTACTGCTCTGAGCAGTAATTTGGAAAACGGAAGGCGTTCGCGTACTTTTTGCACCAAATATGAGTTTTCTGTCAAATTTCAAAGAGTGGGTGTGAACTTCTCCCAAAGATAGGAAAATTACGGAAAAGTAAACAAACGCGTCAATAACAAAAAATTGAAAATGTATGTGATTTGACAGAATTGACCGTTTTTATATAGGTATAGGTAGGTACATATCTGTCCAAAGAAATTTCTGGTGGTAAAATTCGCAGCATGAGGAAATTTCTAATTCTCTAGTGAGCACTCTCTTTTACCTAAAACTACGAAAAACTACGAAATTTTTGCGTACGGGAACGGGTTTTCGTAACTTTTCGAAGTTTTGGGAGGGTACGCGAACGAACCTAGTTACGTACAATAATCGACAATGAATTTGTCATCTTGACAACTTAAATATGGCTGCAATTTTCTGTGATAACTTGATCTGACATTTTTCACAAATTTCTGCTGTTATGCACTGGCTATAGTAGTAATTTTAGGATGACTTCGCGGACCACTTCGGTTGCTTTCAATCTGATGGACTCTTTTAACCATTTTTACGAACGTGTCGTACATATGTTTATAAATATGTCCCGCTACTATTTAAATAATAAAAAACAATGACCCAGAATATTAAATAGCCTGATCAGAACCAGAAGACAATAAATCTCTTGAAATGCCTTTCCAATCAAATGCAAACATACGGAGATAAATAATCACAAAGCGAAATTCACCTACACAGGATGTCGTGCTGCCTCCGGCCGCCGCCGGCCGGGCTGATCCCGATAGCAGAAGTTTAATCCGAAGGTATTTTTTTTTGTTATATAAGACCATTGCGAAGGCAGTTAATTTTATTTCGATATCACAGGGCTTAGGGAGTTAAAGAAGGCAGTTTATCCAATGGATCCGTAATCCTGTAATAGAAAACCCCCGGTCGCATCGGCCCCCCAAAGGGCAATTTGTGGACTTTATCACTGTTGCTATCTATGGATGATGCTAAGTGACAAATTAGGGCAATTAATAGTGTCAGAGGAATTTTCCAAGTCTGCGAATATCTTCTTTTTTTTTTGTCCCGAAGTGCAGAAGAGCACCACCACCACCCACCACCCACTACCCATTTATATAGCGGAGGCAATGATTACGTGTTAATATAACCCATTCATTATTATGTTCGTACTCCAATCGAAGTCTCTCTGTTAAGTGTCTGTGTACCTCCGTCGAAGAATACGCGCGGCGCGGTGCAAAGGAAAATCTAATAAAAAAGGCACTCACCAGTCACCACATACCTACGTATACTAAGTCCTGAGTCAATCGAGAGGTAGTTGGCTTGCCTTTCTACACATTGGTACATATGTACGTGTTCATGTATATTGGTCAAGTATCTGGGCATAAGTCAGTATTTGGAGCTAGTTTCTTCGATCCCTTGGCAACAAGTGGTGATTGCTACTGATTGTGCTTGTGGGAATTCCAAGAGAAAATGTTTGCAATTTAACCCTTTTATGTCGTTGCAGTTATTTGTACGTTCGCACCCGATTTACGAAAGCACATAAGTAGATATGTATATAGAAAGTTACTACATAAAGTTATTGAAACTCGGACACAAACGAGGGCAACATGAAAAGTTTTTGGCGTGGCAGTGAAATGGCGTAGCCAGCAATGATGCACTGGCTATACATCATGATAGTCAGACAGATACTCATGTAGTCTGGTGGAAGGCTGCAAAAAACAACGATACTGGTAAGATTAGCAGCGTGGCGGTACAAAGAACGGCTGGTGTTGCCATCATAGTTGCTATTACTCGGCGAGCATGATAGCATGGTAGCTATTTAGCTGTCGTGTGCGTCGTGTGGTCGACAATCGTCGGTGAAATTACGTGATGCGAGCCCAGGAGTAGTGCACGCAAAACTAGGTGAGACTATAATGGGTGCTTGCTGACTACTCTGGGATAGAAGGTACCGAGTTTGCCGATAAGTTGGCGAGGAAAGGAGGGGAACTGCCACTACCCGAGGTGGTGGAAGTTGCTCAAGCGTCATACAGCATTTATTCAAACGCCAAAGAAAGTTTTACGAAAAGGGCTGACCATAATGGTCTAACATGGTACAACATAGGGTTTTTAAGCCACTTTGGTCAGCACTGGACCGTAAAAGGACTAGGAAAATCCTTAGACTTAGCCGGGTACTAATTAGAATAGCTAAAGGAATATAAGCCGGGCGTTACCGCTTAGGCAAACACGCCAAGTGGATTGGACTCACAGCCAAGGATATTTGCAGATAAGTTAGGTTAGGTTGCAGTGGTTGCCAACATAGTTAGGCCTATTGAGGCCCATGGTGTTAACAAAGATTTTGTGGATGTTTTTCTTCCCCACTCATGAGAACCATTTAGAGCTTTGAATCGACTTCTAAGGTCTTTTTGTTCTAGGTCACTGAGGTCGTTGAAGAAGTATTCACCTAGGTGTAGTTTCCTACTGCGGGAATGAGCTGGGCATTAACAGAGGAGGGGGCATGGAAATTAGGCGGCGTGAAATTAGGCCGCGCATGGTTTTGTATGGGCGTTCAAAATTCATTTTGAAAATGAAATATGGCCGCGATAGTGAAATGAAATAAGACCACGCGGCCTAATTTAATTTCACTATCGCGGTCTAAATTCATACCGTCTGATGAATTTAGGCCGCGCGGCCGGCATTATTACGATGTCCGGGGCGCCGAGGTTTGAAAATGCCATTTTGCCAAAGATAAATAAATAAATGTGGGCACCGTAGCGCAAGTGGTTAGTGCGTCGAATCCCGCCGCAAACACCTAAAAAGTTTTTCACAGTGCCCACCTCTTTCGAATGTCTGACAAGCATTAAAGAGTATCATTTGTCACGATTGAGCTTCTCAACTCGCCGTTCGGAGTCGGCAAAAAAAAACTGTAGGTCCCTTCCATTCGTGCAAAAATATAATACGCACACACAAATGGTTGCGAGAAGCAGGCCCAGGTTCACCTCGATCTGTAGCGCCAACTAAGTAAGTAAATAAATAAATAAATAGGCGTAAAACTATAACAATTGCTTTTTAAGCTTAGGTTAGGAGATAGGAGAGGTTTGAAAATTTGAGTAAAGAAATTTATAAAATTGTAGTTTTTAAGGATCAGACTTTGAAAAAATAAAACTAAAAAAATTGCGCGTTTTTTTTTTTAAAGTCTGATCTTCAAAAACTACAATTTTATAAATTTCTTTACTCAAATTTTCAAACCTCGATATCTTCTAACCTAAGCGATAAATCAATATTTTTTACTTGATATTTTGTGCTTATTTCACCGAGATCTACAAAATGGCATTTTCAAACCTCGGCGCCCCGATTATCGTAATACTCCCGCGCAACCTAATTTCATTTTTTGATCGCGGCCTAAATTCACGCAGCCTTATTTCACGAAGCCACAGAGGAGATGTGTTGGGCTCTCTTCCTCTTCTTCGTCTCTACAGCTTCAGCAGAAGTCATTTGGAGGTATGCCAAGCATGCTTGCCAATAAGGTCATGACACCAATGAACGTACTTACATGTAGTCTTTTTAGGGTCAGAAGGTAGTTACAGCGGTTTGGATCCAATCTAGGCCAGATCTGTCTGGTGGCAAGGTAAGCCTTCCCATCTGACATTAGTTCTATTGACTGTGTCAAGGTTGAGTGTTAGATTGTAAGTAGCAAGGGGCATACTTATATTTGACTCATCTGGTAGAATAGGTATGGTTGCTCCTAGTTTAGCAAGTTCGTCTGTTTTACAATTCTCTGAAGTCAAGTTTTTGAAAAACTATTTATAAGGGTCGCTTAATTGGAATTAGCCATTATGAGTGTTTAAGGAATGCACTGCTCAAATCCATCCCAGGGGCTTAGCGCATGCTGTCTGGCTCCGGCTAGTGCCGGACATTCACAGAGAAAGTAAGAAAAGAACGGCTCTCCTCCGCAGACGCACTCTTGCAGCTGCGACAGTGGGAGTTGAATTAGATACCAAACCTACGAGCATGAGCCCCGATCGGGCAGTCACCCGTACTTATTGCTATGATTCTGGTTTTCTCGGATCGTGATCTGTTGATAATGTCTCAAGATCTAGGGATGACACATCAGTGGACAGCTTTCCCTTTAGAAATGGCTTTTAAGATAGTGTGTTGGAGAATCTTGCCCTTCACAAGTCCTGGGGGAGGGTGAACTTTGGCTAATTCATTCCCCTCTATGTCCCTGTGGCCAAGAACTCAGAAAAGAGTGATATTAAACCGGCTGCTTATCCGAGACAATTCCTACTTTAACTGTTTTAGCAATTTAGATAATGTGGTGGTTGAGTGAAGAGCTTTAATAATGGATTGACTGCTTGCTAATATTACTATGTACCTCCTTTATGATTGTAGGGCTGAGACTATGCTCCTAATATGCTCTTTTGATTCCAAGTATTTCCGGGTGGAAGACACTGGGGCAATCAGGATGGTGAAGGGACTTACGAGACTCTTAGTTCGACTGAGAAGATACCCGATCCGGCGCAGCAATCCATCTTGGATCAGTCGATGAAAATCGCTATTTGGTACTTTGAAGTGATGGAGTTTTCCCAATCCAGTCTGGTCGGGAAAAAACACTTACATATGTAGGTGTGGTTTAGTCTGTGGTATCCAGGGCAAGATCTTTCGCTGCTACCGAGAGCCTTGTATAGGGTTTCTAGGTTTGCACGTTTAATACTTGACCGCATGGCACCGCTGGTAGCTAAAACAACCGTTCTTATGACTTTACTGAGTTAAGTGATGTTGTAGGCTTTATAGAATAGGTCATTCTACGGCAGTGTTCATCCAAAGGACCAACTTTGGCTTCAGTCCCCAACATTTTCCAAAAGTTTTATTTCAGGCGATACAAATAAATTTGAATCAATACAGACTTGTCTAAAGTTAAATAATCTGTACCTATTTGTTCTCAAGTTTGTGATCGCAATACGACGGATGTGTTCTGGCTCTGAGCAATAATAGGAGCGGTCGCAAAACGGCAGAGGTGGTCCGGCTTTGATGCAGAAGCGAGCTTTTCTTGCTCGCTGCAACAACCACAAGAACAATCAGCTAGCTATTTTTTAGAGAATCCTGTCAACAGAATATAGAGATAGATACATATGTACAGTAAAAATCGGTTATAACGACATCGGATACAATGACATATTGCTTACAACGACAATTTAAGTTATAAGGACGGCACGAAATTACTTCTTTAAGTGACGCTGCAGTGTGGGGGTGAACAAGGGCCTGCTTCTCGCAACCATTTGTGTGTGTGTGTGTTATGTTTTTGCACAAATGGAATGGAACTACAGTTTTTTTTGCCGTTTTTTGAATGCTTGTCAGATATTCGAAAGAGGTGTCACCGTGGAAAAACTTTTAGGTGTTTGCTGGGATTGAACCCGGGCAGCATTACGCAGAAGTCCAACACACTTACTACTACACTATGGGCCTCAATAAAAGTGTCCTAGTTTAATTACTTACTTACTTAGGTGGCGCTACAGTCCGGGGTGGACCAAGGCCTCAACCAACAACCACTTCCAGTTAGCCCGGTCCTTAGCTAACCGCTTCCAGTTGCGCACTCCAAGTTGGTTGAGGTCTTGTTCTACTTGGTCGCGCCACCTTAGGCGAGGTCGTCCTCTGCTGCGCTAACCCTCCGGGTTAGAGTTGAATATTCTCCGAGCCGGAGCGCTGATGTCCATGCGCTCTACATGTCCTAGCCATCTTAAACGCCCAATGTGCAGTTTTTTGACCAGGCTGATGTCGCTGTATAGCTCGTACAGTTCGTCGTTGAATCTTCTCCTCCAAAACCCGTCAACGCAAACGGGACCGAATATCCTACGAAGGATTTTTCTCTCAAAGCTTAATTAAAGATTATTTTAATTTGAAGCCACAGGTACCTTCTGTATGTACTGTATATCGCTTACAACGACCAAATCCGTCGGTCCATTGAATGTCGTTATAGCCGATTTCCACTGTACATGTACACATGCACATTATGCTATTCTGTAGCATACTCCTTTAACCTGAATGGAAAAAAGTGCACACATATTTAGTTTTTCAAAGTTTAATTAAAGGTCGTTGATACAATCAATAACCTTTTCCAATGGGTTATCGCTGTCATCAGTATCATTATTTCTCTCTTAGGATTTATGTTCGAATACTTCACTTTTTGGGTTATACTCGTATGCCTCGTAAGATATCCACACAAAACTTCCATGACGAGGCACAATCGATTGCCAACAAATTGTCTGAGTGTCTTTGAGAGTTTATTTCTTGTAGTTTTTGGCAATTTAACAAAACTTACAAGAAAAAAAAAACTACGAGTATATGCGATAAGCTCTCAACTTTTGCTGGTGCTGCAAAAATCATAACAGTTTAAAAAAATAATCAATATGAGTGTACATACATATGTGCATATGTATCTAACTACGTATGCTTGGTATGTGTCTGTGATCAGTTTATCAACTCACTGTAACTGGGTTCAACTTGTTGAGTTTTTGTCCCCATATGTGTGGAAAATAATAAACAAAAAAAAAAAAAAAACAAAATTCTAAGATAATCGTTGTGGGAAGACACAGATAAATTAACTTTGTCACTGAACTGGTTTTTAAACCTCATTTTGGTCAATCTTAAAATACATACGTCTTCATTTAAACATTTGTTTGTTTATAGCAGGGTTGCCAATACGGGACGTTAGGGACAAAGACTTTGTCTTTTAAACATTTCTTTGTCATTTGTCCTTCCCGGTAATTTCTCAGTCCCAAACTCAATTTATAAAAAAATGTTCGTTCTTAAAGCGAACGCACTGTTTGAAAGTATTTGTCATGCTTAAATTATAAAAAACGAAAACTTGACCTGAATAGGAAGGGATTTTTGCATTGAATTGTCACTGACGATAAAAAGTGGATCCATTACGATGTGCAGAAAGTCATGGGTTAACCTTCATCTCATCCTTGTGTAGAAAACTACACAAAAACAACCTTTTTTCTTACTTTTTTCAAAAACCACTAATTGATAATTTCTGGAATTTTTTGACTTTATTAACAACCTTATATTACAATAAAAAAACGATTTTCCCCATGAAAAAAATTTTCATGACGGTTGTAATTGCTAAAACTACGTTGTCTACCTTCTTGTGTAGATTTCTACACACATGGAAACTTAGTGCATTTCATATAAAATTTTATTTGCATTGAATCTTTTCGCAAGTGAAAAACGTTCAAATATATATTGTGAATTCAATAATAATAAAAAAGAACTATGTCGAGACCAAGATAGTTGGAAATGGAAGCATGTTTGAATGAAAGTGATGGTGATGATAGTGATATTTCTGGAGACAGAGATGACGAATTTGTGCCAGAAGAAAATGTTTATGATAACGATGACTTACTACACTGAGAAAAAAACTAAACCCATTCGTGTTTAAACTAAACACAAATAAATATGATTTGGCGCCAAAATGGTTTTTGTTTAATTTAAACATGAATAACTTTGTTATTTTTAATAGTTTTCGATAGAATCAAATTGTTTTCTATTTGAATTAAACATATTCATCGTAAATTTTATAAACAGATGCTTATTTGAATCAAAATGATTTCAATTTCAGACTACCAGAATCAAAATTAAGAAAATTAAATAGAAATCTATTTAACTTGATATTAAAATATTTAAATTTCATAAATAGGTACATTTTTAATTCTAAGGGAATTCTATTTGGGAAAAATAAATAGAAATCACTTTAAATTAAAATCTGTAATGCTTTAAATATATACATACATACATATGTATATGTATATATGTAATATTAATTTTTTTAATTTTGTTGATTTATTTGGTTTCCATCTTATACAAATTTCGTGCCCATTTTTTGAACTCAAGAAAGAACTAAATCCTGGAAAAAGAGGTTCTTATATGCGACATAAAAAAACTGATTTTCTTTTAATTTAACTGATTTTATTAGTTTTTTTACACAAACTTATTTCTTAAGTAACATCTTCCGTTATTAATTTGATACAAATGTAAGGTAGGACTTGTAAAATATGAGTATGCTAAATTTTTTCTTCCTTCAGCATCTCCGAAACGAGCTGTTGGAGTAATCACAGTATTAAGCACGCTGGAAGCTATGTAATCAACACAATCTGCAAATAATACCTAAATGTCAAAAGACAAAATGTTCCAAAATTTTGTTAGTTGCACTTGTTAGTTTTAATTCGAACTACAATTATTGAACAAATACAAACTACTAAAAATATCACACATACATAGTTAATAGTTAAGCACAACTTATTCACGTCCACATTCCACTGGTGTATATTTGAAACTGAATAAAGCAATAACAAATTATGGTAAATTTACAAGTGATGTTACATTCAAACACGTTTATAGTCAAATTAAATATACAATCTGTTCGAATAATTAATTTCCAAACGTTTTCAATATAATTCTGTTTAAAACAAGCTCATTCGTGTTTTCTCAAACATAAACTTATTTGAGTCAAACATAGTCCTATTTTAAATGATCTTGTATTCATTTTTGAAACGAAATTTTACTTAACTTGCTTATGGTTAGATCAAATAGAAATCCGTTTGAATATTTCAATACAAACTGATTTTAATAGAATTGTATTTAAAGTAAACTTTTTCATATTTTGTGGATAATATCAAACATGAACTAATTTAAGTTAACAAATATGTATTTAAAATATTTGTTAATTCAACACCAAACATGTATTTATTTGATTAAACCAAAATTTAGTTTACATTTTTCATTTAAGCGACATGTTTAAACACGGAAAAGTTAAACATGCTTCTATTTGATTTTTTTATTGTAAATTTCTCTCAGTGTATGTATATGCAGATGATAGAGATGCTGATGTTACAAAGGTAGCGAGTGAATCAAATGAAAAATACATCAGTTGTTGAAGGTGAAAATATGGATACATTGCTTGTTTCGAAAGATGGGATTTTGTGGCAACCACAACCAGTTGGGCATCAAACTAGAAGATTTGGAATGAAAATATGACTTCTCTTCGTCCTGAATATCAAAGATGCTTCTTTATTTTTCTTCCCACCACATATTGAAAGTATAACTTTGAAAGATTCTAATGTGTATTCACAAGCTAAATACGGTAAGGTTTTCAAACTAATCGTTACGAATATGTTGCAAGCACAACATTGACAACATAGCACTTGTTTCGTAAATTAGAGAAAAAACAAATGTTCTGTATTGCAAAGTACAATGCATAACTCTGTTAAAATTGGATCTGGTGAAAAATGAATAACAGAGTATTACACTAAAACAAAAGGATTGTTCATATACACTGCCATTTCAAATTTCAAGTAAATTTTTTTTTTTTTCATTCGATTTACAATTATGTACATTCTTATGTACATTCAATTGCCAAAATGGTTCCTTGCTACAGCTGTAAAAGAAAAACAAATGGATGACCAATGGCTGTATTTGCAAAATATGGTTGATACATATTTCTGATATGAATTCATTAAATATTTTCAAGGAAGTGAACTTGAATTGGCAATCAACACAAAAAAAATAGCAATACGAAGGAAAGTGAACTAAGAATTCACTTGCAAAACCACATATGGCAGCTAGAAGAAGAAGACCAGCATTATCAACATCTTGGCTTGCAAAAGTTTCAGGAGAAAGTTTACCAGCACAATCCTTAAAGTATACCTCTGCAACATCTTCATCATCTTCATTAAATCCATCAAAACGATCACGACGCGTTCTTTTTTATTTATTTATTTTTTATTTATTTTTTTCTTTATTTCATTTAAAATTCACTTATAGTAACAATAATAATGAGAGATAATTATATAAAAAATATATTTAAAACTGCTAAAAACAATAATCCAAATACAACAATTATTTAACATTAAAGATTTTAAATGAAATAGTTAGGGACATTCTGTTATTCTAAAGAGTAAGAGGCGAATGCACCATTGAGTAAAGAATAAGTATCTAACAAATTTACAAAATTTGTGGGGATTTATAATCAAAGTTAAATATTTAAACTATTCAGTGAAAGCTTTGAAACATTTAAAGATCAGAGTTCATAATTCAAGAAGATTATAATGAAGTTAACCAAAATAAACTAACAAAATCAAATTAAGGGATTTAAGATACGATCTATCTCTGAATGATTGAAAGTGAATAACCACTGTTTAATTTTTCTTAAAAATGTTGATTCGATTCTCTCGCTTCTGGAGTCTTCGGGTAATTTATTAAAAAGACGGGGCGCAGCTATAGTGTAAAAGTAGCAAAAGTGTGATTTAAAAATTCTCGGCACACTCACAAAATAACGGGCGTTTGCTCTCAAACTGTAGTTTTCTTGCATTCTTACGTTTATATGACCAGTATTTTTGAAAAACAATTTCAAAATATTGAAGTAATACAAATGTCTTACAGGAAGAATACCTAAATTACAAAACAATGGAAAACTGGGTGAACTACGTGTTGCCTTTGAGATAATGCGAATAGAGTGTTTCTGTTTAATGAGCAGCTGTTTAATTTTGTAGGAGTGAGTACCACCCCAGCAGCAAATTCCATACTGAAGCTTAGATTGTAGTAGGCCACTGTAAGTTAGCTTAAGAACAGATGGAGGACAGTATAAACTAAGATGGTATAATTGCCTTACCACTGCGTTGAGATATTTTTTTAAATTAGACGTGTGCTCAACCCAATTAAGCCTTTTATCTAATGTAATGCCTAAGTATTTAAAATAATCGACGCATTCGATTTCAAAGCAGCCATCACTACAATTTAATTTGGAACTAAATATTTGCGGACAAAGTTTGAATTTAGAGCAACTAGGAGCATGGTACATTAAGGATAGACCATCAGGAACTATCCCCAATGGGTTAAAAAGCATAAATTTAGTTTTGCTGCTAATTATTAGCATATGCAACCTAAACCAACGACGAAGAATTTCCAAATCATGATTCATATCAGCAAATGTCTCAAAATAGGTTTCATTGGAGTAGGAAAGGGCGGTATCATCAGCAAATGCAGTTACTTTACCTTTAAATGGTTGCAAAAATAAGAAATTTACAAAGACCAAAAAAAGAATAGGGCCTAAAACGGACCCTTGAGGAATACCCATATTGAGTTTGCAAATCGAACTTAAATTATTTTTCACTCTTGTCATTTGACTACGATTGGAGAGGTAGGAGCAAAACCAGTCATAAACAAAGCCCCTAAAGCCTGCTTTTAAAAGTTTATCTAGCAACAACTCGTGGTTAACCATATCGAAGGCTTTTGTTATGTCGATAAACAACGCCGCTGGAGCTTGTGATTCATTAATAGAGTTATAAATTTCACTACATAATTTTAATAACGCATCTTCTGTCGATTTACCATTCCTAAACCCAAATTGAAAATTACTAAAAAACCCGATGCTTGATAAAAATGACATAATTCTTGCCTTCATACCCTTCTCAAAAACTTTAGAAAACACTGACAAAAGGGAAATGGGTCTATAAGTGTTCAAGTCTAATGTATCACCTTTTTTATGTAATGGAATTACAATTGCAGTTTTTAGCAAGGCCGGGAAGATGCCTTTACTCACGCTCAGATTGAAAATATAACATAAAACATCCGCAATTAAAAAAGAAATATTTTTGAGAATACGACTTGAAATTAAGTCATGTGAAGATGAATTCGTTGATTTTAATGAAAATATCAACTTCTGAATTTCAAGAGCAGAGAAATCGTGAAAGAAGAAACTGTCTGGGCGAAAGATATCATGCTGAATGACATTATCATCGAAAGCTAAGTCGTTCATGGATATAGCCGGAAAACCATTTGAAATTTTCGAAAAATAATCATTAAAAATATTCGCTACATCAAAAGGATTAGAGACAATTGCATTTTCATTTCTAATTTTAAGTTCAGCATCAGATCTATTTCGATTCAAAATTTCATTTACTAGTCTCCATTCTTTCTTAATATTGCCTACGTTTTCAGCTAGCCTTCTATTATAGTAATCATCTCTACACTTAGGTATTTAAGTTCTAAGTTCGCGGCATAATTGATGATAATAGTTCCTAAGCCGTATGTTGTTAGGGTGTTTTCTAACAGTTGCCCGAAGAAAATTTTTCTTTTTTATTTTATTTAAGAGTGTCATTGACATCCACGGTTTAAGACGCTTTAACTTATTTTCTGTTCTAATAACAGTTTCACTGCAGTTGGAAATATGAAACTGCAACTTTTTAAGAAATAAATCAAACGCGATTGATGGATCGCTAGAGTCATAAACTTCATTCCAAAATTCAAGAGTCAGGGCAGACCTAAGTGCAGTATAATTAATATTATTGAAATGATTAAAAACGACAGAATCCTGCCTGGAGACTTGATGATCGAACTGAATGCTAATTAAGGAATGATCAGTTATTTTTAAATCAAAAACTGCGGTTTTAAATTCGACTGTATTGTTTCTATGCAAACGTAGATGTATATGATCTAAACAGGAACTAGATGTTTCAGTTACACGTGTAGGTTCTATTATAAGTAAAAGGCAGTACAAGATGTCTCTTTTACTATGAAGAAAAGTCCGCCACCAAGAATAATATATTATATGAGCCAATTTGTTGTTTTTGCACAAAAGCTGATTGTAAAAACCAACATAATCGAAATGTATGTATAAAATGCATTCAAGAAAACTAATCTGAATTTATTTTCACTTGTTTGTTAGAATAAAATTATAAAGACAATTTGTTTGGTTGATTTTTACCAAAAAAAAAAATCGAATTCATGGAAAACACACTTAAATCCCATATGTGTAGAAAACTACACACAAGGGTAGACAACGTAATTTCTTTTGAGGATGAGATGAAGGTTAAGCCCGGCCAAGCATCAACTTCAACGGTGAAGCCAAATATCCATGAATCCAAACTCATGCTCTGTATTTGGTGGGATCAGAAGGGTGTGGTTTACTATGATCTGCTCAACCGAATGAATCCATCACAGGAGATCGCTGCGGACTATAATTAATACGCTTGAGCTGTGCGAAGACCTACCCCACCCGCCGTATTGTCCAGACATTGCTCCCTCTGATTATAACTTGTTCCGATCGACTCATGGCCTGTCCATACTATAAATGTACAAAATGTCTAATTTGAGTTGGAAAGTTAACTATTTGGCCTGAAAGTAGTTTCTCCGTCTTTTGGTTCTCTTTTTTTTTTGTCTCATAACCTACTTCGTGTTGGCAACCGTGGTTTATAGTGAACTAGCTGACCCGTGCTCGCCTTCCAGCTACTTTTAATAGAAAACAAATTATTTTCTTCTAATACAGTAGATGCTCGAAAAAGTTGATCGAAATGTCACATAAACAATCATAACGATGTTCAACTGGTTTGAAGTAACTGGAAAGAGTAGTTTGATTCTTATTTTTTGTAAAATGAGTTTTTACAATATTTGTACGTAAAATCACCAGGTTTGGCATATGGTGGGTTTCGTTATTTTCTGCGCACCATTTGATCAATGCATTCACGCTTCCAATGGCTTCTGGATAAGAAAGTTTTGTCGCTTCCATTGTCTCGATATCTTTTTCGTCGTTATGAGTACCAGCTTCCTCTATCTCGTCCTCTTCTTCAATTGAGTCCGTATTCCACTCTTCAATCTCTTCCAAAGTCAAATTCGAACTCAATCCTATTTTCGACAGTAATGTATTGACTTCTTGAATTTGGTCATTGTAGGAATGATCCGAAGCAAACAAATCGACCAGAGGAATGTTATCATCAGCATCAAATTCATTGTCATCCCAATATTTAATCTTTTTCCATGCGTTTTGCAGAACACGTTGCGGAAGTTCATCCCAAGCAGATTTGAGCAACAAAATGCTATCGCGAATATTATGCTTTTTTAACAAAACTTCTATTGGCATATTTTCTTGGGCCACAACATTGCACAATAGCTTGTAACGATAGCTTAATTTGACCAACTTAATGGGATTCTGGTCCATGGGCTGCAAAACTGCTGTAACATTTGGAGGTAAAAGAAGCGCTGAAATGTTACCATCGTCAGTTTTAAGCAATTCGATAAGTTTGTGCGCTGTGCAATTGTCAATCATTCATCATTGTCGCTTTCGACGACAAATTGTTTTCGGTTGAAAATCTAAGAACCTAAATAAGAAACGACATATTGATATTGAATTTGTAAAACTGACACAAGTCCGGTTTACCTCTTTTACGAACGAACCATGAAACCATTCATAAAACAGTATTGATGTCATCCAAGCTGATGGCGAATTAGTGTAAATTATCGGATTTTTGAAGCCTTTAAAACAGCGCGGATTTGCAGATTTACCAATGGCCATTGGGCTTACTTTGTGTGAACCCTCAGCGTTTGCACACAACAAAAATGTGATTCGCTCTTCTGGGGTTTTTCGGCCAGGTGCTGTTTTTTCAGTTGCAGCAACGTAGGTTTTCTGAGGTAACAAGCGATAATATAAACCTGATTCATCCGCATTGTAAACTTAAGCATCGCTAAGTCCAAGTTGACAAATCATTCCTCTCAATTTTCTTATAAACGTTGCGACTTACGATGTGTCGCTCGAAAAAATCTCACCACACACTTTAAGATAACGAATCATTCATCGCTCGCATTAAATGAATTGACACCTTTTTCCGGATACATTTTTTCGAATAAAAACTTAGCTCTGGCCTTGAATGCTGGACCGGTAACAGTACAATTTCGAGTACGCTGATTTAAGAATCATTCGTATAATTTGCTCTCTACCTCAGGATATTCAGTCTTATGAAGAGTTTTTGTTTGAGCATATTCGAAGTTGTCGACTACTGCTGCGAGAAGGGTTTGACGTGTTTTTTTTTTATCTTGGAAATTGCCTGCTTTGTGACACCATATTCGATTGCCAAACGACCGCCGCGAACACCATTGTCAAGTTTCTTTAACATTTCTATTTTTTGTTTTGAATTTAATCGAACTTGTTTTCGTTTACCATGTTTGTTTGCCATTTTTTTGCTTAAATTTAGTTAATTATCGGACAGCAAATAAAATTCAATGTGCAAATGAACAATACGTAAGAAAAAGTCAGTAATAATCTAAAACAACGGGATTAAAATACATAATAAGGCACGCATTTGCCATGGAAACATACATTTCTTCGGAATGCGTAGCTGCTGTGTTATGTTTTTTACATCGTTAAACCGAATGCAAGTAAAAAAGAATCACGCTCTAAAAAGTTGACCGAAAGTTGCCTTTTTAAGGCAACGTATGCTAGCTCAAATTTGGTCAACTTTTCTGTAAAGTAAACTTTTCTGAGAGTCAACTTTTCCGAACTTCTACTGTAATTACAAAAGGTTAAATATTGGGTAAGAAAGCAGTGCGCAATCTTACCCACAGAATGACTGCGCACTCTTTCCCTAGACGCTACTTTTTTTTCATTGTGTTGAAAATCTAAGAACGAATAATATTATCCACTAAAATTGTATCCTAAGTCAAACACACATATACACTGTTTATGCCTACATACTACTTATGGAGTATCGAGTCGCCGCGCTTTCCTGACACACTTTTAAAAATTTACTTTTTTTTTTTAACAAAATCCGGCTTTTTTTTCCTTGTTGATTTTCTTTGTACTGTTAATTGGAAAATTTTCGTAGAAGTTGTTTATCATTGGCGATTAGTGAAGCACACCTTTTCTCATTTAGCGATTGCTGCTAATTCTTTCACAGATGGAGAAAATGGCACTGCGTACTCTTACCCGCTGCGCACTCTTACCCCAAACGACTCTACATATATGTATAAAGGGTGTCTCAAAATTCACGCAGGAAGTAATTTTGATAGAAACCACCGGTTTTCATTTTTGTTATTGATTCATAAAATCTTGTTGAAACCAAATCTCATCCATATCCATATCTTGCAATTTAGGCACAAAAAACTGGATTACCACGTCGCGATAGTTACTGCCTGACCAGCCGCATTTTCAAAGAAGAATCTTCCGATAATGCGTCCAGCCCAAAATGCATATCGTGGATGCATTTGTTTCTTAACAATCACTCGTGGATTTTCCGAACCCCAAATACGACAATTTCGAGGGTTAACAAAGCCATCAAGATGAAAATGCGCCTCATCGCTGAAGATGATTTTATTTGAAAAATCTGTCAAGCGTTCATTATTTTAAAAATGTTGCGTAGACCTAAACCACCCGCCCACTCTCCCCCATATCCACGCACAGCACGTGCCTTATTACTTGGACACCGCGTTTGGTAGTGTGATGAATGACCTTTAATTCGGTGAATTATTTTCATTTGTCATTATCTCCCTAAAAAAGTACATAAATACAAGTGACCTTAAAACACTCACGAGACTGGTCACAGGGATTACAATCAATATCATATTGGCTTCCAAATGGAGGTCAATAGCGGGGTGGTACCGAGGTAGGTTAAGCATCATTTTTAGTATTTTGATTTATGATATTCGTAGTAGAGTCATACTGCACAATTGCCTCATACTTGATATCCATAATCCATATATCCTTAAAAAGGTAAGTTGTTGTATGTATGCCGGGGTAGGTTTCTGGAATAAGAGGTGAAATTTGTGTGTAAGCGGTAATCTCTGAAACTATCTACTGAACCGATTCCAGAACTTTGCGAACGCGGTTCAGATAATAACTTGCTAGGAACTAATCGAAGTGGTGAAGAAATATAAGTACCTTGGAGTGTTTCTTACTAAAAATCTTAGTATGGATTCTCATCTTAAGGAAAAACTAGCAAAATCGAAAACAGCCATCAATCTAGCCTGGAGGAGATGCTTTAACAACAAATACATTGCCCATAGTGCTAAGCGTAAAGTTTTTGGAGCAGTGTCTGAGCCCATTCTTTTCTACGCAGCACAAGTATGGGGATGTAAACAGTATGAAAATGTCGAGCTATCTTCCGACCAACATGCCGAATTATAAGCTTATGCTGGAAACGAGCTTAGCACCACTCCTCGCCAAAACGCTAAGTCTCCAAGTGGATTATGTTCTTAGCATGCCACATAGCCGACTTCCGAGAATAGCGACGCTGTAAGTAATAGATAGCAGAACTGGATGGTTCAAGGAATGGTTGGAATTAGCCCGTGACTGTGGGATCGAAATAATTCACGAGGTGTTTAAAAGAACAGCGCTACCAGCTCATCGAAGGAGTTGAAGTCCAGGCCAGAGATATTTGGAGGAATCTTCAGGGTGGTTACATAAAACAATATGCAGCCATTTAAACCGCAATCTGCTTGAGATGAACTATTTTCGGGATGGATATAGCATCGATGAAATAGCGATGATCATGAGGCTTCGGGATGAACTCTTAAGACTTAATTATGTCCCACACAGGGACGATTTATCCCTACTATCGTATAAAGTTTGTGTAATTTGGCAGAGAGGGAGGATACCCTGCATTTCATCGGGAAACGTCCAGTCTTGAGGAAAACCAGAAGACATATCTTGGAAAGTGTTGTCCCATCGGAGACTCAAGTCTTAAAACTCTTCGACGAAATCAATGTTCCGAACTTGTTCCAGTATTGCAAAAACGCACTGCTATATCGCGAAAGAATATTGACTGAACTTTTTAAAACCTTTTTTAATAAACATTATTTAAAATTATTTTGCTATTCAGTATTTTTCATTTTAGTAATAAAATTAGCTTTTTAAGTATGTATATTGTCAATCAGGCAGACATGCCGACATGCCATGTAAACTGAATTTTTGTAAACTGTTTTGTAGTGAATTTTGAAGTATTTGCATGGAATCAAATCTAATCTAATTATGTAATTTATTAATGAAACGTACTTAAAATTTAGATAACTGTGTATTGGGCCAATCTTCTTCGGTAAAATTGTTTTTTTGCGAGAGCAAAACCCTCTATCAGGCAAAGTTAAAATAATGACGGAAGGTAAAGCAGAATTTTTGTTAATGTAAGGTAAGTGCAGCCTTACCCGTTAAAGGGTTAACATCCTTTAAGTCCAGCTTCCCCAAGTCTTTTTCTAACAGTTCCGGAAGAAATTCTTTTTCCCCCATTACTCGGACAACTCAGCATCAAGCTCAGATGAGGTTTGCTAAAGAGCCTTAAGCGAGAGTCGTATTAAAAATCGGTCCTCCCGTCGCGACGACGCGTGGTAATCTGCCTGTGTGGCTTAATTGCGATTTGCACTAAACAACGTGAGCCTCACTTCTTTTGCGATTTCAGTTTGATTTTTGCCTTCTTTAAATAAAAACTGTATTTTCAAACGCTCCGCTAAAATTCAATCATTTTTGGCGTTTTAAAAGAAAATTGAACAAACACTACAATAATTATAAGCAATAGAAAGCAAATTGATCACACGTCCTATCAACTTCTGATCGCACACTAATCCTAGACCGGATAAAATGCATGTTGCATCATTAAAGTACATGGGTGGCCGTTCTCAAAATACAAATGCCGTTTGAAATAAAATTCCAACAATTTTATTCCGGGAAATGACTTCGCAGCAAAGAAAGAAAGAAAGGGGTGCTTAATTCATTTGGCCAACGATGTATACTTTGAAGTGTTCATAATAACCTCATCAACAAAAACAAGTTTGTCTACACGTGCGGCCTGAAAAACACACCCACACCATCACCGACCACCCTTCGTGTCCGACTATTGTTGCAATATTTTCTTTGTCCAGACTCGTGTTCAGTTTCCGTCATATTCTGCGCAAATTTTCATTCATCGGTAAAGAAGCTTCCAAAAGTTAAAATCCTTACGCTTTGCAAACTTTAATCTCTTTTGCTTATTGATTTTATTTATATGAATGGTTTGTTCCTTGCTATCCTTTGCTGGAAGTTATATGTTTCTTGATTGTTCTTGCCCATTCAAACATTAAAATCTCATCTAATTTAGGTGCACTCAGTGATGGATCTTTCGAGACTTGTCTTTTATTAGAGGATTTTATTTTTAAAGAAAACAATAACTGTTTGACATCAATTTACTTTTGGATTTATTTTGATGCTCGGACAATGCAGATATCTTCGAAATAAGATATCGTTCGAATGTCCACCTCGGATTTGTTTAAATTGACGCACCCGATCGCTCCAATTTTTGATCACCCTGTCCAACATTTTCGTCTGTATGCCGGCGATAGCTTGACGAATATTGGCCTCTAAATTATGTATGTATGTCTGAAGATTGTCAACATAGATTTGTGCTTTGACGTAGACTTAAAGAAAAGAATCTAGTGGTCAAATCACATGACCGCGGTGGCCAATTCACAAATCCTCGTCGTAAGATGAACCAATTGCCAAACTAATCCTTCAACCAATCAAGCGTAACATTAACGGAGCGCCATCTTGTTGGAATTACATTTCTTCAATATCAATGTTCTCAAGTTTTACTTCAGTTCTTGAGTCAATATGACTTTGCAAGGATGTAGATGTAGGCCCAAATCCTTTTTCCAAATTTTCCAAGTTGACGTCTAAGAAACCTTCACTGGTTGCGATCGTCGTGAAATCGCCAAATTTGGGTCATCCATAACGTGACCAGAATTTCGTAACTTGAAAGCGGGACGCTACACAAGCGCTGATGCAAGGAGGGGGAGGGTGGGATGGTTAGGGTATGTGCATGATTTGGTATTGGAGTAGTAAAGAAAAAAGTGAAATAACAAGCTATATTTTTAAATTTCAGTTTACACTTCAATTAGAGTACTTCTCGTCCGAATAGATTTGTTATAGCAATTGCAGTAACAGTGTTAAAAATTGTTCACATGTTAAATCTACATTTGCAAATTAATATAGTTTGCAATTTTTAAATTAGTTTTTTCCGATGTCCATACTTTGTTCATTCCTGAGAATATTCTCTCTACTGGCGAGTTACTCCCTGGTAGGCAAAGCATATACTCAATGACTTTTTTTAAAATGTTTTTTCTGAATTTGGGTCTCTTCAAAATGATGAAATATTTCTGTCCATGACCATTTTCGATAGTTTTTGATACTTTGTTCCATTATTTTTTAGCTGTTGATACCTTGTTTTTAATCGAAGAACACTCGTCGAGTATTTCTGCTGCTTCTGTTTCTTACAAATGCATAACTTCATAATCAGACATATGAGAAATTACTTGTTGCATGCTACTCCGCTCTGGGACAGTTTTTAAAGTTTCTCTTCAAGTTTCAAATTTTCTCTCTGAAAACGAAATTCGGGTTGCAAATTGCAATGGAGCTGTAATAACTGGTTACTGTAGTAGCTTTAGAGTTGGGAGAGTGAGTGAGAGAGCGGCTTAGCAATGAGCGCAGAAAAAACACAAAGCGTTTAACGATAATGTGAACACAACGCAACTGTGGACGAATCAGGTACCTACATACGTTGGGCTAGTACTAGGCCTGTTTAGGGTGACCAGATCCATCCCACGAAAAAGAGGACACCTTAAAAAATCTCAAATGAAAAATTGAAGAACAAAAAAAAAAAAAAACAACCAAAATAAAAAAAAATTATTTTATTTCATCAAAACAAAAAAAAAAAAACATTAATTTTAACAAATTCAAGTAAAATAAATAAAAATAAATTGAGTCAATTCTAACTTTAAATCCAAAATTGAAATAAAATAATGGCTCTGATTAAATTATTGACTCTGATTACGTTTGTCATTAGACCGTATTTTTAAAAATACCGTTGTATATACTTTTAACAGAAAAAATTGAATTGAAGTGAGCTGTCAAATGAGTGGTGTTCAGATGATTGTTAAAAAAAAAACAGGGATGGCTGGTGCTCAGAAGTGAATGAGTCCAGGTACAAATATATTTTAGGTCGCGTTCTCACCAGCAAGATGCAGAAAATTTCTGAATTAGAGTTGAAAAAAATGTTTTTTGTAACATAGTTTTGTGATGATGAAAATTTAGTTAACTGAGAAAAAAAGAGGACAAATTGAATTTTTTTTTCAAAAAGATACCGGACATTTTCTTTTTGGACATTAAGAGGACATGTCCTCTAAAAAGAGGACGTCTGGTCAGCCTAGGCCTGTTTGGTATCTTTTTTGGGTCAAGGGGACCAACGCTGTCAAATAATAAATAATTTGACAAGTGGGGGAAAATCCTCTCAGACAGTGGAAAACGCGCAAGAAAGTAACCAAACGCGTTGAAACACTTTTGGGTAAAACCTGTAAAACTTGTTTTTGTTTTCCACTAACAATGAAGATTATGACATTTCACAAACTGTCGGTTGGCATGATCACTTCACCCAAAGAAAACTTTGGTGTAAGAATTCGTAAAGCTCTCAGTTATTTATTGACATTCTTATTTGGCTCTCTATTTTACGAATTTTACGAATCTTTTGGGTTACCAAACAGGAATTTGTCACAATACGTAAGAATTCGTACGAATTACAAAGTTTCCAAACAGACCTATTTGTTAAGGTGAGTTGAGTGAGTGAAAACTGATAAATCGCGAAAGAATATTGACTGAACTTTTTAAAACCTTTTTTAATAAACATTATTTAAAATTATTTTGCTATTCAGTAGTTTTCATGTTAGTAATAAAATTAGCTATTTAAGTATGTATATTGTCAATCAGGCAGACATGCCGACATGCCATGTAAACTGAATTTTTGTAAACTGTTTTGTAGTGAATTTTGAAGTATTTGCATGGAATCAAATCTAATCTAATTATGTAATTTATTAATGAAACGTACTTAAAATTTAGATAACTGTGTATTGGGCCAATCTTCTTCGGTAAAATTGTTTTTTTGCGAGAGCAAAACCCTCTATCAGGCAAAGTTAAAATAATGACGGAAGGTAAAGCAGAATTTTTGTTAATGTAAGGTAAGTGCAGCCTTACCCGTTAAAGGGTTAACATCCTTTAAGTCCAGCTTCCCCAAGTCTTTTTCTAACAGTTCCGGAAGAAATTCTTTTTCCCCCATTACTCGGACAACTCAGCATCAAGCTCAGATGAGGTTTGCTAAAGAGCCTTAAGCGAGAGTCGTATTAAAAATCGGTCCTCCCGTCGCGACGACGCGTGGTAATCTGCCTGTGTGGCTTAATTGCGATTTGCACTAAACAACGTGAGCCTCACTTCTTTTGCGATTTCAGTTTGATTTTTGCCTTCTTTAAATAAAAACTGTATTTTCAAACGCTCCGCTAAAATTCAATCATTTTTGGCGTTTTAAAAGAAAATTGAACAAACACTACAATAATTATAAGCAATAGAAAGCAAATTGATCACACGTCCTATCAACTTCTGATCGCACACTAATCCTAGACCGGATAAAATGCATGTTGCATCATTAAAGTACATGGGTGGCCGTTCTCAAAATACAAATGCCGTTTGAAATAAAATTCCAACAATTTTATTCCGGGAAATGACTTCGCAGCAAAGAAAGAAAGAAAGGGGTGCTTAATTCATTTGGCCAACGATGTATACTTTGAAGTGTTCATAATAACCTCATCAACAAAAACAAGTTTGTCTACACGTGCGGCCTGAAAAACACACCCACACCATCACCGACCACCCTTCGTGTCCGACTATTGTTGCAATATTTTCTTTGTCCAGACTCGTGTTCAGTTTCCGTCATATTCTGCGCAAATTTTCATTCATCGGTAAAGAAGCTTCCAAAAGTTAAAATCCTTACGCTTTGCAAACTTTAATCTCTTTTGCTTATTGATTTTATTTATATGAATGGTTTGTTCCTTGCTATCCTTTGCTGGAAGTTATATGTTTCTTGATTGTTCTTGCCCATTCAAACATTAAAATCTCATCTAATTTAGGTGCACTCAGTGATGGATCTTTCGAGACTTGTCTTTTATTAGAGGATTTTATTTTTAAAGAAAACAATAACTGTTTGACATCAATTTACTTTTGGATTTATTTTGATGCTCGGACAATGCAGATATCTTCGAAATAAGATATCGTTCGAATGTCCACCTCGGATTTGTTTAAATTGACGCACCCGATCGCTCCAATTTTTGATCACCCTGTCCAACATTTTCGTCTGTATGCCGGCGATAGCTTGACGAATATTGGCCTCTAAATTATGTATGTATGTCTGAAGATTGTCAACATAGATTTGTGCTTTGACGTAGACTTAAAGAAAAGAATCTAGTGGTCAAATCACATGACCGCGGTGGCCAATTCACAAATCCTCGTCGTAAGATGAACCAATTGCCAAACTAATCCTTCAACCAATCAAGCGTAACATTAACGGAGCGCCATCTTGTTGGAATTACATTTCTTCAATATCAATGTTCTCAAGTTTTACTTCAGTTCTTGAGTCAATATGACTTTGCAAGGATGTAGATGTAGGCCCAAATCCTTTTTCCAAATTTTCCAAGTTGACGTCTAAGAAACCTTCACTGGTTGCGATCGTCGTGAAATCGCCAAATTTGGGTCATCCATAACGTGACCAGAATTTCGTAACTTGAAAGCGGGACGCTACACAAGCGCTGATGCAAGGAGGGGGAGGGTGGGATGGTTAGGGTATGTGCATGATTTGGTATTGGAGTAGTAAAGAAAAAAGTGAAATAACAAGCTATATTTTTAAATTTCAGTTTACACTTCAATTAGAGTACTTCTCGTCCGAATAGATTTGTTATAGCAATTGCAGTAACAGTGTTAAAAATTGTTCACATGTTAAATCTACATTTGCAATTTAATATAGTTTGCAATTTTTAAATTAGTTTTTTCCGATGTCCATACTTTGTTCATTCCTGAGAATATTCTCTCTACTGGCGAGTTACTCCCTGGTAGGCAAAGCATATACTCAATGACTTTTTTTAAAATGTTTTTTCTGAATTTGGGTCTCTTCAAAATGATGAAATATTTCTGTCCATGACCATTTTCGGTAGTTTTTGATACTTTGTTCCATTATTTTTTAGCTGTTGATACCTTGTTTTTAATCGAAGAACACTCGTCGAGTATTTCTGCTGCTTCTGTTTCTTATAAATGCATAACTTCATAATCAGACATATGAGAAATTACTTGTTGCATGCTACTCCGCTCTGGGACAGTTTTAAAAGTTTCTCTTCAAGTTTCAAATTTTCTCTCTGAAAACGAAATTCGGGTTACAAATTGCAATGGAGCTGTAATAACTGTTTACTGTAGTAGCTTTAGAGTTGGGAGAGTGAGTGAGAGAGCGGCTTAGCAATGAGCGCAGAAAAAGAGGACACCTTAAAAAATCTCAAATGAAAAATTGAAGAACAAAAAAAAAAAAAAACAACCAAAATAAAAAAAAAATTATTTTATTTCATCAAAACAAAAAAAAAAAAAACATTAATTTTAACAAATTCAAGTAAAATAAATAAAAATAAATTGAGTCAATTCTAACTTTAAATCCAAAATTAAAATAAAATAATGGCTCTGATTAAATTATTGACTCTGATTACGTTTGTCATTAGACCGTATTTTTAAAAATACCGTTGTATATACTTTTAACAGAAAAAATTGAATTGAAGTGAGCTGTCAAATGAGTGGTGTTCAGATGATTGTTAAAAAAAAACAGGGATGGCTGGTGCTCAGAAGTGAATGAGTCCAGGTACAAATATATTTTAGGTCGCGTTCTCACCAGCAAGATGCAGAAAATTTCTGAATTAGAGTTGAAAAAAATGTTTTTTGTAACATAGTTTTGTGATGATGAAAATATAGTTAACTGAGAAAAAAAGAGGACAAATTGAATGTTTTTTTCAAAAAGATACCGGACATTTTCGTTTTGGACATTAAGAGGACATGTCCTCTAAAAAGAGGACGTCTGGTCAGCCTAGGCCTGTTTGGTATCTTTTTTGGGTCAAGGGGACCAACGCTGTCAAATAATAAATAATTTGACAAGTGGGGGAAAATCCTCTCAGACAGTGGAAAACGCGTAAGAAAGTAACCAAACGCGTTGAAACACTTTTGGGTAAAACCTGTAAAACTTGTTTTTGTTTTCCACTTACAATGAAGATTATGACATTTCACAAACTGTCGGTTGGCATGATCACTTCACCCAAAGAAAACTTTGGTGTAAGAATTCGTAAAGCTCTCAGTTATTTATTGACATTCTTATTTGGCTCTCTATTTTACGAATTTTACGAATCTTTTGGGTTACCAAACAGGAATTTGTCACAATACGTAAGAATTCGTACGAATTACAAAGTTTCCAAACAGACCTATTTGTTAAGGTGAGTTGAGTGAGTGAAAACTGATAAAACAGAAAAGTCAACGCAATGACGTCATCGTATGCCGGAGAGGCATCATTGCTACTCGCTGCAATGCATGCTATTGGATAATTATTTTTAATCACCTAATTTAATAGATTAGGTTTGGCCTAAAGCGGGACATTTCGCTGTCCCCACTGAAGTCTAGGGGACGGCGGGACAGACGCTCTAAAAGCGGGACGTCTGGTCACGTTAGTCATCCGCAATAGTGGCCGCTGCAGCTCCGATATTCTCCTCACTTCACAGTATGGCGTGTTCCCTGTGCAGGGTAATGGTGATGGCGATCCAATTCTCTGGTAAACAAACGTTGAGCACACACAACTCAGCTCAAACTTTGGTAATATATGTTTTTTAATAATTTCTGTTTAGGTCGGAAAGTGTTTTAAAATTGCAAACTCTCCTTAATATTTTGATACCTCGAAGTAAAAAAAAAATTTATCAGGAACCGACGAATTTCTACTTTACAAGGCGTTCAACACGTTTCTCAAACAATCTTCGATTCAAATATCTTGGCTTATTTTCTACTTTCTTTTTTGTTTTAAATTTGTTGACAATACAGGCCAACCCGCTTATTTGAGACTCCGATAATGGAAAAACCCGCGTATATGAAAAATTCATTCTGTCCCCGTCTACTTTTTCCAAAATTTCATACAAACTACTCCGCTTTATTGAAACCCGCTTAAGTGAAAAAACCCAGTTAACCCTCTAGTGCCCAAGAGTGCCTCTAGGCACGCTTCTGTAAAAAATATTTTAATATTATTTATCCATTTATGCCCAATACAGCCTTTTGGCTTAGTTAAATTTTTTTATTTAAAAAACAACTTATTAAATTTTATTTAGAATTCTTAATATTGGATTTGTGTTTTTCACTTTAAAGTTCGTTTATAGGAGTTTTTATTTCAGTACCATCAAGAATTTCAATAATTAAATGAGGGAACTGAAAAAAAATCCCGTTTTAATGAAATTTTATTTCAGTTATCCGAAGTCCGCTTAAATGAAAAACTCGGTTGATTGAAATAAAAACCAAGATTTTTCCTCATTTCATTTAAGCGGGTTTAACTGTACCACATTGTTCAAAAAGTTCACGGAATAGCCAGCGTAAGGCGCCCTCCGTAACGTTTACGTTAAAATACAGTGTATCTGTATATGCAAAAGCATATAAATTACATAATACAATATAAGTAGTAGTATAGTATAGTAGTAAGTGGGCACCGTAGCGCAAGTGGTTAGTGCGTCGGACTACTGAGCCAGCAGTCTTGGGTTCGAATCCCGCCGCAAAACACCTTAAAAGTTTTTCACAGTGCCCACCTCTTCCGAATGCCTGACAAGCATTCAAGAGTATCATTTGTGATGCAAAGCTTCCCAACTCGCCGTTCGAAGACGGCAGAAAACTGTACGTCCCTTCCATTCGTGCAAAAATATAACGCGCACACACAAATGGTTGCGGGAAGCTAGGCTTGGTTCTACCTAGGACTGTTGAAGTCAAATATTTATTTTTATTTTTTACGATATAAGTATAGGTATGGAAAAGCTTTTGAAATTAGTGTTTTGTGATTTTGTTTGCTGCTTCGCTTGCTTTTGGTCGTAAATTATAAATTTGTCTTGTACACAAGCCAATGCAAACAGGGACCCATTCTATTTTTTTCGCAGGTCATTAATGTGCGGTTCCCAAAGAAGATGGTTGTCGATCGAAATTTTCAAGGTATTTATACGCCGCCACTAGTACAATTCTGGGCTTAACGCCTAATGTCTGAAGCTGCGAATATGCATCACTTCCGTTTTCGACACATTGGGGCACCACTTTCCTATTTCGTAGACCGTAGAGCTCCGTCTGCATCATCCTCGTTGCTTCTTCTACATTGTTGTGACAAACAATTACTGTCGTATCGCCTGCGTATGTAAATAAGAAGCTTCTTTTAAGGCACTTCAACATTCCGTTTTTGTACAAAATGAACAATAGGAGCTCCAATTTTGTCCGTTGTGGAACACCATACTGCACCTTATATTGGCAGACCGCCGGAACAGCAGACTGAGGAACACGTCGATGAAATCAAAGATTTACTGACCGTAAACCGCAAATTGACCGTCAGAGAGTTAGCAAAGACGACATTTTAACAAATCGATTGGGCCTGAGACGTGTCGCTGCAAAGCTGATGCCGAAGGACTTGCATTTCCTGCCAAAAAGCGATTTTCAATTTTACTAATTTCCTGCCAGCTTTTGCGTTTGTGTTCTTAAATTAATAATCAATTGACGCAACATTTCGAGTTGCTTTGTATAACTATAAATGCAAAAAATACTGCACACACTCACTCGTATCTAAAAAGAGTCAATGAAAAAAAGAAAAAAAAAACTCCAAACGATTTCGCCATTAAAATGAAATCATTTAAGTGTAACAATTAAATACAATCCAAGATTATCTATATAATTATGGTGGGAAATGCTTTTCTATACAAGCGCGTGTGCTACATAAAGCGAGGTATTTTTAAATCCAACAAAAAAGGACAGTATTTATCCTTGTCAACATTTTGTTTTGATACAAAAAGCACCACATGAAAAGAAGTCTTAACTTGAGCAAGCACCAATTTCATTTCAAGAGCAACAACAGTATGTATTTGTATTGTTATTTGTGGCTTTGTATTCATTATATGAAAACGAATCCGGCAACGTATTATAACGTCGTGATTATGTTCTAATGTCGGTGGCCATCCAGGAAGCACATATTCCGACATTCCGAGTACGGACATGAGGAGGAGGTTCGATGAGTTACAACTCTCGGCTGTGATGGGAAAGGGAAAACATTTTCCTTTCAATAATACACTCGAGCAATATTGCTGCTGTAGTTGTCATTTGTCGATATACCTACATACATACAGCTATGGCCAACAAAATAGAATCACTCTGAAATTCTCCACAATACTAGAAATAGTACTAGAATGATTTCGTAAAATCTATTTTAGTTGGTCCTAATGTGATCTAATCGAACCAAATATTAATGATCGTTTAAAAAAATTCATAATTGTGTTCAAACAAAAAAACAAAAACATCGAAAGGGTTAAACGCCGGGTTCAATCTCAGCAAACACCCTAAAGTTTTTTAGGGCGCCACTTCTTTCGAATGTCTGACAAGCATTCAAAGGATATCATTGATGATGAGCTTCCTAACTCGCCGTTCGGAGTCGGCACAAAACTGTAGGTCCCTTCGATTTGTGCAAAAATGTAGCAAGTACACACAAATGGTTGCGAGAGGCAAGCCTTGGTTCAACCCGAACTGTTGCGGCACCTACAAAAAGTAAACAAAAAAGTCTCTAGGTCTAGATAAAGTAACTGTTTTTAACTCTAAGAAAATTAAAACAAAAATTCAATTACATACAGTGAAGTCTCCCATTACGGACAGCTCCCTTAGACGGACCGATCTTTTAAACGGGCAAATTTTCCTAACCTAGCTTTTATGTTTCAGTTGCATACATTTTACGTTTCCTTAGCCGGACATGATTTATTTATTTATTCTCTGCTTAGTACAAGCCAACTAATACAAATTAATAATAATACAAACTAATATAAACTAGGAACTAAAATTAAATAAGAACAATAAGAAATATAACAATTAGAAACAAAAGAATGATTTACATCTAAGAAAGGGAGGGGAATTAGGTTGAGTAGAGGGCGTTTCTCAGTGTAAGCCTGCTGCATTGAAAATCAAATGATCTATGCATACGATTTGCCGTGCGGAGCATTCTAGATATAGGCTCGTTATACCCATAATTGGTACGGTGGAGATTAACGCGGAAGAGTGGGAAAGATCTGAGGTTGCGTGGGTTTGTGTTCAGGGAAATGGTATGGAGGAGCGTGGGACTGTCAATGTTACCGGTTAGTAGCTGATGGATGAACAGTGTGTCCGCTACGAGACGACGTTTCTCGAGTGATTGCATATTAATCAGTTTTAAACGATTCTCATATGGGGGTAGGTTATACCTATCGCCTCGTAGCGCAAAACGAATGAATCTGCGTTGAATCGCTTCAATTCTGGATGAATGGGTGACTTGGTAGGGCGACCATACTTGGCTAGCATATTCAAGAATAGGCCTAACGAAAATGACCTAGAGAGAATTCGTGACGTAGGGGTTTGAGAATTCCTTAGACCAACGTTTTATGAAGCCTAGCATAGAGTTGGCTCTGCTAATGATTTTGTCTATATGGCAGCGAAAATTAAGTTGTTGGTCACATATAACACCCAAATCGCGCATTTGTGAAACGGGGGGGACAAGTTCGACACCGATGAACTATGAACGGTTGACTGTTGGATGAAGTTTACGGGAGTAAGTTATAGTCTGACATTTGCTAACATTAAGCTCAAGGAAATTTTTTTGGCACCAAGATGCAAAGTTGTTCAGGTCGTCTTGTAGTGAATAAGAGTCAGTGGGGTTTGATATACGTCTGTAGATTTTCATGTCGTCAGCATAGATGGAAATAGAAGAGTTTTTGATGATGCATTCAACGTCATTGATTGTGAGTATGAAGATAAGTGGGCCCAAGTGGCTGCAAGTGGGGAACTCCGGAAGTGGCTGGAAAGGGATCGGATACAGAGGATCTAAAAAGTACAATGTATTGACGCGCTTCGAGGTATGATTTAATCCACGCAATAAATCCTGGTTGAAAGCCCAGAGCTTTAAGTTTAAAGAGAACTATAGAGTGAGAGATTTTGTCGAAAGCTTTACTGAAGTCGGTGGCAATTACGTCGACTTCATAGCCAATATGCACAGAGTTGTCGACACGAATTCTATTAAGTTTGTGGTGGTTGATCTACCTTTGAGAAAACCGTGCTGATAAGGAGAAATGATGGACTTGCAGTCTAAGGACATTGTATCGTAAATGATACTTTCGAAGAGTTTGAGTATACAGGAGAGTTTAGCTATGGGGCGGTAGTTAGAGATTTCATTCTTGGGGCCTTTTTTGTGTAGGGGGATAATATAAGCAGTCTTCCAGAGCATTGGTAGTGAGGGGTTGGGCCAAATGTTCGATGCATTTTTTTAAAATAATGGAAGGCAGACCATCAGGTCCAGCAGAGTAGTCACACTTGAGTTTATTTATTTTTTCTACAACATGTTCAACGCGAATGTCAAATGATGCTAGAGAAGTTTGAGGGCAGTTTCTCATGTGAGAAAAGTATTCGGAAGCAGGTACTGAGACATGGTTGGTAAACGATTGGCTAAAGAAAAGAGCAAAAAGATTAGAGATTATTCTAGGGTTGTTCGATGAAGAGTCAGAAAGTTTCAGAGTGGATGGATAGTTGTCGGATTTTTTTTTGGTATTAATGAAGCGAAAAAAGCGCTTTGGGTCGGAGATGAGGTTGGATTCCATTCGCAATAGGTAATCGTGATATAGAGAGTTGCAGAGATCCGAGAAGATTGTATATGCGTCAAGATAGTTAATATAGTCAGAGTCAGAGCGAGAAGTAAGATATGTTCGCCAGAGCTTATTTCTTCTATTACGAAGCGAGCGTAGCTCTTTGGTATACCATGGTGGAGAGGAGGAGGGATTTTTTTGAGGTACAAAAGGGACGGATTGTGTAAGGCAGTTGAAAACTTTGTCGTAAAATATTTGAACAGCGTTCTCAAATAATCTTAAAAATAAGAAAATCCGCTTTCCGGAAGTTGAAGCTATAGGAGTTCTCAGAGTATAGACACACCCTTGATCGGACGCTACACGCATATCTATCAGAAATTATTTAAGTTAATTCCATTGAACGGACAAAAACAAAACAAAATCACCGTAGCCTCACACCGAGTTTTTTTTTTATTTTGCTTCGAATTTGAAAGAAACAATACTTGCTCTTGCTCACAGTCGCAACAGATGCAAACGAAAATACAAAATATATACAACGGAAATTACGAACAAATACATACTAAATACAGAAGCACGTTGCAGAAAACAGAAATATTATAAATATTATGAATACAGCCTGCGTACTGCGTAGTTAGGTTAGATTGCTATCCACCGTACTTGGTAGAATTCACATAGTAGGCTCATTGTAATGCCACATGCGCTTGGAACCATTTTAACACATTAGTGCATGAAGTTAATTTAAAATGATTAAATGAATTGTTTTGGGCATAGCTCAGCTCCAAGATAATGCAGAAGGATGGATAAGGACATGGATATGGATATGGTATGGATGGATACTTAAAACTATTTATATCTTGTGTTTGTTTTAAATCCAATAAGCCATTTTTGAGTTAGGGCTGTGTAATGACAGAAAATTTGATTTTATGCCACTTCGATCTTGAATTTTCAGCTTCTATAAGTAATAGAGTATTCAGAATATACCTTTAAAGTCCGGATAGTCAGAGTCAGGAAATGCAGATTATAATTGTGAAAAACGCATCCAAATCCGTTAAGTAGTTCTCGAGATTATCGTGTTCATACAGAAAGAGACATGGGACCTCCTTTTATACTATGTAATGTATAGATGTATGCACATCCGAATACGCGATGCAAAATTCCCATTCATGAAATCTTCCACACCAGATCTGTCTGGTGGAAAGGCAGGTGAATCCACTTTTCCATCTAGCATGGGTTTTATTAACCCGCTTGTAAGTAGCAAGTGGTAACTATACGTAGATTTTCCTTGTCCGCTGGAATAGGTATTGTTGTTCGAAATTTAGCGAGCTCGTCAGCCTTACACTGGAATGTCTCTGCGCCCGAAACTACACAGAATAGCAAACATTATCTGTATATATGGTTTTCCAATGAGAGGTGTTATTGTGTATGGCCCGCTATTTCGGTAGCTGTCACTTTTGAAGCTTTTATTCTTTGACATTTGACAAGTAGAAACTACGCCATTACTAAAAATGGAACGATACACTCTTCAATAACGCATTGAAATTATTAAAATTCACTACAAAAATGGTGAAAATCTTGCAGTCACAGTTCGCAAAACTAAAGCATTTTTTGGTCGTCGTGAAGCACCTTGTCGGACCGCAATACAGAAATTGGTGGAAAAATTCGAGCTGTTGGGACAAGTTAGTGATGTGAAGAATAAAACCCGTGCACGTCGCTCAAGAACAACTGACAATATTGCTGCTGTTGAAGAAAACCCAGGTTTGTCCATTCCTCGTCGTTCTTTGGTATTGGGCATTCCACAAACGACATTACACCGTATTTTGCATAAAGACTTGGGTCTTAAGGCTTATAAAGTTCAGTTAACACAAGAACTCAAGCCGGCCGATCATCAACAACGTCGTGTCTTTGCTGATTGGATCCTTGAAATGCCTGAAAATGATCCGGAATTCCATCGAAAAATCATCTTGACTGATGAGGCCCATTTCCACCTCGGTGGCTACGTCAACAAGCAAAATTGTCGCATCTGGGGCTCGGAAAACCCAAGAGTTATTGTTGAGAAGCCTCTCCATCCTCAACGTGTGACTGTTTGGTGCGGTTTATGGTCCGGCGGGGTCATTGGACCTTACTTTTTCGAAAATGAGGTTGGATCAACAGTTACGGTGAATGGATTGCGCTATCGAGAGATAATTAATGATTTTTTATGGTCGAAGTTGGATGGTATTGATCTGGACAACGTATACTTTCAATAAGACGGCGCTACGTGCCACACAAGCAACGAAACCATTAACCTTTTACGGGAAAAGTTTCCGGACCGTGTTATCTCTCGAAGAGGTGATCACAATTGGCCACCGATATCTTGTGATTTAACACCTTGCGACTTCTTCCTTTGGGGCCACGTGAAAGATAAGGTTTACGCCAACAGCCCAGCGTCGATTCAAGACCTCAAAGATAAAATTCGTGAGGCTATCGAGGACACAGGGCAGCCACTTTGCGATTTGGTTATGGAAAATTTCATGAAAAGGATATGGTCCTGTATGCGTGCTCGTGGTGGCCATTTGGCTGATGTTGTTTTTCATTATTAACGGCATACCTTCCTCTTTATTATGAAATAAACATCCGATCATTTATCTTAATCGGATAATTTTTCTTTGAATACCAAAATAACACCTCTTATTGGAGAACCCTTTATTATGCATTAGGAAATCAATAAAAGGAAACCTGACAGCATGGTGTCCGTTTAAACGAATTTTGTTAAAAAAAATACCCATAACTTTAACTGCATGCTAACAAATCTATTTATTTTAACAAAACACAATGACATAAACAATTGAGTTTTGTGTTTAGGCGAAATCATCACTTTTGCACCCTTTTGGAAATAATTGTAATTAAAATAACTTATACTCTTCGATTTGCCATTTTTACTTCATGACGTACACACTAATTCTAATTTGTAACAGCACTCTCATCAAATGGTTTGAAATAATCTTGTCATTAATAACAAAGCCAACCTTATTCTAGTATTAATATTAATTACAAAAATAAAATAAATATAAAGATAAAAAAAATATTTTTAAAAACAAGCTTTAATGAACTAAAAAGTAAAAAATAATTTTTTCTCGAGTCACCAATGTGTGACTATAAATTAAAGCTTGGGGCACTCAGACTCAAGGTTAAATTTGGCCAAATGACGATGACGAGGTCTAACTAAACAGTAACAGTGGCACAAAATGTGTTCTGCTAATTCTTCTTCCGTCCTCGTTGCACATCGTGTATGTGTTGTCTTGTGCCTGAGTGCCCCAAGCTTTAATTTGTAGTCACACATTGGTGACTCGGGAAAAAATTATTTTTTTACTTTTTAGTTCATTAAAGCTTGTTTTTAAAAATATTTTTTTTATCTTTATATTTATTTTCAAATTTTCAGTATCTGAATTTTTTTTTACAAATTTACATCTATACGTATATTAGCTTGGGTGGGTTGGATATGAGAAAGTTTAGTCAATATGTTTGAGATTCTACTCGCCCTTTCATTTGATACCCATGCCATGGTGGTTATGAAGAAAAAGGTAATTCGCCATCTTGGGGCAGCCACCATATTAAATTTAGAATGACGTCACTTGGCTAGTCTAATTCTGCTTGTCAATCCCTATAAGTTGATACCCATATTAAGGAGGTCGTGAAGATAACGGCAATCTTCCATCTTATGGCGTCCGCCATATTAGATTTACAACGTCATAAAATATACTATATTGTTTGAGATTCTATTCGTCAAACCCTTTCATTTGATACCCATATTAAGATGGTAGTAAAGATAACGGCTATACGCCATCTTGTGGGCGTCCGTCATATTGAATTTTTAATGACGTTATAGCGTATTGTATTCTACTTGCCAAGCCCTTTCATTTGATACCCATATTTAGGAGGTCGGGAAGTTAACGGTAATCCACCATCTTGGGGCGTCCGCCATATTAGATTTACAAGATCATGAAATATACTTTATTGAGCTGATTAGCGAAATTTCAGCGTAATCGGATATCTGGTAGTGGGTGTAAAATCGAATCCCAGATTCCGCCCTCACAGAAATTGAAGTTAAAAAGGCGTCCGCCATATTGGATTTACACCGTCGTCGAATAGCACATATTATATTGTCTCCGGAACTATATACGTGTGCAAAATTTCAGGATGATCGGATATCTGGAAGTGGGTGTAAAATCGATTCCCAGATTCCGCCTGACAGAAAGTGAAATAAATATAAAGCTTGTAAAAACTAACTTATTTCGGTAAAAAAATTACATTTAGAGGACGTCCGTTAAACGGACCATATGCACTAATGAGTTAAAAGTTGGATAGATTTCCATATTTTATTGATATTTGTTGAGGAAATATCTTGAAAGTCTATTAAGAAATCTTGAACGGACAACTCCCTTGGGCGGACAAAAATCTTGTCACTGTCCGCCTAAGGGAGGTTTCTCTGTATACTGAAATATTACATTTAATTGAACGGTCTCATATGCATACATAAATAAGTATTTACGGCATGAGTACTTTGGCGGATAGATTTGAAAATCGCTCAGTTTGGGAGATATCGAGGTGTAAAAATTTGAGTAGTTTTTAATTTCAATGGAATACTTAATAATTAATTTGCAGGCAAAAAAGGGTAGATTTTATTCATAAGTTAACCTGCGAACTTGCACTTGCCAGTGATTCGAAATCATATTGGAAACTAATAAGATTCTTAAATGGAAGTAAAAATATAAAGGGTACAAATTTAGATACCAACTGCCTGGCATCACACTTCAAATTTCTTTTGAATATAAACTGTGCGACAACCTCTTACCGCTTTGCCTTTCCATTAGTACACGATTAAACACTAGATAGAGCTATTTTAATTGACGAAGTAATATACGCAATAGATAAAAGCAAAAATAACAAAGCTCCAGGAGAAGATAGAATACCCTTCGAATTCTACAAAAATGCTCCCACTGCTTTTGTTCAGAAATTGGTCAAAGGCTTCAACAACATTTTCACTTTGGGGACGGTTCCAGCAAGCTTCCAAAAAAGTATAATTTTTCCATTGTTTAAAAAGGGAGACGTAAATGGCCCAGGAGACTATAGGGGCATATCATTCCTAAACACCCTTCTTAAACTATAAACAAGCGTACTTTTAGCCCGAATTGCTTGGCTTGGGTGGATTACAATGGTCTTTTGAGTGAATTCCAGGCTGGATTCAGGTCGAACTACTCAACAGTGGATAACATCTTTGTCCTTACAAATATTGGTAGGATTTATCTCGACAAGGGAAAAAAGCTCTATGCTTTATTTGTAGATTTTCGAGCAGCGTTTGATTCGGTAGATAGAAGAGCTATTTTCCTTAAGCTGAGTAATTTAGGAATCTCTTCCAAAATACTAAAGGTACGGGAAAGTATGTATACGAACAACCAATCTGCAGTTTGAGATAGAAATTCCTTGTCAGATTAGTTCAGAACCACCTCAGGCGTCAAGCAAGGTTGCCCGCTAAGCCCACTTTTTTTCAGTCTATTTTTAGATGATCTCCTCTCTTATTTACTCGGAGGCATTGTTTTTAACAACGCGACGGTCAAGAGCCTATTGTTTGCAGATGACGTTGTGCTGTTAGCAGATTCACCAAACATGCTTCAACTCATGATCAACAGACTGGAAGAGTACTGTCTCCAATGGAATCTTTTGGTCAATACAAGCAAGTCGAAAGTGATGATATTTCACAATAACTCTGGCAGATATACAAGGGAAGAAAAATGGAATCTAGGTACGGTTCAATTAGAATTGGTTAAAGAGTATCGCTACCTTGGTGTAACCCTTACACCTAGACTCTCGTACAATCTTCACCTCCAAAACAAATTGAAGGAATCAAAGAAAGCGGAAAAATGTTCTCAGTCGGAAAGATGTGCCAGTAAATTCAAAGTGCAAGCTATTCGAAGCAACTGCAAAATCCGTAATGTGTTACGCAAGTCAGGTATGGGGACACAAAGAGTACGAAGAAGTAGAAAAGCTGCAAAGATTCTTTCTCAAGCACTTGTTTAGACTACCAACAAACACACCAACGTACATGCTCCATGTCGAAACCGGTCTACCTCTCCTGCGACTATTTACCCTCAGGCTTCATTTCAAGTATGTTTTACGAATCACCAAGCTTCCTGATCATAGGCTTCCAAAAGTGGTCCTCAGATATCTTATTACCAGGACAGCGAACTTTTTCCGGAAGTGGCAGCAAATGAGCGAGGAACTAGGAGTTGAGTTGTCCTTAAGGTGGGAAGACAGATCCAGCTGGACTGTGGCCCTAGATGACATTTTGAGGAACTTAAATGAGAAGATTCACTAAGGTTTTATGGAGAAAGCAGCGTGGTCATCGAGTCGCTTAATCTACAAACAGCTAAGCCATAGCTTAATGGATTTGAACTACTTCCAAGAATCTATTAGAATTAACCAAATAAGCCTTATCTTCAAGACTCGTGGAGAATTGTTACCTCTGAATTTCAGACCATACAGGGAAGATCTTCCAGCACTCTGCTCCTTGTGTAACTTACGCGAAAAAGAAGATACATACCACTTTCTAGGAAAATGCCCAATTCTTCAGGAGACGAGGAGATACCATTACAACCAATCCGTTCTCTCAATGGAGGAGGTAATCCAGATACTCAACGGATCTAACTGGAACGTCCTCTGCAACTACGTATCGGGCGCCCTTGCATATAGGAACCAGTTTATGGAGGAATAGATTCCCTAATCTTTATGTTGCAAATCATTGAAATTGTTAAAGTAAATCGCTGTAAAATCCGTATTTTCTTCTTTATGTTAGCACATCATTAAAATTGCCATCCAAGAGTTAAAAATATATTTCAACAATTGTAACTTAAAAAAATTAATTTAACTGCAATAATGTATCCACGCATAAAATTGTCAATCTGGCTGACGGCTTTTGCCATTGCTAATTAGAATAAGTAAGTAAGAATAATTAATAATTAATATCAATGCAATTTCTATGTGAAAAAATTAATTTTTAAACCTCGATATCTCCCAAACTAAGCGATTAATCAATATTCTCGGAAAATTTACCAAGGTGTTTCTATTTTTTGTCCATCCTTATTTCAAGCTTGTTTTACAACTCGAGTTATAACATATCCCAAAGCGGTCGAAAACTTTTAATAAGTTAAGAGTCCTTTTCATTTGTCTTTTACTAACTGTTATGATTAAAATCTCAACCAATTTCCATATAAATAACTCTTAACATTTTCTGAGTGTCTCAATTTTCTGGCCATGGCTGTACATGTTATGCTTTCTATTTATTTTTTCTTTTCTATGAAGCACAATGAACATCCCAGAAAATAAAAGTATCAACAAAGTCAAATCTGGAAGTATGTGATATGAAATGACCAGATTTTGCCCCAACTACGAGTGTATACATTTCCTTTGCAGAATGAAAGGAAGGGATAAATACCACATAGATACATACTTGTATACCATTTTCTGGACATTGATTTCCATCAATATGATTATTTAGCCATAATTCAGCATTTCTTTCGCGTAATAGCTCTTCAGAGACGAGTGCGTTGCGTATATATGTATGTATATTCGAACACAAACGCGTTGCTAAATAAGAGGAGAGGAAAATGAACCAATTTATTGAAGTTGTATACATAAAAGAGTATTAAAACCTGTCACATCAGTCAAGAGGAGCATTTCAGTCAGTTTTGTGGAAGACTGACTGCTTGTCATCTTAAATCCATGAAAATTGTTGATTCACAAAAAAATTCCTGTTTTTGTTTTCACTATGCTCCCGTGCCCATCTATTTCGGAGGACATCAACGAATATTGGAACGCGGCCGCCCGGCCCCCTTATTCGCTTTGTTCGGGAATCTACACGAAACAACGAAACAATGAGATAGATATTCCACCCATTTATTTGCACATGAATTATTATGATGTGAAAATAAAAATAAAGCGAATCTTCATTCCTCTTGGGGGTGTCTATTTAGGGTGGAACGTCAGAAAACATATGTCTCAGAGGCTTGTGTAAAGAGCGGCAGATCCTAGACGTAAGCAGCACTCACCTTGTGACCTGGCTGACACATGCCGGTTTGCTGTTTCACTTTTGAGAAAATTGAAATTTTGATATATGACTTCGCTTATAGAAAATAAATTTAAGAGCAACAAAAAAAAAAAAAAAAAAAGACAGCCAAACCGCTCGTGACCACGTTGGGATGTATACGGATACTTCATCCCTCTACTACCGAGCTAACCAAAACAGCCGTCTTCCACCCAATCTCAAGGGTTCCCCAAATGTTTTTTTTTTTTGTTTTTATCATTTTCCTAGGGATTGGATAAAACAAAGGCACAATTTATAAATAAATAAATTCCTTTGGGGTGATGTAAGGCGGATAGGATGACTTGTGAATGAGGCGGGTGCGGTCGATGAACGTACATACATATATACACAAGTGTCTTCTAGGTTTCGCCCCATCCATATACAGATATACATTTATATTGCGTATAAGTGATTCGGGGCATATGAATGTTGAAGGGTGGTATAGAAAATAAATCTTAAATAATTTTCTATCGTTCTTCGATGGGATAACATTGCAACAGATTGATGGTCTCAGTGTGCTTCGCAGCTGAACGTAATTTGTATCTGTATAATTATATCGAATGCCTTTGGCCAAAGCCAAAGGATGAACATGATAAATGAACGTTTTAATCAGAAATCGAACAAAAGGCTTTATGGCCAAATAAGGTAGGTGGACTTGAGAAATTTTCAATTCGTTTAGACAATCGATTAACAAATTTTATTCGACTATCCTCATTAGAATTCTGGCATCAATTCTGCCGTATTGACTTTTCAACATTTCGATTGTATGAACGTACATGAATTGGTTGCAATAACTAGTCTTGGAACGAAAAATGACATCTCGTCGGAAATAAAAACGAAGGACTACAACTTTTGCCGATCGTTGCTTCTTTGGGCTGAGAAGGCAATTGAGTAGTAAAGCCCTTTTCTGATCAACTAAGCAGACCCTTATCATCCCTTATCAGCAGCATGCGCTTTATCGAAAGCGGATAAAGATGTCGTTGGTAGTTTTGAGAGAAAAATCCTTCGTGAGATATTCAGTCCCGTTTGCGTTGACTGGTTTTGGAGGAGAAGATTCAACCACGAACTATACGAGCTGTACAGCGACATTGACCTGGTCAAAAAAAACTGCGCATTGGAAAAGGATCTCAACCAACTTTGAGTGCGCAACTGGAGGCAGTTAGCTAAGGACCTGGGACCTGGCAAACCGGAAGGGGTTGTTGGTTAAGGCCTTGGTCCACCCTGGACTGGATTGCCACCTAAATAAGTAAGAAAATCATGCAATTGGTGAAATTTGAATCATTTATTAATTTTCTGATCTGAAGACAATTAAAAATTTCCGCTTTTGTCCTTTCAGTAGTCAATTTTGTTAACATTTCTGTAATGTACTTGAAACACTCGCCATCTTTCTTAAGAGCTTTAACATACTGTTTCATTAACCCTAATTTAATATGCAAAGGAGGCAATATTAAATGGTCTCTTGACACTTATCACATTCAGCCTCGCCGGGACCAAAGCCTCCCTCAAAGGCCAATCTTTCTTAACCCAGTGCTTAGATTTAGCTCTACTCTTCCATCACACTAATATTATAAATGCGAAAGTAACTCTGTCTGTCTGGCTGTTACCTTTTCACGGCTTAACCTCTAAACCAATCATAATGTTATTTGGTATACAGGTAGTCTGGGACCCGAGGAAGGACATAGGTACAGCTGCGGTCAAAAAAATAGCAGTATGAAACAACATACCAAACAATTTAATAAAATTAATACTTTTCTGTTTTAATTGTTATAAAAAGTTTTATTTTCATTAAACTACATTAATTCTAAGTGAAATTGTGGCAAAAAAGTTTTGTTCTGATAGTTAACATGAATAGAAACACAAATTTTGTTTCCAAGATAACGAGTTAGGTCGGTCAAAAAAATAGCAGTATTGTATGCATAACAATTTGGAAAATGTAGGTAATGGAATAAAATTTTGAATGAAGTGATAAAGAAAAAACTTAATATTTTGTAGAGGACCCCTTATTCTTGATCACAGCTTCACAGCGCCGCTTCATAGAATCGACCAAAGACTGACATCTCTGTAATGGCACATCTTCCCAAGCAGCCTTTACCACGGCCCAAAGTTGATTGTTATTTCTGGGTTTCGAAGCTGCAACCACCTTTTCGATATCTGCTCTATCTATTCTCTATTGGATTGAGGTTAGGCGATTGGAGAGGCCGGTCCATAACAGAGATATTGTTAACCCGAAACCATTCCTTAGCTTTTTTGCTGGTGTGTTTCGGGTCGTTGTCTTGTTGAAAGACTTATCTAATTGGCATTTCCTCCTCTGCATAAGGCAGCATGGTTCCCTGAAGTATATCAATATAAACATGCCGATCCATCATACTATTTATTCGGTATATGGGGCCTACACCATAGTATGAAAAGCAACCCCATATCATAATGCTAGAGCCACCATGTTTTACTGTCTTTCGCGCATACCCAGGCACGTATTCAGCGTTTGGTGGTCGTCGCAAATATTCACGGGAACCAGAGCCGCCATACAGGACGATTTTGCTTTCATCCGTCCACAATAGCCGTGTTTTTTTGAAACGTAGCTAGCCAGTAGTTGCTAGCAAAGTCAAATTTCACACGTAAAACAAATACAATAACCAGCTGGCTACAACTCTTGATTTTATCCGCAGCCAAAAGCAGCTGGCTAGGAATGTTGCGATATATCATGGCAAGGTGGCGCTTAAAGCGATTTGTAGAACATTTGACAGACTGCCGTGTACGAAAATTATATAACTTCAATTACTAAATGATGTTTCACAGAAATAATCCACTATATTATGATTTCATATCACTTTATGTAAATTATCCATTGAATAAATTACCGAAATTAATTGCTTTCACAATAAATAACAAAAAATCGATTTGGTTGAATGCCGAATACTTTGACAGTTCACACTTAACAGCTGATCGAAATCACACACATATGACCAAAATCACACACACCAACTTGGAGGTAAGTCAGCTGGGTTCGGCTGGCTGGGAATCGTTTTAATGAACGACTGGCTAGCTACGTTTCAAAAAAACACGCCTAATATATTCCGCCAATCTAGGGCCTGTCAACATGGGTCAGGGCAAACTGACATCTTTTGAAGTGGGTTTTTTTTTTGTTAAAAGTGGAACTTTTCTTGGGCTTCTGGCATTGAGATTGTTTCCTCTTAACACTGACAGTTCTGACAGTTTCCATACTTGAGCTTAGATTCGACTGTTTTTTTTTTTATCTCGATAGCGGGCATATTGGGTGAGACTTTCGAGCACCTTACAATTCTGTTTACCGATTTCGTAGACAAAACTTTTTTTCTTCCTCTGGTTTCGGCATTGTCCTTGTATTTTTTAGCATTTGCAATCATTTTTGCAGAAATATCAAGTGATTGCCTTCAGCAGGAAGGAGGCGAATGATTCGCCGTTGCTCCGGAGTGCAGTGTTTACCGCGGCCCGTACTATGAGTAAGTACCATTATATTTGGGTAAAAACAATGAAAACTTAACGATTTACATTGAGACTTGAATTCTCACAACACCAGTTAAAAAGCATACACCAAAGAAACTAGCGCGCACTGCCATTATTTTGACCGCTCAGAAACACGCATTAAATCCATTCAAGTGACGTTTGGAAAGAAACCATTTTGTGCACGAATAGGTATTTTCTTCGTGGAAATTTAAGACGCATTGTTCTAGTACCAGGAAATTCGTTAAAGGAAGTAATAGATTATTCATATCTCACTCTGTACTAAAATATGTTGTTCCAGAGGTTGCACTGCTACTATTTTGACCGCAACTGTATATTTTTTATTTTTTTTTTATTGGTATAAATTACATGATAGTATATACATACTAGTTAAGATTACGTAAAGAGAAAAAAGCATGGCTTTATATTGCCGTCTGCCGATAATTTGACATTTCATGATTCGTTTCATAAATTAAAAATAAAGATATAATTAAAACATTAAGCTTACTTGGTATACAACTCATGGATAACAAGAAAAAATAATTCTGATTATACTTGTTTAAGTTACTTCCGCATTTGATATGTTACAATTTTTATATTTTATAAATATATATAAATTATTAAATATATTATAAATTTTATAAATTCACAAAGCTATTGCGATACTTATAGGTATGCATAATATATTTCGAGAGCAGCAGACAAACCGTTTAACAACTCTTTCGATTCCTGAAGTGTGAGAAAGCTCTTGGAGAAATACAGTCTTCTAATTTCGAGAAGTATTGGACATTCTGCAAGGAAGTGGAAAACGCCTTCAGCCACGTTTCAGTTACAGAGGCTGCAAGTTGTTCGAAGATCCTCTCTGTACGGTATAAAATGTAGGCCCAAAGTCTCTGTTCTGATTTTGAAGATTGTGCTAATTTAATAAGTTGTCAATTCATTACTGAAATAGTTATGAGTGGTCAGTGAATGATTTAGCGTTCTATATAGGCTTCTATGTAGATGCGGACGTTTGCGCCCTGTTAAGGCAGTTTTCATAGAAACGTTCATCTATTTGTGCTATCCACTGGTAAAATTTGTTTTGCCATTCATTGACATTTCCTAGAGTTAGGTTTAGTTCAACATCATATTCTGCTGCAAGATCGATCCAGTCACTAAAAGCCGTTAATTTACAGCGGAAAGCATATCTTAGTAGTTGGTTCTGGAGATTGGTGCTATGACGGTTCATTACCTTAACAATCAGTATTAGCCTTCAGATTTTTATAATAGATTTGCGGGGTTCCTGACTCTACGTAAATCACATAGTTAGGCACTGTTGTTGGGAGTTTAAAGACGCTGTAAACTTTCAAATTGTTTGATTTTTTTAAATCCGAAGATTTGATTTGCAGCAAAGACAAGCGTTAATAGTGGCATTGAAAATCTTAAATTGGAATGCAGTATCCACATTCTTGTTGCAATAAAATTTTGGCCACATGAGGTTTATTGCTGTTTTTGCCTTGACTATTTTATCTTCCACATGTAGACGCAAGTCAGCATTGTGGGTTAGTAGAAATTCTAGATCCTGCCAGTTGCCAACTTTCATTTGGTAATTTTCTGATGCGTGTTGAGTGCTGGAAAATCATGATTTTCGACTTTGCAGTATTGACTTGCAGGTCCCAGCTTTCGCAGTACTGCTTTAGTTTATTAATCTGCAGCTGCAGCGTATGTGGGTTATCTGTAAGGATAACGAGGTCATCAGCATATAGCAGGACATTGACTAGGACGTCTCCGACAACAACACCATCAGCAGTGGCGGATTAACCCTAAGGCAAACTAGGCAATTGCCTAGGGGCGCGAGGTTACAAGGGGCGCCTGCCCAAGGTTTTGAAAAATAAACATAACAAATTAAAAATATTCTTCAATACTAGAGATTCCGTATCGTGTTTTCTTGATGTTTACTACAACGATTTAGAAAAGTACTTGGTGGGTGAATGCATCCATCTTCGCTCTTATTTAACAACTTTAGCTCGAAACGATGTACTGCCTCGAACAAGCAACACATTTTAAAAGATTATAAGAAAAGAAGAACTTGAGACAATCTACCCCAGCCCAATATAGATATAGCCTTAAGAAAGTGCGTATCGGCAGCAGGCAGCAATTGCAGTGGTGAGAGGAGTTTTTCCTGTCTTAAAAGAGTAAAAAATTATCTTCGAGCGACCGTGGCTGGAAAAACATTAAATTCTTTGGCAATACTAAACATCGAATCCGACTTTATGCTTTCTTTAAACTATTGTATGATGATATTATTGATAATTTTGCAAGCCCAAAATGTAGACGCAGACATTTTTAATTTTTTTTTTTCACACATTTTCTTGAATGTAAAGTTAATAATAAATATACATACATACATATTCAAAACTCTATTTTTGTTTTTTTATCAAATATTAATATTTATTTTAGGGTGGCTGCCAGAAGGGCGCCGATTAGATGCTTTGCCTAGGGCGCTCTATTCATTTAATCCGCCACTGACCATCAGGCAAGTATTCATGCACGTCATCAATGAAAAGTGAGCAAAGAACGGGGCTAAGAACGCAACCTTGAGGAACGCCAGTCTCTGTCATAAAAAAATTGGACATCTCATTTCCGTTCCACCGTTCGACCGCAACTGTATATATAAGAAGTAAAATCATAGGGGATACTTGTATCCCAAAAACTCGTGCTGCTAGATAAAAAGCGAAATCCCTCTTAACGGACACCCCTTTTAAGTGGAAAATTCCCATAAGTGGACAAGATTTACTCTAATGGTAGGCTGGTATGACTTTGTATGAGTTTCTTTTCCTCTTAAGTGGACGATTCTATTAAGTGGACATGGACAGCATTTTCACATTTATTTGAGTAAAAACATTCCCTTAAATGGACGATATGAGTTATTCGTATGAAAATGAGATTTTTTTTACGAAACGATCAGTTTTCGCTTATGTCTAAAGATCATTGTATACATAAGTACATATGTAATATTTGTTTGACAGCAGTACAAGCACATGCATGTGTGAACGGGGATGTACACACAAATTATACAGGAAAATCTCTCATCTTGCATTCGGCTTAAAGGAATGAATGTGTAAGTTTTGTTTGTATAGCGTTAACTTGTAGGAATAGATCTCCATAATGTAAAGGACAATCAATAGGAAGTTTTTGTTTATTAGCAGCAGGCGGACAGTATTTTGTTTTTGTTGTTGGAGTGCGCTCCATAGGAAAATTGGGTGTTGGTTGGAAAATCATTTGTGACCAGCATATTGAAAAACAAAAAATCCGTTGCTTGCTGAATGGAGCACTGCTGTCACGAATGAAATACAAACACGGAGGTTTCATAGCAGCGATGTAAAAAAGGTTGGTACAGCGGTTTTGATTTTCACAGGCTGTGTTTGTTTGTATTTAGGGATGTCACCTCGTACAGCCTTAATTATGGAGCCGCTTTCAACAAATGGGGTGCCGTTGGATTAATCTTTATCCAGAGTGTGTCCTAAGGCTATGTAACGTCACAGTACATGGTCTATGGACGCATTAAGATGGCGGATTACCTTTTTTATTTTTACAACCGTCTTGCTAGTGGTATCAAAAAAGGGCTTGGCGAGTAAAATACGCTACGCTATGATGTCATTCTAAATTCTATATGGTGGACGCACAAAGATGGGGTTTTACCGTTATCTTTACTTCCACCTTAATATGGGTATCAAATGAAAGGGTTTGATAAGTAGAATACGACTTTGCCTACCTTTTTACACTTTACATATTTTCTAAAACTAAATAAATAATTAAGTTAGAAAAACTTAAACCCGACTACGGGAAATACTAACTAAAAAGTACGAAACGATTATGTTCAGAGTATAGCCGTGGTCGCATGCCACTTTGCCCTATATATGCATGCGTAGCGTACTTATGTAACAGTTCGGCTGAAAATTTCGTATCGTTTTAAAGAAAAAAACTTTTTTTTTGAAAAATTCGATTTTATTATTCAATATAGTGGCCTTTGAGGCCGATACACCGATTATAACGATCTTTCAACTTTTCGATACCATTTTTGTAGTGCGATTTGTCTTTTGCTTCAAAATAGGCCTCGGCGATTACCTCTTCATCGGCGCTAAATTTCTTTCCAGCGAGCATACTCTTAAGGTTTGAGAACAGGAAAAAGTCACTGGGGGCCAGATCTGGAGAATACGGTGGATGCGGAAGCAATTCCAAGCCCAATTCATACAATTTTGCCATCGTTTTCATTTGTTTATGGTGCATTGATTTGTGATATGGTGCATTGTCTTGATGAAACAGCACTTTCTTCTTCTTCAGATGGAGGCGTTTTTCTGCGATTTCCTCCTTCAAACGCTCCAATAACGCTGCTGTGTAATAGTCGCTATTGATGGTTTTCACCTTTTTGAGATAGATGGATGCCATAACTTTGCCAGCTGACTGTTGAGTCTTTCCACGCTTTGGATTCGGTTCACCGCGTGCAGTCCACTCGGCAGACTGTCGATTGGATTCCGGAGTGAAATGATGGAGCCATGTTTTATCCATTGTCACATATCGATGCAAAAATTCGGCTTTATTACGATTGAACAGCTTCAAACACTGCTCAGAATCATCAATTCGTTGTTGTTTTTGGTCGATGGCACCCACTTTGCACAGAGCTTTCGCATACCCAAATATTCATTAACGATATGTCCAGCATGCTCCGTTGATAACTTGAGAGTGTCAGCTATCTCGATCAACTTCATTTTACGGTCATCCAAAATCATTTCGTGGATTTTGTTGATATTTTCGTCCTTAAGAGCCTCTTTTGGACGTCCACTGTGTTCATCGTCTTCGGTGCCCATATGGCCTGTACGGAATTTAGCAAACCACTTACGAATGATTGCTTCGCCTGGCGCAGGGTCCGGATAACACTCCTCAAGCCATTTTTTGGCATCAGCAGCATTATTTTATTTTCATAAAAAACAGTGTTTCATTAACACGCGAAATTCCGTTTTATCCTTTTTTTCAAAATAACAAAAGTTGCTTCACTCAAAATACTATAATTCACAAACTAGAAGTCCAGCAGCTGTCAAATTTATACACGTGTCTTTTGTAGGTTGGTACTAACTAAAAATGATATGGATGTAATTCTAGTGGCGCCCTCTCATTGGACCGATACGAACTTTTCAGCCGAACTGTTATATAAAGACGTTATTAAAGGGTGATTTTTTAAGAGGTTGAGAACTTTTTTTAAAAAAAAAACACAAAAAATTCGAAAAAATGAATGAAATATTTATTTGAATCGATAGTTTGAACCTTGCAATTTAATGTTTAAAGATAATTTCATGCAAATGTTGACCGCGGCTGCACATATCGGCCGGTATCTCACGAATGAATGCATGGATGTTGGCTTCCAGTGCGTCAATCGAAGCGGGCTTGTCCCTATAGACATTAGCCTTGACATACCCCCACAAAAAATAATCTAATGGTGTCAAATCGCACGATCTAGGCGGCCAATTGACCGGCCCGAAACGTGAAATTAACTGTTCACCAAACTCGCCTCGCAATTGCGCCATTGTTTCGCGTGCTGTGTGGCATGTGGCACCGTCTTGTTGAAACCACATATCATGCAAGTCAAGAACTTCCATTTCGGGCAAAAAAAAGTTTGTTATCATCGCTCGGTAGCGTTCACCATTGACAGTAACGCTGCGATTCGCATCATCTTTGAAGAAATATGGCCCAATAATGCCGCCGGCCCATAAACCGCACCAAACAGTGGCTTTTTCGGGATGCATTGGTAGCTGTTGCAATGCTTCTGGCTGATCTTCACTCCAAATGCGGCAATTTTGCTTATTTACGTACCCATTCAACCAAAAATAAGCCTCATCGCTGAACACAATTTTTCGATAAAAAAGCGGATCGAACCGAGCACGAATTTTGATAGTAAAATTCAATAATTTGCAAGCGTTGTTCATTTGTAAGACGATCCATGGTTAAATTGCAAACCAAACTGAAGCTGTTTGACAGTGACACAAGGTACTAAACACACGTCAGCTGTCAAAACCAGTGTTGCCAAAACCAAACCAGCTAAAAAATCACCCTTTATAACGACGTTGTCGGGTTTTAGTTTCTGAACTAAAATCTTTATTATTTTTCCTTTAAAGCGGACAAAAAACTCCGGTCCCGTGGCTGTCCACTTAAGAGAGATTTCACTGTAGTAAGAAACAATTGTAAAACCGCACGCAACAGAAAAAAGTGTGATTTTGTTTCCCAGCGATTTCAACATTAACATTGTATGATGTATGTATGTATCTACATTCCTATATATGTACATACCTATATACGTACAGTGGCAAAAGAGTTAAAAACCGATATTTGCCAGCAAAAACCCACCATGTTCACGCCAGAAGAACAATAAAAAGAGTGCGAAATAATAAAATTTCTAGCTCAATATTTATACAAAAACAAGCAAAAAAAAAAAAAAAACAAAAAAATCACAAAACACACAATAAATCTTATTTCAAAATGTATTCCTCTGTCAATTTAGATCATATTTCAAAACCCCAACCAACTTGATATACAACATTCTCTGTATAATACCCATCTACATATACAAACATATACAAACATATACGAGCATATACATATGTATGTAAATACCAATGTGTACACAATTTTCATACAAAAAAAAAAAAAAACACAACCTCTTCCCGGAACCTTGGCAAAGGACTCTGTTTAAGCAAATCTGCGTAAATTTGTTTGTAATAAACAGCTCATTCGCAAAAAGTGAAAATATAAAAGCATTTGGCTTGAGTGTGTAGGTGTGTGCGGGTTTCCCACAAAAGGGGCAAAATGAGAAAACGAAAAAAAAAAAAAAAACAGATCTCAGCCAGAGATGTGGGAACCATAAGCAACCAAGGAATCATATTTTGGTCGTCGAAATGATGCTTTATTTGCAATTTGCAAATGATACTCATATCGATGTTAGCTCTTGTCCCCATTTCTTTTTTCCTTATAGGTTTTTTTGTTTTTACTATTTGGAAAGGACAACGAAAAAAAACAACCGAAACCAAAACGAATATTAAATCAGTTTGGTTTATTTGGAAGTTTGGAAGATGGCGTTGGGACACACATACATACATACATACAGCGTCGTAGCTAGGGGCTGGCCAGGGGGGCGGCTGCCAGAGGCGCAGCCCTCAGGGGGGCGCACTTTACAGAGCCACAAGCACACGAAATTAAAACATAATGCTAGGCTAACGCACATAAAAAAAAAACTTGAACTTGATTAGAATAGGCGCCTCCACAGATTAGGAACGGCGCCCCTTACTTAAGGGGTTACATGGGTTTCCTCGGGTAAAAATCGGCTAATTTTTAACAGTTTTTTTTTATACAAAAAATAAAATATTTCAATCAATCTTTTTTTGGCCTTAAATATACACATTTGACACATTTGACACATTTATACGCGTTGACAGCAGAACTCATGACAGGATCAACTGAATTAAAAAAAAAAGATACGCATTTTAGTTAATATCTTAATCTAGAACTTGGACGGAGGAAAAAACAGAAAAGTAAAAATTGGATTCAACCGACTTTGAAAATACAGTTTCGAGAAAAACGTGTTTTAAATTTTGAGTGACAATAAAACTGAGCCCAACTTGCATTGAGTGCGCGACTTCCCAAGGCTCTATCGCTGGAACTATTACTCCGATCGACTTGAAAATTTAGGACAATATTCTAGAGATGTTGTAGACATAAGACATAAGAAAAATTACATTTTTTTTGGACTAAAATTTGCAGCATGTGGTAATTTCTTACTCTCCTATTAGATCTCTCTTCTGTAACGAACTACGAAAAATCTTCGTACGGGAACAGAGTTTGACTGATTTCGGTAGAATTTCGTAGTTTTAACAGTTTTGGATAGGTATGCGAACAGGCCTCATCATCACTTGCCTTGTGGATTTTTTGAATGATTTCAGAAAAAATCAAATAGAGCTGTGTATTGATTTAGCAAAAAATCGTATAAACGAGATGTCGATAGAACCGTAATTTTTTAAAAAGCGTGAACGAAATGTTAAAAAATGTTCGACGAAAGGGCTAAGGACCTCAAAAGTTTAAAATTCAGCTTTACTAGACCAGAGGTTCAGAATTTTGGATTTTCTGCCACAAAGCCATTTAAAAGAGTAAAACTTTTCTAACTTTTAAGTTCAACACATTCGATTCAAAAGCCCAGTCTGTTTTTAAGTGCGGATATTTTATCTCACTGTAAACGTGGTTATGGAAAATAGCAGCCAAATAAGCTAATTTCATTAACCATTGCTCATCATGCAATAGTTCAACAAGCGTACTAACGGATGCAGAAGTGGGCTGTTCGGCGAATATTATCTTAAGTTCGTTGCACAATTCAAATTACCTGGATAAAACTTTTCCTCTGGAATGCTATCTCACTTCCGTGTGTAGAAGACTTATTACTATTTTTGACGAACGTTTTAGTTAATTTTCTAATGGAACTTGGAACCCCTTTGACCAGTCCACGGAACCTTAGGGTTTGGGAAACGCTGCACTAGACATAGACACACTTATTCAGCAAATGGGACGGAGATTTCAAAGTTTATCTGCCGTAGCTTCTGATTTTGGTTTCCTAATAGGACTTTCGTTACACGAAACCTTAAGCTTCACTGAAGACGCTGCTAGTCTAGCATTAAAATAGAAAGATGGTTTGGAAGCCGACTACATATGTATGTATATGTATAGTTGTGTTTAGCGATTGAAAGACCATATTATTGACATTGGCTTCAAGCCTGAAAAGTAAGCTTTACGAGATTTTATAATGCATAAATGAATGAACTCGTATTGTATTGTTTCCCTTCCTACATAGTAGTAAGTATGATAATTTTATGCTTAAATGTATACATAATTTAAATTACACTTTGAAAGTTATTGTGTTGTTTCTCTTGCTAAAAAATAAGTCTTGGGGCGCAAAATTCAAATCTTGCCAGCGGCGCTCATGACCCTAGCTACGACACTGCATACATACATACATACACCGCTAAGTATTATTCTGCTCGCATAATATGTTTGTATACATTTATTGCGGCTACGCATTATTAACAGGTGTTGGTACTTTTATTAAGTCTAGCTTTGTATGTACAAGTATATACATATCTACCTTATTCAATTTAAAAAAATTAATTTAAAACAAAGATACTTGTATGGTGTCGTCCCATTAGGGATTTCATCATGTAAAATGTGAATTCGAGAACTTTATTTTTTAGACAATGGAATTTTCCATAACCAAATCGCAAAGTGGCTGCCCTATGTCCTCGATAGCCTCACGAATTTTATCTTTGAGGTCTTGAATCGACGCTGGGCTGTTGGCGTAAACATTATCTTTCACGTGGCCCCAAAGGAAGAAGTCGCAAGGTGTTAAATCACAAGATCTCGGTGGCCAATTGTGATCACCTCTTCGAGAGATAACACGGTCCGGAAACTTTTCCCGTAAAAGGTCAATGGTTTCGTTGCTTGTGTGGCATCTTGTTGAAAGTAAACGTTGTCCAGATCAATACCATCCAACTCCGACCATAAAAAATCATTAATCATCTCTCGATAGCGCAATCCATTCACCGTAACTGTTGATCCAACCTCATTTTCGAAAAAGTAAGGTCCAATGACACCGCCGGACCATAAACCGCACCAAACAGTCACACGTTGAGGATGGAGAGGCTTCTCAACAATAACTCTTGGGTTTTCCGAGCGACAATTTTGCTTGTTGACGTAGCCACCGAGGTGGAAATGGGCCTCATCAGTCAAGATGATTTTTCGATGGAATTCCGGATAATTTTCAGGCATTTCAAGGACCCAATCAGCAAAGACACGACGTTGTTGATGATCGGCCGGCTTGAGTTCTTGTGTTAACTGAACTTTAAAAGCCTTAAGACCCAAGTCTTTATGCAAAATACGGTGTAATGACGTTTGTGGAATGCCCAATACCAAAGAACGACGAGGAATGGACAAACCTGGGTTTTCTTCAACAGCAGCAATATTGTCAGTTGTTCTTGAGCGACGTGCACGGGTTTTATTCTTCACATCACTAACTTGTCCCAACAGCTCGAATTTTTCCACCAATTTCTGTATTGCGGTCCGACAAGGTACTTCACGACGACCAAAAAATGCTTTAGTTTTGCGAACTGGGACTGCAAGATTTTCACCATTTTTGTAGTGAATTTTAATAATTTCAATGCGTTGTTGAAGCGTGTATCGCTCCATTTTTAGTACTGGCGTAGTTTCTACTTGTCAAATGTCAAAGAATAAAAGCTTCAAAAGTGACAGCTACCGAAATAGCGGGCCATTCACAATAACACCTCTCATTGGAAAACCCTATATAAAACAAAATGTCACCACGGCTCTGGCGGCAGACCTCCATCTGCTTGTATTTTAGATGACGCTGAGGCGTAATTGCGGCTGACAGCACCTCAAGCCCTTATTTTTCAAAAAAATATTATACTTTGCCACTGACAACACCCGTTGTCGGTACAGTACCTTCCTGCTGTTTTCTGATACACAGATTCAGATGGTTTTAAAAAAGTTTGGTTGCACAAGTAAGCCGTGACAGTCTCTTCAAGCTGCAAGGGTACTGTCAACACCCCACCTACCCAGTTGTGTAATTTTTTTTTACTGGGTTAATTTGTATAGGTAATTTGATAATGTCATTTGAAAAAGATCAGGAACGCATTCAACAGTTATTGACACGATATAAGTGAAGATTCAAGTGAAGAGACGGACTTCATTGATACGGATGATGGCGAATTTGTTAAAACAAAAAATTGTTTCAAAAATTAATACGGAAAGCACTATTTTGGAAAGGACGTCTAGAAACTCTATAAAGGGTTCTTAAAGTTAATTCTTTTAACATTGTTCCAACCCAGCCCCATATCATAATGACAATTTCACCATAGAACCACTTACCAGAGGAAAGATAAGCGTAATAAAGTGAAATCATGATGGGGTGTTGTCAGCACCCCACCTACCTACTTACGTTACTATTACTCACCTACCTACTTAAAGGTTAATGTGTCAAATTATCTCGTCCTTCAGTTCTTGAATGGTTGTTGTCTTATTTATTTATTTTTATTTAACTTATTTTTCAACGGCAATATGCGTAGAAATACAGTGAAAGCGTTCCTAACGGACACTTCTATTAGACGGACACCCATCTTTCGCGGACATATTCTCTTAAATCATTTTGTTTTATATTTTTCGGAACAATTTTACCTCTCTTGGATGGATCCCCTTTTAACCGAACGCGGACAATATATTTTTATGAATTGTGAAAAACGCCTCTCTTAGCCGGACAAAATTATGTTGTAAATTGTAAGTCATATAAAGCCCAAAGTTGGAATTCCCCGGAAAAAGTGTTTGCGATTTTCGTTAATTCTGTCTGCATTCTTTTACTGTTTTGGCAAGTTGAAGTGAGTCTTATTCCGATTGAGAAGAATTTCTCGCAGTTAACAATGGACATGGCGAAAGAGAATACAGAGTGCGAGATTGATATTGATTGTACGAGTAGCGAAACAGTAGGCGTAATTATTGACAACAATGATACGGATCTGGGGTTTCTTGTGAGGTACACTTAAATAAAACCGCCGTTAGTGGCCTGCTTTTGTAAGACTGGGGCTTCGCACTTTGGGTCCTGATGTTATGGGGATGAGCACGGTTCATATTCTCTCCCCCTACCCGAGATTCTCCATTTCATTAAGGGGACAACAAAATTCGGCTATGCGGTTTAAGGGAAGCACTACAATAAACCGTTTAGGTGCCTCAGTGCTCGGGATGATTATCCCCCCACCACCAAATCAATCCATTCATGGTCACAAACGGACCTGCTTCATTTTCAATAAATTAAGGCCCAATGATGCCTCCTGCCTAGAAACCGCACGAAACAGTAAGACATTGTATATATGTAGAGAGGCTTCTTTTCAGTCATTTTTGGATTATCTGATCCCCAAATGCGGTAACTGTGGTTATTAAGGAAGCCTTGAAGACGGAAATATGCCTCATCGCTCAGAATTAATGTTCCATGAAATTCTGAATGAATTTCCAACACCCAATTAACACAGTTACAACCCTGCTGATAATCGTTACGCTTCAGTTCTTGCGTCTACTGAACGTTATTGCTTTTAACTTTTCGAACAGCAGCTACATTTCAATGCGTCGAGTCACGTCGGTCATTCAAGGGCGCGTCGTCCTATTTTTATTAATGGCGTGAGCTTCACTTGTCGTCTGTTAACACATTTTTGACAAGTGGAAGAATAGCAGACCTTACAAAGGAAAGGCCAATAATTGACGTGTGCTTCATGTTGCATCCTTCAAACTATGACATACAAAATATTTGACAGATATGTCATTTAATAGTTTGTGTTTGACAGCCATTGAAACTTCAACAGCTTTTTTATTTTTTTATTTTTTCATATATGAAGAAAAGTGAATCCTGAAAAAGAAAAGGAGCATCCCGGACGACCAATTGAGGTCACCACACCAGAAATGTGGGCGCGATGGGTGCCCCAATTGCTCACTTCACTTCGCACCAATGTCTGGACATGTTCAAGTGCAATTCGAACGTCTTGTCGTAACTGCTGATGAAACTTGAATCCATTACTAGGTACATGCAAGAAATGAAAGAATTCTAAAAAAAATGGTTTACTGCTGGCCAACGTGCACTAAAGATAGTTCCATCATCGGCCGAAAAGGTCATGGGCACCGTTTTTACGGATTCTAAGAGAATAATACACATCGAAACCATATGCCAAGTTATTGGACAGATTTAACGCGGAGTTGATGAAAAAACGTCCTCGTTTGGGAAAAAAATGACAATGCCTCGTTTCACACCTCCGCCATCGCAACAGTGAAAGTGAAGGAATTGCGCTACGAATTACTGCGCCATCCACCATGTCATCCAAATGTATCCCTTTGGGGCTATTTTCTGTTTCTAAAACTGAATAAATGGTTCGGAGTTAATAGATTCGCAACAAATGAAGAGGACATCACCGCTAAAGAGGCCTATTCGAGGCAGGGTTCCCGTTATTCTGGCGGCTTAAAAAAGTTGCGCAGCGCTGGGCTAAGTGAGATGATCTCGAGCGCTTCTCGTTATAACATAAGTGTATGTACAAATTAACCGGTCGATAACCACTGCGTCCTTTGGAGCTATGACCTCGTTACCGTGAACAAGACCCTCCCTCGTTCTGTTATTCGCACCACCGACTTGTTCAACTTGTCTGAACTTATCGCCCGTCGTGATTAGCTTGCGCTTTGCATTCCTGGAATGCATCAGTTTTCTTAGGCTGGCCCATTTTCTGTCTAACTGTGAATGTTTTAGCGGCATTCTCGACCACCTTCGTCGAATTTTGAATGCTCTGCGTATTCCGCTGAAGTGGTTTGGCTTCACTGTTCATCTTGATTCTTGAAGTCTAGACATGGCATGTCAAGACATGTCAAAACTAGACATGGCTCTATACAGTTCATCTCACCAGATGCTGTCATAGGCGGCCTTGAAATCGATGAACAGACAGGCGGTGGGTATCGATTTGGACTTTTTTTTTTTCAGGATCTGGCTAAGTACAAATTTGGTCGATGGTGGACTTTCCTGGCCTGAAACCGCACCGATAGGGGCCAATTAGGTTGTTGACGAAAGGCTTCATTCATTCACACAATATGACAGATAGGATCTTGTTGGCGATGTTGAGGAGACTGATGCCTTTGTAAGTGGAGCAGTTGAGAGGGTCTCCTTTCTTGTGCAAACAATACTGAGATTCCATTCATCAGGCATACTTTCATCTGAGAAAATCTCAGAGATGAGCTGGTGTATGCTCTCTACCAAGTCATCTCCAGCTGCTTAAAAAAGCTCTTGCGATCCTTCGAATGAATTTAAAAATAAAGGGGACTTTATAATTCACCGCGCTTAAATAAATAGAAATAGATGCGGTAATACAAACTTCATGGTAATGCAACTGTCTCTATTTTAATGTCCATGATAGTATGTTATAAGACAGAATATACAAAAGGTCATTGGATTTTTAAGTAAACAAGCTTGTCATTTTGACACAAAACTTATCCTGGCTACCTACGTTACGTACGCTATCCCACTCTGTTCCTCTCTATACGGTTATGTATTTTTTTTTTTTTAAATTAAATTTTGCTAGGATTGTGCAGATGAATGATTTTGGAGTTTTTTTTTTGTTCATTCGAATGAGGGGAGTCGTATATTGATTTTTCAAATTCTATTTTATAGAGATTCCTTAATTCGATTATTTGGGTTCTTTGGTAGACCGAAATGTAATATTAGAACGTATGGCAATAAAATAATAATAAAATGTATTTTGATGCGGAAACTTGATTTTTGTTTCAGGTTTAACTTTTAAATAAACATACATAGACATAGTACGTATGTATGTATACGAAAGAATATCCGAACAAATGTCAAAAGTTTTTACCGACTTTAATATGATATTTGAATTGATGCCTCGATGGTTATTAAATAGACAAAAAATTGGAAAGAAACATTTGCATAAATAAGCTTTGTGTGCTTCCCGGAAGCTCTTGATCATTTAAATACGATTTTTATTTTTATATTCATAATTTTTAAATTATTCTTAAATATATCATTCTTGGCAGATATTTTTAATCGTTGCATATTTGCAGGACTACAGGCCCATATCACTTCTTCCAGTTTTCAGTAAAATCTTCGAAAAACTTGTAAATAATATACAGTAGAATCCGCTTAAGACGCTCTTCAAGGGACCGAAAGAAAATAGCGTGTTAAGCGGGAAAAACTAAAAAATAACATCCAGTTAAACAAAAGGTTTTTTTTATGACAAAAGTTGAAATTATACATATGTATGTATGTATTAGTACATTACTTTTATATGGGTAGTTACATGCATGTGCATTTGAACTGGCCACCGAAGGTTTCGATAGTGATTCTTCTTCAGCTCCTCCTCCTGGTTCAACCATTGAAGCGCTATCACTTATGAGTTCTTCTAAATTGCGGGGACCAGTTGTAACTAGGTAATCATCAACAGAAGCATAATCAGGAGACTCTTGTAACTCTTCAATATTTTCCGATGGGATATCAGAGTCATCTGGGCTAGGATAATCTGTCCAACAGAAGCCAGCCTTACTAAAACAGTTTTTGATCACGTCTTGCTAAATTTCGTTCCATAATGATTATACGAGGGGTATAATTTCAAAACTCTTCTACTCCACTTTTTTTCAAAAATGAGATAAGTATGAGATAGTGTTCTTTAGAAGGGCCTTCATCTGAGGCTAAAATAAAATTTATCAAATCGTTTTATTTCCTATACTTTTGAGTACTTAAAAAGTAAAGTTGTTTTAAAAACTACGGTATTCCACTCAGTCGTTTAATTCAAAACTCATTTATTCCTATACAAACCAAATTCTGCACCAAAACTCTTCTTTTCCTATTCCAATCAAAGTAGCCGCTTTCAAAACTCGTGTATTCCAATGAAATTGAAGAAGGCGGGAATCTTTGTTATTTTCAGGTATTCATGTATTAAACTATAGGTCTGTTCCCGTACTTTCTACACTAAAATTTGTAGATTCTCAAATTTCAAGGAGTGGGGGTAAACATCTGTCAGAAAGAGGGAAAAGTGTGCAAAAGTACAGGAAAGCATTAACAACAAAAAACGAAAACTGTATGACGCTTGACAGATTTGACAGTTTCATAAAGCTGCCCAAAGAAATTTCTTGGGCTAAAATCGGCAGAATGGGGAAATTTCTTACTCTCTTGTTAGACGCTCTCTTCTGTCGAAAACAATGAAAAATCTTCGTACGTGAACAGGATTTGACTGATTTTTGTAGTTTTGCGTACTTTTGCGCTGTTTTTGACAGTACGGGAACAGACCTATTAGTGTTGCAATATTCTCGTGAAGAAAACATCTTTGGTGAGTTCGCAGATGAAATAAAGTTTTATAAGTCAATTTTTATTTAATAATTAAATTAAATATATGTTATTAATAGATCATGAGCCATTTGAATTTGTGAACGAAGTTGCGTTAGGAAAAGGGCGAAACAAATTTCGCATTTTCTCAGCCAAAAAAGCCGAAGAAAGGAATAAAAAGTAAGAAATGATTGTATGCGTTACATTTCTTCAAATCAGTATTAATACCCCTAATTATTTTTATAGGTATTCTGGTATAAGTATTCAGGTATTTAAAAGTAAACCAAAATTAATTAAATCGAAAAAAAGTTTACTTTCTTTTCAAAACTCCTCTTTCCCTAAATAGGTTGAATCAAAAGTCAACTATTCCAATCGTTATTTTCAAAACTCTTCTTTTCCAAATTAAATTGTGTTTTTATAATTTTTAGGTTTACCTTATAGGTTCAAAACCATAAGAAATGGATAAAGATCATTCCAAACTTACAATCTAACTTTTAAAACAATCTTTAATATCATTTTAGATGCTTTTAACAGTTTTTTTTCGTTTTACTCAAAATTCTCAAAAGTGGAAAAGAAGAGTTTTGAAATTATACCCCTCATACGTAGTGAATGGAGCCGAACACTGACAAAAGTAACGACCACAAAAGCGCCTTTGTTTGCGAAAAACAAAATAAAAACATATAAGACCGGCGGTGACCATGGGAAAAACATCCAAAAACAAAAAAATACGAATTTTGGCGAAGTGTATCGTGTCGCTGTGTGAGCGTATTAAGCGGGAAATAAAGCGTATTAACCGTATTTTTTTTCATACGAATTCTAGTCGGAATGAAGGGACCGGAGAAAAAGAGCGTTAAAAGCGGGATAGCGTCTTAAGCGGATTCTATTGTAATTGTACGATTTTTAAACAAAACCAAGTTTTTTAACCCACATCAATTCGGCTTTCAGAAAGGTAGATTGACTGAAGATGTGCTATTGCAGTTTTTGTTCATATGTCAAACCACGATGGGAAAAATATACGGCTGGTTTATTTATTGATACATATTACTCTTTGATGCTGAGCAAAATGGAAAAGCTGGATTTCGCCGTTTCGTACTGGATTGGTTTAGGTCACGCTTGAAACATAGGTTGCAGAGAGTGAAGATACACAGGCTACCATAAATAGGTTAACATACTTTTTGCATTCGCCTGGAGTTATTTTTGCCCACTCGGACTCGATTAGATTTCGAGGAGTCTTCCCAGCAATCCTTAATTTCAACAGAGACCAGACGTTCTCGATGGGCGACAAGTCAGGGCTCTGCGGTTTTGTTGTTGTCTTGAATGTGTTTTAAGACGATTTTTGCACGATGGATTGGGGCATTGTCGTGCTGTAGGATGAAATCATCTCCAATGAGCCTTTGTCCTTCAAGTATTATCACATCTTTTAAAATATTTAAGTAGACTGCACCTGTGACTCTTCCCTCCAATACTATAATTTCGCCGACGCCATTGGAGCAAATGCATCATGATTCCTTTGTCTTGACCTTTAAAAGTTGGTTTAACGCATTTGTAGGCAAGTACTTCCTCCTTTTTTTTGCCAGACGTAAGTTCGGCCATGACTATGCTTTAATCGAATCATGAATTCATCCGTCCAGAGTACTTTATCCTGAAACTCAATGGGTTTTAAAACATTTTCAGCGTAAAACTGCATTCTTTTCACCACATTTTGCTTACTTATATACTTACTTTACGCGCAACACATCCATTTTTGTCATCTTCATGTAATCTGCGACGAATAGTTTGGTTCGATGGAGGTGTTGGGTCCTTATTTTGTAGGATGGCTCTTATTTCAGCATTGGAAATGGATTTGATTTTCTTATCCTCCCGTACTGAAGTCATTCTGGGGCGACCAGGCCTAGGAATCGGTTCTGTTCTCTTTTAATTTTTAAAGGCTTTAATTTCTTTGAAAACAGATGTCGGTGATTTTTCAAATAATTTCGCGAAATCTCTAATTGTTTTGCCCTCTCGATTAAGTTTAATAATTAGTTTTCTTTCCTCAGCAGTCAAGTACTTGAATTTACCCATTCTCGTGTGTGTTTTTTTTTTAAATAAAGTTCCGGAACTGGGTTTAAAGGAGGAAATGGAAGAAAATTAACTGTTGATGCAATCCTCTGATTACAAATTAAAACATACCTAAAATCAGATTCGTTATACTCCTTCCAATCAATCCTGATCGCAAAAAAGGAATCCTTACGTTTGATTGAAAAAAAACACAGCTACGCAATAATGTTAACCTACTTCTGGCTTAACACAAACTGATCGTACAACGTTAAAGTGTGAACAGCTTTAGATCAAGGACAAAAAAAAAACTTTTTGAACAAGTGAGTTATAAGGCAGCCAATCTAATATATACCAATTAAAGTTGGTTTGTTCGTCTCTTATGCGTTCGCGTATCGTTCATCTGATTGTCGTTGAAACTTTGGCAAGTTATTATCTGAACTGTGTTCGCAAAGTTTCTGGAATCGGTTCAGTAGATAGTTTCAGAGATTACCCCTTACATACAAATTTCAACTCTTATTTCAGAAACCTACCGCGGCGTGCATAAAACAACTCCATTTTTAGGGATGGATATATGGATATAAAGTATGAGGCAATTGTGCAGTATGACTCTACTACGAGTATCACAAATCAAAATACTAAAAATGATGCTTAACCTACCTCAGTACCACTCCGCTATTGAGCTCCATTTGGAAGCCAATGTGATATTGATTGTAATCCCTGTGACCAGTCCCGTGAGGGTTTTAAGGTCACTTCTATTTATGTACCTACTTTTTTAAGGAGATCAAATAATTCACCGAATTAAAGGTCATTCATCACACTACCAAACGCGGTGTCCAAGTGATAAGGCACGTGCCGTGTGGGATCTGGGGGAGAGTGGGCGGGTGGTTTAGGTCTACGCAACATTTTTAAAATAATGAACGCTTGACAGATTTTTCAAACAAAACCATCTTCAGCGAGGGGGCGCATTTTCATCTTGATGGCTTTGTTAACCATCGAAATTGTCGTATTTGGGGTTCAGAAAATCCACAAGTGATTGTTAAGAAACAAATGCATCCACAATATGCATTTTGGGCTGAACGCATTATCGGGACATCCTTCTTTGAAAATGCGGCTGGTCAGGCAGTAACAGTTAATGGTGTCTTCCCTATCGCGACATGGTAATCCAGTTTTTTGTGCTCAAACTGCAAGATATGGATATGGATGAGATACACATACGCCATACACCTTGAGGGTTCCATTGGAAGCACTGCATCGCTATGTTGCCATCTGGTTTCCACAGTGTATGGCCAATCCAGCGCCATTTTTTTTTGCTTGATGTCAACATCCACTTTTGTTTGTCTAGTCCTAAGCCACAATTCATTGTTGGGAATTGTTTGTGGTCACCGGATTTGAAGGATGTAAAGCAGACAACGATTAACAAAAGCTTGTAACCTGCTCGAGATGTTGGCGGAGCATTTCCACGTTTCGCATGCGTTAAGCAGTACAGATTTTACATTGGATTCAAACAGTGCGAGGTGATATTTTGCTTGAGTTCCACACTGGAGAAAGGATGCCAAATGAGCTACGAGTTTTGTTCAGTCTATTTCCGACATCCAGATCCGTTCCACAATCGAGTGACACGTAACTACCCAGATAGTTGAACTGCTTGACTTCCTCTATGGTCTCCCGTCTCAAGATAACCTGCTGTTGTTGGTCTCGGCTAGTGTGCATAATTCTTGTATTGTTGGCATTTACTCTTAAGCCAGCCACCTCCCCATTCTGTTGCAGTGAATGACTCATTTGGTTAAGGGCACATGGCTAAGCTTATCAATATTGAATACCAAGTCTCTCGTTTGTATCCACCGTGGCAATCATTACATCATCAATTGTAAGTGAGAACAGGATCGGTGACAGTACGTCTCCTTGTCTCACTCCTTGCCGCACTTCAAATGCATCGGAAAGCCGTCCACTGTGCAAAACGAAACACCTTGCGTTGTTGTATGACTCTTTAATTGTAACGACAATTTTTTCAGGGATGCCTCTCATAGCAAGAGATCTCCAGATGCAATCACGATTAACGCGATCGAAGGCCTTCTCAAAGTCGACGAACATGAGGAAAAGAGGTGATTGGTACTTCGATGATTGTTCAAGAACGATTCGCAAGGTGTTAATATGATCGACGTGGGTACCGTAGTGCAAGTGGTTAGTGCGTCGGACTACTGAGCCAGCGGTCTTTGGTTCGAATCCCGCCACAAACACCTAAAAGTTTATTACGGTGCCCACCTCAATCATCCAAGAGTATCATTTGTCACGATTGAGATTCTCAACTCGCCGTTCGGAGTCGCCAAAAAACTGTAGGTCCCTTCCATTCGTGCAAAAATATAACACGCACACACAAATGGTTGCGAGAAGCAGGCCCAGGTTCACCTCGAGCTGTAGCGCCAACTAAGTAAGTAAGCATGATCGACCACTGCGAAATCCCCCTTGGTGCCTCTTGAGCGTCGACTCAATCCTGGACGAATGATAGTCGCCATCAGCTTTGGGAAAATGGACAAAACGGTGATACCACGCCAGTTATTGCAGTTCTAAAGATCCCCTTTCTTCGGTATCTTGACAATTCAGTGGAAACAAAATACAGGCCGCTGCGTCTGGATCCGCTTTCAGGAATTCGGCAGGTATGCCATCCAGTCCAGCCGCCTTGTTATTCTTTAGAAGCAGGATCGCGGTTCTTATTTCAGCAGTTGTTGGGGGGTTGATGTCGATTCCCTGGAAGACTTACGTATGCACAGCAGTTGATGATTTGCACTTGTACTCTGCTCATCATTGAGCAGTGCATAAAAATGCTCCTTCCACCTTCGCAGTTGGTCTTCTAGTGACACTTAAAGGTTGCCGTTTGTATCTAGCACAGGGTGGTTGGTGCTACTTTTTTTTACCTATAATGTCCCTAGAGATTTTGTACAGCTCCCTCACGTTCCCTCACCTTGTAGCTTCTTCCGCGTTCTCCGCCAGCTTGTCAAATCTAGCCCTTCTATCACGTCTCACACAGCGCTGCACATATTTTTTATTTTTTTTTTTTTTTTATAATCTACACACGCTCAAGGGGATATGAATACCCTTTTAATGTTTACACACAGCGCGAGCACATGAAGGACGAGAACGAGAGACAGACAGATCGACGTAGTGGTAGGAAACTCAGATGATTGGTTTCAATTTCAACTAACTCTATGGGTGGTGTCCAGGATAACTGGAGAGTTGTGTATTATTTTTGTACTTGCTTATGATTCCCAGGAGTTTTTTCCAGATGTTTCTTATTATAGTTTGGGTGATCAATTTCTTCAGCCATATCCAACATCCTACTGCCAGTGTTATGCCTTCGCAGTAGGTTTCGATATTAACTTCTGAAACTGATTAACTTATTTTTATTTCGTGAGAAATAAATGCTTCGAAGACATCTGGATTCGAACCGTGAACCTTTCGCATGACAAGTGACGACGACTACCACTACGCCACGGCCACCCACAACCTATAATGTATGTACTATAGCATGGGTGGCCAAACCGTAGACCGTGGTCGACTGGTCGAACGCGAAGGCATTTACAGTCGACCCGACTGTGCGCTCTATTTTTGCATTTCCTCCCGAACGACGCAATTTATTTGAATATTTTCATACGTAGTTTCCATTTACACTAGAACAATCCTTGAAAATTTCAATAATTTACCATTACTGTGACAAAAGTTATCGGTGCCTGAATTCAGAGTTCAAAAACCACTTCTTTTCAATAACGGTAAACTTTTCTTCGAAACTACTGAACCAATTAATTTAAAAATTTCAGGCAATACTCATCTCATCTGAATGAACGAAACTGATGGAGAACTTTGGGGAAAATGTTTGACTGATTTTTTTTTACAGTAGTTTTTACAAAACAGCCTTTTTGTGAGACCATTTTATTTTTTCAGTAACTTCACAAAAAAAAAGGTTTTATCTTTCCATCAGTTTTATTTGTTATCAAATAATAAGTGTTCAGAAAAAATCCTGGCGAAATCGGTTAAGCGGTTCGGAAGAAAAGTGTACCGGAAGGTCAAAGAGTGTGATTTTACAGGAGAGCGAAATTTTCAAAAAGAAGCGCGAACAACACGATTCCGGGGCTCACTGTCGATTTAGGCTCACTATTCGATGTTTGCGAATTACTATCGACATTTTACTTTGAGAACTCATCCCTAATAACCTTGTCATGAAGGTGAAACTAGCTTTTTTGGATACTTACCTAGCGGTCTATTATATTCTTCCTCTGAAGCGTTGTCATGCTAAGGGACATTATGACGCTTGATACTCAGTGAGTAGTCAGGTTCAAACTAATTTTAGTACACTTCTACTTTTTTTCCAAGTAAAAGTCGAACACATAGCCTGAAAGTTTGGACACCACTGTACTATAGCAATATATTAGAAGAAAATCATTTGTTTTCTATTAAAAGTTGCTGGAAGGCGAAGCAAGGCGAGCACGGGTCAGCTAGGAGGAAATAAAATTATATCTATGTATCTCTCTATCTAATGTGAGATGCGAGTCACCTTAGCATATGGATGAAAGTTCCTTGACTTTAAAATAAACAATTCGGGTCATATGTACCTTCCTAAGTGTTACTTAACAATCAAATAATAGTAACCAAATGCAAACATAAACATCATCAGGACGTTAACATGTGTATTTATCTGATATCAAGAATATTCAATTGTGTTGCCGATGGGTGTGAGGTGGTGGGGTGGTGGGGTGGAATGACTTCGGATAAGAACTCCGACCCCAATTAATCACAAACTTTTAGGTAAACCGTCTGTCCCATCAGCACAAAATCTCATCAGTCATAGCCCAGTGTAAAATGTGCTCTTGTATTAAATACGATGGAAGCAATCTGCTCCTTGTTCCCATTTTGAAAGGGTTGATGAACTTTGTAGTAGCGTAGTATCTCTGAATAGCTAGGAAGTAGCTGGTAGTAACTACTGCAGCATTTTTGCCCCTAACTCACTTCTTGCTTTTTTGCTCGCAATGCATGTACTCCAATTGCAATCGCATATGGAAGTGCAAGTGCAATTGCTTGAAAGATGGTGTAGTCAGTGTAGTAGAATGTACCTGTTGCTGGAGTAAGGGAGGGAAAAAAAGAGTAATTAAGGAACATATTCTGCTTCTGCAGTGAAAAAGAAACTTGTTTGCATAGCTGAAACTATACTTGACAATCTTGACTTACTTTTGTGTACATATTTCTAACTGACAAGGTAAGGTATTATACACGTCTTGTGATCAATTATTTGCAGAGCTATGTCACCAATTTACATATGTATGCAGGTATATGTAAACATAATTGGATTTTTGTAACAGGATAAGAAATATGCACATAGTATATACCCAGTAGGGACAACAATACTCTTACACCCATTTTCCTTCATAACTCAAAACGACCGAATATTTTCCTTTTGAATGAATTAATACACGCCTTAAGTCGTATGGGCCGAAAAGGTAACTCAACAGAGGATGCTTTCCACCATCTTGTCAATAAGATAGACGGGTTTCATCGCTCTAATCTAAGGATATAACTCTCTGTGATTTTCTTGACATTGAAGACGCTTTCGACAACACTGGCTACGACTCAATTTCAAGAGCCATTCGCCAAAGAGTGGTCGAAGACCCGACCATCAGCTGGATTAGGACCACGCTGGGAAGTCGTATTATAGAATCCGCTTCATCGGTGGCGATGATGGCAATCAAAGACTTCCCGCTAGGCCCACCTTTGCTGTATCCCTTCGTCATCGATGATTTGCTTGCTGAACTTCGCAACTCGAGCTATGAAGCCATCGGCTACGCTGATGACCTTACGATCATAGTAAGCGGTAAATTCGATTCTACCATCACGAGTGTGATGCAAAGTTCACTGCAAATCATTTCAAAATGGTGCAGCAGGGAAGGACTCTTAGTCAATCCCTGTATGACGGTTCTAGTACCATTCACGAAGAGAAGGATTGCTAACTTAGGTCCAATCATCCTGAAAGGCACTACACTTGAGTATTCCAGTGCGTTCAAATACCGGGGAGTTATCCTAGATGTGCTCCTCAACTGAAATTCTCACCCCAGCTCCATAATAAACAGTGCAACAAGGCCCTTATGGGCAGGTCGCCGCGCCGACTGTATGGTAGAGCTTGGGGTTTCAACCCTACAATTATACACTGGTTGTATACCACGATGGTCAGACCAATTATTTCGTAGGGAGCCTTAGTCTGGTAGCAACCTAAAATTCTCGAAAAGACTACAGCCAAGAAGCTCGATAAATTTTAATGGATGGCGTGTCTTTATGTTGTCTTTTCAGATAACCACGCCGCACTCAAAGCTTTGAGCTTCTGCTCTTTCGACTCAAGACTGGTAAGGTGTTGCTTCAATGCTCTCCAATCCCTAGTTACTCACAATAAGGTTAAACTTTGGTGGGTACCTGGTCACATAGGCATTGAAGGAAATGAGAATGCGGATGAGTTGGCTCGTTCAGGCTCTACTTCCATATTCTCAGGCCCGGAGCACTTTTGTGGCATAAACTGGGCAACAATATCAGCCTTAGCTACCAAATGGTAACATAATCTCCGACTTTCTCATTGAACAAATGTCCCAGGACTTGGAAAAGCCAAAGTGTTAATTTAACCTTAAACTTACCGCAGGAAAATTCTAATCCACAATATGAAGGTTAATCAACATCACCACAGTGGTTAACTGCAAACATCCAGCAGCTCATAACAACCCGTGAATATCTTCCAGCTAAAAAGCTTTTAGTTGAAAACCAATCTGGTTTCTGTCCGAACAGAAGTTGCAAGACGGCATTATTATCGATGGTAGATGAAATAAGAAAGGCAGTTGATAAAAATGATGATACAATTTTAACCCTACTCGACTTCTCAAAAGCGTTTGATACAGTGAACTACCCCATACTATGTACAAAGCTAAGGAAATAATTTAAGTTTTCGTTGCCTGCAACAAAATTTATATTTTCGTATTTAAAAGGGAGTAACTAACGAGTTGTAGCAGGAAATTGCTACTCACGTTTGTTGCCTGTAAAGTGCGGAGTACCACAAGGCTCCGTCCTTGGACCGTTGCTTTTCTCTCTTTGCTTAAATGAATTGCCTACGATTGTGAAACATAGCTCGATGCACACGTTTGCTGATGATACTCAAATTCATTTAAGCCATCCTCTGAGTTTGATGAACGAAGCAACAACGTTAATGAATGAACATCTACAGCGTATCTTTGAATGGTCAACTCGAAATGAGCTACGCCTTAATGCACAAAAATCGAAAGCTCTTATAATACACAAATAACATCGAAGCTTGTAAAGTGTTGCCGCGAAGAGCTGAAGGTTCTCGGCACGCAGCACAATGTAAAACTCTGCTGGGTCCCTGGGCACAGAGGGATACAAGGCAATGAAGCTGCGGATGAATTAGAAAGGGCTCAGCTCTAGAAAGAGAACAGGCAGATAGGACGGTCAAACCTCCACTCTGCAACCTTCGTGCCAAAATTGAACAGACATCAGAAACTAAAGCAAACAACAGGTGGAAAACACTAACCACCTGCGAGGTATCGAGAACATTGTGGCCAAAATACGACAAAGCTAGAACAAGAAAACTCCTGCAAGAAGACAGGAAGTCGGTGTCCTTGCTTATAGGAGTGCTAACTGGACACAACGCCCTAAGATACCACATGAAGAAATTGAGACTGAACGATGATGACATCTGCAGAGGATGCGGTGATGAAGAGGCACATGAGGACACAACCCATTTCCTCTGTCACTGTCCTAACCTCTGTCAATTGAGAAACAGAACCCTGGGCAAATTTTTCTTCGAAGATATCGACGAGCTATCAGATGGATTACCATCTAACCTGCTGAAATTCACCAGGGCTTCGGGATGGCTGTAACTGAAACGATAATACCATGGGTGGGAACGCACTATGGGTATCACAATGGGTCCACAGGGACCTAAGTGTGATGGGAATGTTACCATTCTCATCGGCCCACTAACCTAACCTAACCTAATACATAAAAGGAAGCTAGACCTATCTATTTTCCCAGCAATACAACTAGACCAAAGTCCTATAGAGTAGGAACTAGACCAAAGTCCTATAGAGTATCTTGGTCTGATTCTTAATCGGACGCTTTCTTGGTCTACCCATATAAATGCCGCAGTCGGTAAAGTGTATGGTGGACTCTGTGCTGCATTTCGTGCCTATAAAACCAAAGCTCTTGCTAGCGAAAACTCTGCGATTCCCAACAATGCTATACTGCTGTGTAGTCTTTTACTGTCCGGATTATAGTTCCAAACAAAAACTTAACGTTGCATATATGTAATAACATCGCACCGCACGCTTAATATATAATTTAAAGAGATATGATCATGTCTCTACTTACTCCAAATAAATCAGTGGATGTTCTTTTAGGTCGCAGTATCAGCCTTGGGGCAGGATCCGTTTTTAGAAAATAAGTCATATGGGCCATACGTCGATGGCTGCATGAGGTGCATCGGCAAATTGGTTACAGCTAAGACTCAATGCTAGGGTATCTCTTACGACATACCATGTCCTCCAAATACTAGGTCACGATGGTTCCTTTTCCTATGGTAATGAACGTGCAGATTGTCATGTGAGCAGAGGTCCGGAACCATTCTTCGGGGTAGCTTTGAGTGAAAACTCAGGAAATGGTAAGATGATAATTTTGCTGAATACTGGACCAAAGTCAATGGCCAGAGACAAGCTTGGAAACTCCTAAGCAAGGCCAAAAGATTACTTGACAAGACCACCTAAAAAAAAGACTCCTTTCAACTATGCAGAGAAGAGGAGGGAACGTCGAAACACATACTCTTTGATTGCCCTGCTGCGCTGTGGCGAATGGCAGCGTACTCCATATATGCAAAGAGCAAGAATAGTTTATAAATGTCCTTATCTCTTTGTAAAGTAAGTATTTTCCAGTAATCTTTGGAAGTAAGTTCTCAATCTTATTTTACCCCATTTTTAGAAAAACACAAATAATTGCGATGTGTTGAGACAAAGGATACACAACTTAATTTTTAATAAACGCTTCTGCTGTCATTCAATTCAAAGCGGTTTACTTAATTATCCGGTCCTCTGAATAATGCAAATCTGACTTCAACTAATTCAGTGGAGGCAGGCAATCGAATGTCCATCGAATTTTAAGTGACAGGGGGAGGTTGATATCGTTTCAGTTCAAAGTTCAAAACCTCCTAACCTTATCTGACTGCCATAACGTTTGGGGTTTTCTTACGGGCAAACATCTACGACCACCTCGACCCTTTTTATCATATTATTTTAACTTAAACTACTACAGCAAGAAAAAAGGGAAAAAAATGAACCTAAGGGGTTGGAAGTTTAGCGTATTCGTGTAAATTTAAAAAAAAACTTTTAAGAACGGGAAAATAAAATAAAATAAAAGCTGGTAGTCAGTGTAAATATGGTTATATCAAAAGAAAGGATACAACTGGAGGATAATCTCGCATACGCAAATTAAAGGAGAAATTTCAATTTAGATGGCCAGGCAAAAGGACCTATTACGATCTATTACTATTTCTCTACGAGAATAATGGGGGGGTGTGGATTTGTTGCGCCCTAGAAAGTGTTGTGTTCGGTCCTCCAACGTCAACTCTGTTATTATTTTTATGTTAAACATTATCCTTACAGGACCTTTAAATGGACATGCTTATGGGGGCGTGAAATAAAAGTGGTATCTGGGGAAATCAAAGGACATAAAAAGGACGACAACAATTTCTTATTTCATCGGGGGATGGGGGGTTTTTCTTTCTTGTTTTTTTTTTTTAAAGTTTCACTTTGTTTGTGAGTGCCCAGATAAGAGACTCTCACAACAACATGCTATTTTTATTTCAAAATGATATGTGTACATGCACGTGCCTATGTGTTACTTCCCCCGATTTGAACTTTCGTATGCAAATTTGTCTCTATACATATACAGTGGTGGAAAACTAATTAAAAACAATGGGAAAGATAAATATCGCTTATTTTCGCTTCGGTCACTGAAATCCGATCCAGAAGATGAATTCAAAAATGTACAGTGAAACCCGGTTAAGGACCACCCTCTTATGTGCAATACCTGCATAGCATCCTCGGTTTTTTGAAACCCTTAACGTCCCTCTTAGATGACCCAGGTGAAGGACGGCCAAAAACCGAAACCACATCCGAAACCATCGAAAAAGTGCCTGATATCATGTTGGACGATAGGCTAGTGAAGGTGGTGAGTGAGATACATAGCTGAGGCTGTGCGGATATCAGAAGAAAGGGTACGAAACATCTTGCGCAAAACTTTAGGATTGCGAAAGCTCAGCGCAAAATGTGTGCCGCAGTTGCTGAATGCCGATCAAAAGCACATGCGCAAACAATTTTCGCAGCAATCTTTCGACCCATTAGGGATCCGACCGATTTTGTACGGCGATTTGTCACCACGGATGAGTTCACCACTACACGACAGAAAAAAAAACAGCTGTCGAAGCAATGGGTGGAAGCCGTTGATTCAGCTCCAAAGAAAGCGAATTCAGAAAGGTCATGGCCGGCGTGTTTTGGAATGCGAAAGGGATCCTGTTCATTGATAGCCCTGAAAAAGGTAGAACAATTACAGCCGAATATAACTCCAACCTTCTTGACCAGATGGATGCCAAAATTCACGAGAAGAGAGTTTGAAGAAGAAAAAAAATCATCCTTCACCAGGACAATGCACCTGTACACATCGTGCATTGGCGATGGGAAAACTGCGGGATTTGGAGTACGATTTGCTCGGCAATCGTACCTTTTCTCCTGATTTGGCACCCTCAGACTTTCATCTGTTCCCAAACTTGAAGAAATTTGTTTCTGGGAAGCGCTTCGCATTCAATGAAGAAGTTACTGAGAAAAATAAAATCATATCTTAACTGAAAATCGCTGTATTTCATTGTCAGGCCGAGAACTTTTTACAATCGTAATATGTATAAACTTACTTTACTTTAGATGGCGATACAGCTTAATGAGCGTTTATAAATTGTCAAATTTTACGTCCAAAAGCACAACACCTGAAATAGGGATATTTTGCTAAATTGAATGGTTTTCTTTAATTTATAAAATTTCCAGTATACCTTCACAGTTCAGCGAAATTGAGAATGACTGAGATGATACTTGGGGTATTTGGTCCCATGCACAAAGCAAAGCCACTTTTAAACTCTTCCAAAGTGGATGGGTCCGGATTTCTTTGCTTCAACTGTCTGCCAAGCATGTCCCAGACATGCTCAAAAGGATTTAGGTCAGGGGAGCAAGCTGGCCAGACTAGGGTGCTCAGTTATGCCTCTCGAAGAATCTTTGAAACCCTAAAATGTCTCTTACATTACGCTCTGCTGTTAAGGACCCATTTTCTACCACATGTAACTCTACGTGCTCCTTAACATATACCATTTCAGACCATTATGGAACATCCATCATAAGTCGCTCTTGGAACGATTTTGCATTGTGCATATCGCTCACCTGGTCGTTTATACACTTTTCCCCGTCTGTTGTCTGACTTCAAAAAAAATCTGAACTCATCAGTAAAAAGCACCCGTCCCAGTCGTCCTCAGACTAGTTTTCGTGATTTCGGGCGAAGCCAAAACGCGGTACTCTATGGCGTCTGGTGGGAAGAAGGGCCTTTGCTGATCTATATGGTCTTAATCCAGAATCGTTGAGTCCTCTTCTTACTGTTTTGGAAGATACCCGAGCACTTTGCACTTCCAGAAGTCTACTGTTTACTCCTAATCTCAGTTGATGTTGCGGTCCTGTTTCTGAGCGAATAACTTACCAGAAATCGGTCGTCTATTTGCGTCGTGGCCCTTTTTCTATCTTGTCCCCAATTTATTGTCAAATAACCGGTTTCTCTATATCCCTTTACATCGCGAAAAATAAAGGAGTTGGACACAATTAGCATTGGGCCACTTCTTGGTACGATTGTCCATTTCCAATCCCACGTACATATGTCACAGGCCACCTGGACTTCAGTTAAGTCTGGCATTTTCTCAAAAAGCATAATAAATATACGGCCGGCCGGCGTCAGCAGTCCTATACAGAACCAAGCCTGGCTTCTCACAACCATTTGTGTGTGCGTGTTCTTTTTCCCACGAAATGGAAGGGACCTACAGTTTTCTACCGACTCCGAATGGTGAGTTGAGAAATTTCTCATGACAAATGATACTCTTTGATTGCCTGTCGGACATTCGAAAGAGGTGCTACCGTGAAAAAACTTTTAGGTGTTTTTTTTGCTGGGATTGAACCCGGGCTGCATGCGTAGTAGTCCAATGCACTAACCACCACGGCCACGGCGACCACAAAAACAAAAAACATACCATTGTTTTTTTTTTATACCGGATCCTGCCCTAAGGCTAATACTGCGACCTAAAAGATCTATCTATCCTTTCTAATAAAGGCAAGCATGTTTAATTTATAAGGTCTAAGAAGTTCTTTGTGTAGGGTACGCCGTCTGACACCGAAAAGTGCCGGGCAATCACAAAGAACGTGCTCGGTTGTATCGACCTTCTCTAAGCAGAGTTGACAATCGGTTTCGGCTCGGTAGATAGGCCTTACTTATTTAGGTGGTATCGTAATTGATAATGACCGGAGAGGAAATTTGTTTGATACCTGATATCCTTCTTATTGTGGTTTAGAAGTTCCATGTGATGGGTATAAGGTTTATTTAACAGTTTGGCTTGCCTGAGTCCCGGGACATTTCTGCAATGAGAGAGAGTCGGAGATTATGTTCCCATTAGTTTTTTAATGCTGAGATAGTTGCCCAGTTTATGCCGCAAAAGGGTTCCGGGCGTGAGAATCGGCAGCAGAGCCTAAACGGGCGAGCTTATCCGCAATCTTATTTCCTTCAATGTCTCTGTGAGCATACAGTTTATTGACGTCTTCGAACGGCGAGTTGGGAAGCTTTACATGACAAATGATACTCTTGAATGCTTGTCAGGCATTCGGAAGAGGTGGGCACTGTGAAAAACTTTTTAGGTGTTTGCGGCGGGATTCGAACCCAAGACCGTTGGCTCAGTAGTCCGACGCACTCATGGTTATATAACCATCAAACAGAAAACTATCACCATTCCTCTAATTTTGTCCAGCAGTGTACATAAATTGTGTGAAAACGTAATCACATTTTTGTAGAAAATGCACTTCTTCCTAATTTGTCTTCCACCACTGTATGTGTGACAATGGTTGAAATATTGTTGCTTAAATAATTATAATTAATTACTATACCTACAATAATTTTTAAAGCTTTTAGTAAAGTATGTCTGCGAGGTTATCGCCTCAAAAATGAACCACAGTCCCTTACGAAAGAAATCTGAAATTATATCAGGATTCACGTGTACACACAGATGACGGAAGAAAATATTGAATTTTGTTATCGCTTCCGTACAATGCGTACATGGTACAATGCACACTATTTGCGGAAACTAGAATTCGTCCTCGATTCTTCGTCGGAACTGGCATTTTTAGGAACGATGTCTGTTTAAATTTTCAATTGAATTGTGATTTGAAAATCTGTGTGTTTTTTTTTTCTGACTCTCTAATAATAAGGACTTTGCTGTCGATATGAGTTTGTTGAGCCATTTAACGTACCCACCCATCTCTAAGTCACTAGACAAATAAAGAGCTTCTTTTTTTCCTATTTTACAAAGAAAAAACATCCTGAACAAAGAAGACCAATTTTTAACTTTAATTTGAAAACTTTGCCCAAAAAAAAAAAAAACAACTGTTCCCATTAACAGAGGCAAACAGCAAAAAAAAAAAAAAAAGCAAAAACGAAAAATTATTTGGCATTCCGTCAAATATTCAATAAAAGTATATATTTGCTGAAATTTGCATTTGAGATTGCTTTCCCCCAAAGTAGGCACGCGATACAAGGATAACTCCACATGGTCATAATAGGCAGATCCATGCAAACACACACATGTGTACTCGTATGGTATCTAATCCATACAGTCAGACTGGGCAAATGGCCACTGGATATGAAACAAATTACCCAGCTGCAGCTGTCGTCAAATGCTGCCGCCCATTGTGCAAAAGCGCTAGAAAAACCGCACACACATGCTACGAAAGATCCGCATAATTTGCATAATGAGAATTGGGGTCAGAAGAATCATTCTCTTAACTATTCCAATGCTAATATGGACGGACATTCGGGTGGAATGTGATATTTTTCAATAATGCTTCCAAAATCGGTCTAGCTTGGATATGGGAGAGGTTAGATATACGAGGGGGATGTTTGTTTTTGGGCCTAGGGTGGAGAGTTAAAACGTCTGCTATCAGGATAGAGGGAATAGAAACAGCTCCTCTTCGACCATAGCTCAGCTAAGCTTTCTTTTATTTGTTTAGTTTTTTTTTTTATTTCAATGAGAAATGTCTGTTTACGGCAAAGAGTAGAGAAATTGTTTTTCAAGTGCGATTTTTATAAAGAAAATTAATTATACTCATTGCAGTGAATTTTTTGTAGGGGTAGGTTAGGTAGTGTAAGTGGTAGTTTCGATGGAAGAAATTGCAAATAGCGCATAGAGGGCGCCATTTTGATACCACAACCTTAGGTGACCCGTTTAATCGGATGTCACAGAACCAAGCCTAGCTTCTCGCAACCATTTGTGTGTGCGTGTTATATATTTGCATGAATGGAAGGGACCTACAGTTTTTTGCTGACTCCGAACGGCGAGTTGAGAAGCTTCTCATGACCAATGATACTCTTTGATTGCTTGTCAGACATTCGAATGAGGTGCTACCGTGAAAAAACTTTTAGATGTTTTTTGCTGGGATTGAACCCGGGCAGCATGCGTAGTAGTCCAATGCACTAACCACCACGTCCACGGCCACGGATGTAATGATGAGATATTTATATCTGTTCCTGGCCACACCCGATTTTAGGCCAAACTAGTTTGTCCTGGCATGCGTAGGATAAACCAGCTTGGCCTAGGACAAACTAGTTAGGCCTGAAATCGGGTTTGACCGTTAACATATCCACCCTGTGGAGTTTAGGAAGAAGATCAATTCTGCATTCCTTTCTTTAAGATCGTCGAAGGAAAGTTTTGTTCGAGCTGGACATTTGCACAGAAATTGAATAAGCGATTCTTTTTCATTTTCATCTTTACAGCTACGGCAGAGACTGTTGTAAGGGATATCGCTAGATTGGGTGCATGGTTCCTTATTGGCCTGTGCCCTGTACTAACTGCCACTACTCTAGCGATGTCTACGCGAGTTCTTTATAGTAGCTCATTTGTTTTTGACCTGTTGTAATTTGGCCATATCTTTCTGGATATGACACAGTTTGTCTGACTGGTCGGTCCACTTGAGAACAGCTAGTTTTAGGAAGTGTGAGAGTCTATAAGCCCTTAACAGCACCTACAGTTGCGCTCAAAATCCAAAGACATTTTTCCTTTTTTCAATACAAGCAATATTTTTCTAAATACATAATTTATTTACAGATTTCATACACATATTTTTGTAGTAATAATAAGAAACAAAACCAAACAAAAGTACATTATTGAATTATTTATATATATTATTTATATAGAAAAGGTAGGGAAGGATCTTCTTCATCACTAGTATTGCGATTTTGTATGTGAGCTGCGTTAGCCAATTAATTTTAATGAGAAGGAAAAAGGTCTTATCGCCACATGATGAACGATTTATTGTCCGCAAAATTAGGTCCAATCCAAAGGCTAGCATTCCAAAGTTAACTTTGGAAGTTTCTATGATTATGGAGAAACCCGTGTCATTAAAAACCGTTCGACGCGACTTACTCCAAAACTATTTATATGGAAGAGTAGCACTTCAAAAGCCATACATTTCTGCTGTAAATAGAGAAGTGCGTTTGGAGTTCACCAAAATATATATTGGCGAGTTACTATGTTTTTGGAAAAATGTTATGCTTACCGCTTGGTCGAAAATAAACGTATTTGGTTCAGATGGTCTGGACAGAACCTAAAACAGAGCTGAAGATTAACAATATTTGCTCGACAGTGAAACATGGAAGAGTATGCATTATGTTATGGAGCTATACGCCAGCTAGTGGAACAGAGTGTTTTGAAACATATGGGGTACACAGTGGACAAAATAAAGTCTTTAGATTTTCCCAAAAGAGATCTACACAATTCCGATCCAGAAAATACCTCACACTAATAGGCAAATGGTTGTTGTAAAATATTTCAAACCAGCTCAAAACACCACTTAAAGCACCGGACTAAAATCCTATCGATCATTTGCGACAGAAAGTCAATACCCGGCTGAAAAATGGAAATTTTTCAAACAAGAAAATGAGTTAAAAACAAAGTCAATCAAACGTGGGAACATACTCCCCCCTCTTTAACAAACAAGCTAGTGGAGTCCTTGCTTGCAAACAGTCATAAATGCTAAATGCGGTCTTACTAAACATTAATATTTTAATATTTTATATTGTCTTTTATTTCTGTCAATACTAACTTTTTAATACAGTGTACGCTCAATTTTGTGTGATAAAACTCTGTGCTTTTCACCTTTCTTATTGTATAAATAATTAAATATTGTAGGTACTTTGGTTTGGTTTTGTTTCTTAATATTACTATAAAAATATGTGTAATATGAATTCTGTAAATATGTTATTTAAGAACATATTGCTTGATATTAAAAAAAGAGGAAAAATGTGTTTGGATGATGGGTATACTACACTCAATTTTGAGACCAACTGTATTAGGAATATAAACATTTTCCGCTAGTAAGGTGTTAAGAGCTGACGCTGACCTAGTTAGTCGGCTCTCTCTTTTCATTCTATGGCACTATCTCCGGGAACCCAGAGTAGAAAGACTCTAGCCTAATTTTACAAGCGATCGAGTTTTTTCTGGCATCGATCTACTAGTTTCGATGAGGTGAATTTATGGCTTTAATTGCGGCTTGCTAACTATAATAATAGCGATAGTATGTGTTTATTATCGTTTATTAAGTCATGACAGGCTCGAGGATATTAGCTACGTTTGGAAGATGTTAGCGAAATTCGGAAGGCGAGAGGACTTCGATACACTGAGCTTTTCGGAGAAAATTTCTGCGCCTACACCGCAGTCCATAATTTTTTTTGTTGACATTTAGATTTTATTCGCCACTCTAATGGTGGAATACCATTTATTCGAACAATACCATTTACAAAAACGCGAGAAGCGGGACTTTGACTTTGTCTTTTTCAACATTTTTTTTGTCATTTATCCTTCCCGGTTGTTTCTAAGTTTCAAACGCAATTTATAAAAAACTGAACGATGCGAACGTACTCTTGATCGTTTTAAAAGAGAACGCACTTTGAAACTATTTGTCATGCTTAAATATAAAGAAACGAAAACTTGAGCTGATTCAACGAATAGGAAGAGATTTTTGCATCGAATTATTACTAGCGATAAACAAGGATCCATTGCTACAATCCACAGCGCAGAAAGTCATGGGTTAAGCCCGGCAAAAATTATCAACTTCAACGGGAAAGCCAAATATCCATGGATCCAAACTTATGCTATGTATTTTGGTGGGATCAAAAGTGTGTGGTATACTATGAGCTGCTCAAACCAAATGAAACCATCACTGGAAATCGCTATCGACTACAATTAATGCGCTTGACCTATGCATTAAAGGTAAAATGACCGTAATACCTCAAAAGACACGACAAAGTGATTTTGCAGCACGACAATGTTTGTCCGCACGTCGCGTCGCAGAACCAGTCAAAACATGCTTGAAATCGCTCAATAAGGGAAGTCCTAACCCATCCGCCAAATTCTCCAAGAATTGCTTCTTCTGATTATCACCTGTCCGAGCAGAAGCTTAAATGGGTTGATTCGTGGATTGCATCTAAAGGTGGGCGTTCTTCCGAAATGGTATTCGTATCCTGCCCGAACGATGGGAAAGGGTAGTGATTGGCAATGGACAATACTTTGAATAATATAATTATTCAATTTCATTTTATATTATTATTTAATAATCAACTCCAATAAAATAGATAAAGTTTTTGTTTACAAAAATACTATAAATGTAAAAAATGTCTTATTTCAGTTAAATCTTTGTCCCGGAAGTAGTTTCTCCGTTTTTTTTTATGTGTAAACATCTGAGCGCGCGTTAGCAAAATTTCTAGTGGAGTAATTCCGCGATTTCGGGGACGGAATTCCGAACGGTTACGAAATTTATAACTCAAATTTCATAGCAGCTCGATAAAATATGGACCATAGTGATTGCTTATGTTCCTGGTCAACTTTTATATATACGCTTTTTATCCCGGAAAGAGGCATGATTTTCAGAAAATAGTGAAAATACTGCATATTGGGAGGGAAAATTATAAATAGTTATACAGCCCTAACTCAATAATGGCTTATCGGATTGAAAAACAAAAAAATAGGTGAAATTAGTAAATTTGTCTCTGATTAATTTGAGATATTAAACATCCTCCTGCGTTGTCCTCAAGCTGAGCAATGTTCAGAACCATTATTCAAAGCATCGCCCACAATTTTCTTTCAGTATAAACCACTGCCAGCAGTCGGGCAGCAGTGGGTATCGTTGCAATAGTGTATGTGTGAGTATATGTGCGCGCTCTTACATGATCATAATGCTTTGCATTTCAATGTTCTGCAATCGATCATTATCACCATTTGCGGCTCTCCCACTCAACCAATCTAAACAAATGAGGTGTCAAAATAAAGAGGATTTTCTAGAGCAGTGATGTGGACTTTTAGTTTATAAATATTATTAACAATCTCGCATGTAGAAAACCTACAATCTATTTCCAAATAAAATGGCTACTTACTGGCCTCCAGTGTCCTAGTGGCACCTTGTTCCAAAAAATAAGCGCTACTTTTCGTGATAGAGATCCTGATAAATATTATGATTAAGGCTTGTACACACATGCGATTGCAGTCGCAAGACTATTCAGTCGCAAAAAATAGAACGCATAGCTTTTAATGTAAGTGCGCGTACATGATACGTCGCGATTGGTATTCTCTTGAATTACATGAAAGAAAATCAAGATTTTCCAAGATCAAGATTTCTCTGACTCCACTACTCGCAGGAAATCAACAAACATTTCTTACTCACCCTAAAACTGTTTTTAAAAATGCAAAAATCATTAAATAAATTATTTTTCTTCAGTTGTCTAACTTCTGCTTACATACAATGCTTCGGGAAGATCCGGAATGTTAGATTTATCTCGGAAAATCTTCCTGCGAACTCTCTCTATTCGGTTTTTTTCGCGGTTTTCACCAATCATTTAAAAATTTTGTTTTCCATTTTTTCCATTTTTTTAATAAAATATATTTTTTCTTAAATGTTTAATTCACTTGCACAAAACAGAAACCAAAAACTGAAAATCTCCAATGATTTTGAAATGATTTGACAGCTGTGTTTGACATTTCAAACAAATGAATTCGAAGTGGATTACAAAAATTCGAAATCACTCGGAATGCAGAACACTGAATTCCATTCCGAGTGAATTTCCATTTCGGTTTCAATCCACTTTCACTCGAAATGCAGAACAGGGGGGATAGACTAGTTATAATTCACTTTCTTTCCGATAAAGTGAAGCACTACACCCCACCCGCGTGATGTTTACACATAGCTCGGGACTGTTGGATACAGTCGCATCATTTTTTTTGTTATCTTGTATTTGTCTGAAATCTTTCTTCATGTTGGCAACCGTGCCCCGAACTGTTTGGGTGGCGTCAAACAAAGAAATAGAATCGTTGATGTTTCATTACGTGCATTCTATACAGAAATCTGCAAAACCCTTTCGCTTTAAGGCTCATACGTCATACCACTTCAAGGAGTAATTCTACAAATACTGAGGTTGGTAGCTATCGATCGCTCATAAATCGCTTTTAAAGTTAAGAAGCTCTTAAGTTTAAATTTTTGCTTGGTATTCACCGACCACTAATAGGTTTTTGTCTATGCTAACTTCGACTCTTTTTCGGAACATGTCAGTGACAAATTAATGGCAATATTAGATTTGATACAACACAGCTGTAGATGGTGAAATTGATGTTGGTGGATACAATTTTTTCATCAAATTGGATTCAATTTAATAGTAAAATAAGGATAATAATATGTTTTCACTTAGCTCATTATAATTTTCTTTTCCTTGTCGGATATATTCGGATTTCTTTCTTTTCTACCCATTTTAAAAATCAACAGTAGGCGCGTTTTTTTTCAAACCTATATAGATTTCGAAAAAGCTTTCCATACAAAAATAAAACTGGATAATTATCCAGGCTAAGGTTTTGTTGTATTTAACATTGAAAACATGTTGCGGAAACATGTTTAGCCTATATAGATTTGAAAAATAAAAAACACACCTATTATTGCTCGTAACTTAAGAGTGGTCGCCGTGACCGTGGTGGTTAGTGCGTTGGACTACTACGTATGATGCCCGGGTTCAACCCCAGCAAAAACACCAGAAAGTTTTTTCACCATGCCACCTCTTTCGAATGTCTGACAAGCAATTCAAATAAAATTGCGTTCCGTGTTTTGTTTAAACTTTTAACTGTGTTCCACCCAAGCCCCTCCGGCATATTATATACTAGCTGTTGCCTGCCCGGCGTTGCCCGTGCTAAAAATCAGTCGCGTCATTTGATTGTAGTATGATAGAAAGGAAGTAGTAGGAATTGATATTATTTAAATTAAGATTCTAAAGAATTCTAAAGCCAATACATTATTAGGCGTGTTTTTTTTTAAGCCTATATAGAATAAACATGTTTCAGCAACATGTTTTCAATATAAAATACAACAAAACCTTAGCCTGGATAATTATCGAGGCTAAGGTTTTGTTGTATTATGTATTGAAATTTTTATTTTTATTCTATGTAGGCTAAAAAAAAAACACGCCTATTATCTGAACTAAGTGGTTGTTTCCTATAGATGAAACGATTGCATAAAAAATTTATGAAAATGTAATATTCCTGTGTACAAACACGTCTACACACATATGTACATAATATGTATTTTATGAGCATCAAATAATGGTACTTTCTGGTTTCTTGTCTCTAATAGTTGTACTTAATGTTTATATTTAAAGTACAATAGTATTATGTAAACGCCGAAGATATTAGGCTTTGTTGTAAGCATTGATCGTGGAGTAACTGGTGAGGTTTGTCTGAAATCACCAACTATTTACTAATTTTAAGACTCAACATCGCCTGCCTACCCCTACTACAATATAATATGTATTTGTGAATTTAAAAAAAAGGAAAAAATTTATTCTAAGGTGTCCACTGACTTAACCTTAAGGTAACCAAATACCGCTGTAAAGTGACAAAAAAAGAAAGTAAAAAAAATTGTACATTTCCCCCTTTCTGTAGATCTAGATCCGCACGCTGATGGAGCAGAAACACAACTAACAAAAGTTGGTAGCAAACATCAGCAAAATCATCCCTCCTCTACTTTGTGTCACAATCACAATCCCAAAAAGGAGATTAAAGAATAAGCGATAGCGATGAAATCGTGGCGAAGAGAAGAGCATAACATCTACAGAAACAACCCTCTCCCAACAGAATGACGATCAATGGCAATGGTTTACCCATCGTTCAATGTGCGTATGGGTAGAAAGAAAATTAAAGAATAAGCGATAGCGATGGATTTGTGGCGAAGAGAAGAGCATAACTTTTACAAAAACAACCCTCTCCCAACAGACTGACGATCAATGACAATGGTGTACCCAAAAATAATGACCAAGTAATAAAAGCGGAAATTGGAATAACTCGAATTATGGAATCAAGGAATTGTATGTTTTGATTAAAAAGTAGCCTAATCTCTAATCCAGGAAGTAGACTATCTATTCCCGAAAGTTTCATTCAAGTCTGTTAAACCGTTAAGGTGTTATAGAGCAACAAACATCCAAACATCCAAACATCCAAACAATCAAACATCCAAACATCCAAACATCCAAACTTTCACATTTATATATTAGTAGGATAGGATAGGATAGGATAGGATAGGATAGGATAGGATAGGATAGGATAGGATAGGATAGGATAGGATAGGATAGGATAGGATAGGATAGGATAGGATAGGATAGGATAGGATAGGATAGGATAGGATAGGATAGGATAGGATAGGATAGGATAGGATAGGATAGGATAGGATAGGATAGGATAGGATAGGATAGGATAGGATAGGATAGGATAGGATAGGATAGGATAGGATAGGATAGGATAGGATAGGATAGGATAGGATAGGATAGGATAGGATAGGATAGGATAGGATAGGATAGGATAGGATAGGATAGGATAGGATAGGATAGGATAGGATAGGATAGGATAGGATAGGATAGGATAGGATAGGATAGGATAGGATAGGATAGGATAGGATAGGATAGGATAGGATAGGATAGGATAGGATAGGATAGGATAGGATAGGATAGGATAGGATAGGATAGGATAGGATAGGATAGGATAGGATAGGATAGGAAGGATAGGATTGCCAGAAAGGCTGATTTTTTATGCAAGTTGAATCAGCTGCGGAAATTTGCGGATTCAGGTTAAACTGAGCTATAAGTGACCATACCTCTTATTATTTTATTTCAGGTGCTATCACTAAATGCTCTTTTACTAGAATGTTATGTTTACTTGATCACATTGCCAAACGTCTGCTTGAGTATAAAAAATCTGATCTGCAACATTTCTCGCCTGATTTTTCTAATAGCCTGGCATTTAGTCTGATGAAGGAAACGGCATGCAAGGTAATGCTCGTTTTTGAATGATTCCTGTGTTTCAATTAACTTTATACCAGGAATACTGTAAGTCTTAGGTAAAAGCATTGTATGGTGAATTTGCAGGTGACATAATGGCGCAAGTAAATGATACTAAAGTAAACTTTCCCAAGATAAATGCGATTTTCACAAAAATTGGTAAAAAAAAAAATCTGTGTTTCTAGACCAATATCTTAAAAATTTAATGTGATAGGCACTAATCAATTGTATATGAAAACAAGCCTGCTTTGGTTGCTCTAAGTTTAATACTCTCGAAGTTATAATTGAATAACTGTTGGTACCTTTTTCCCTAAAGGATATTTTTTAAACAGCCTGTAGCTCAGTGGGTGTTCAAGATAGACCTCCACTCCCATACGAATCAGATCCCAAAACATATGTATCTCAAACCGGACCACCCTGTATACCGTACCGTACCGTGCCGCACAGTACCGCAATCAGCGTCGTAGCTAGGGGCTGGCCAGACGGGCGGCTGCCAGGGTCGCAACCCTCAGGGGGGCGCACTTTATAGAGCCACAAACACACAAATTAAAACATAACCCACATAATAAAAATTTAACTTGATTACGATAGGCGACCCAAAGATTAGGAACTTACTTAACACATATCTACAATTTGTACCGAACACTTAATAAAAGATAAGAAAAACAAACTTTACACACAAACCAAAATTGTGTCGGTTTTCCACTCTCCGGTACACCGTGGCGTGGGTGTCTTTCCGTAATTTCTGCACCAAAATTCACGGATTGTCAAATTTTAAGGATTGGGGAAAAAATCTTTAAGATGTAAAAGTTTGAAAAAGTACAGAAACGCATTGAACAACAAAAAATGGAAAAAAAAATTTCCTGGGCTAAAATCTGCAGCATGTGGAATTTTCTTACTCTCTTAAGAGAGACCTACTCTTCTGTGACAAACTACGAAAAATCTTCGTACGTGAACAGTATTTGACTAATTTTGGTAGAATTTCGTAGTTTTAACAGTTTTGGACAGGTGTGAGAACAGACTTCATCACTTGCCTTGTGGATTTTTTGAATGATTTTAGAAATCAAATACAGCTGTGTATTGATCCAGCAAAAAATCTAGTAAACGAGCTGTCGGTAGAACCGTAATTTTCTGAAAAGCGTAAACGAAAGGGTAAAAAATATTCAACGACAAGGCCAAGGATGATGCAGCCATAATGACACCCCTTGAACATTTTAAAATTCAGCTTTACTGTGCACTAGACACATTTATTCAGCAAATAATATTCTGATTTTGGTTTCCTAACAGGACTTACATTACACCAAACCTTCACTGAAGACGCTGCTGGTCTAACATTAAAATACAAAGATGATTTGAAAGCCAACTACATAGTTGTGTTTAGAGATTGGAAGATCACATTATCGACAAATTGGCCCCAGAAAAACCCTGAAAAGTAGGCTTTACGAGATTTTATAATGCCTAAATGAACGAACTCGTATTTTATTGCTTCCCTTCATACATAATAGTAAGTACATAGGAACTAATTTCATGCTTAAAGGTAGCACATAATTTAAAATACACTTTCAAATCAATTGTGTTGTTTCTCTTCCTAAAAAATAAGTCTTGGGGGCGCAAAGTTCAAATCTTGCCAGGGGCGCTCATTACCCTAGCTATGACACTGACCGCAATCTCCAAATCGTGACTGGATAGAGTAAAACGGATTGCGGATCCGGAATCAGCTCCCCCAAATTACTTTAACACAAATTCATATTGGTTATTTTTCAATGAGGAAGTAATTATGACCGCCTTTGTTCGAGAGTGGAATCACTGTGCATTGTTGTCATTGTCATTGTCGCCGACCGTGGCTGAAAACCCAGGTGTGTCCATTTCGAGACGATCACAGGAATTGGGCCCATCCTCAACCACTTTACACCGCATTTTGCATAAAATGTTGGCCTACATGCTTATAAGGTCCAATTGTCGTGCAGTCTACGCTCAATGCTGTAATTTTGCTATTTATTTAAACTAACACCTGTTGTTGGATGCCCGTATGTATACATAGGTTCGGCGATTTATCCTGAAATTATCCTTTTGTTGGATGTAATTACTTCTAATACTGGCCACATTTTGATAGACACTGGTCTGTGGTTTTATTATGAAGGCCGTATTCCCCGCTATCACAATACGATGCATCTGATCAACTCTCAAATGTACAAACATCTAAATATTTTACTGTATTAATATGACGCCCTTACCAAACTCCCAATGACGTCCTTTTCCAATTAACGACATGATGTGCAACATTATTATAGATTTTTATTATTTCCTTTTTTCCTTGTAGAAATGTATCTCCCCTAAGGTTCGTAGGCTACGGATGGAGAAAAAAAAATTATTCACTCAAATGCGAGATTATGGAAAATTTTAAATGAAACCAAAAGCTTCTACGTCCTTCTTTGTTGTACGTATTCCTCTAAATGCAAATCCTTTTCCAAATCCTCGTTGGCAAACATCTCCACTCAAAATGTATTCATATGCAATTTTTAGCTCTGCAAAGTACAGAAGTGTTCAGTGGCTGGCGCTCTAAAGTGGGTACGTTGAACCTTTTAAGAGTTTTTTTTTTTTTTTAAGTAAGAAAAAAGAAAACAAACAAATTCCCAGAGAAAAGCAAAAATAACAACAAACAGAAAATTGATGCTTTTAATTCCAAATGAATCTAAATATGCAGTGCAGGTAAAAATGCGGAGGCAGAACTCCATAAGGTAAAAGCTGTTAGCTGCTACACGGCTACACCATGGCGAAGCTCATTCACCTGAAAATGCTCACTGGATTGATCCTGCGTTCTATACCGAAGGCTAAAGTGAGAGTGCCGCTGGCTGGCGGTGGTGTTTTTTTTTTGTTTTTGCTTCGCCCTGCATATGTTGCACATTGTAATAATTATACATACATACGTAGGTACACATATGGATACGTATGAAAGTGTATAAAAAAATGAAAAAATACGTTTTCCATTTCTTCTAAATAGCTCACCGCACGAATCATTTATCAACACTGAAGGAGTTGTCTGATGGCACCCCCGAGTCCTTGGGGAATGTCGTGTTATATTTGCTGCATCTGCATGCATGTTTTAGCTAAGTGAGTAGGTAAGGTACGGAACCATTTCGAGGGAGAGTGAGACCGATTAAATTACATTTCCTATAGCTTTTATATGCACGTACAGATGTATGTTTTTTTTTCAAATAAGGATGTATGTATGTATGTACCTATGAGTATGTTTTTTAATTGTACACTGTGCATGGTAAATAACAAATCGTAAGTACTAAAGGAATGGAATGTAGAATTAATATTTGTCACCGGAACGTGCATACATATGTACATGCAGATGCAAGTGCATATATTCTTTCAGGTTTTATGCATTTGTGGGCCTTCAAGCACCAACAATTATAGAATGTACATATGTACTCGTATTCACCTTAAAATAATGAGGTTTCTTCTACGCAATATTTTATTTGTAGAGTCATATTCAAAAATAAAATGTTCAATGAATTTAAAATTTATTTTTCAATTAAAAAAATGTAATTAATGAAATATGTACAGGATATTCACCGGGAGAGCTTTCTACTACATATATTTCTGTATCATATATTAATATATAAATCTCAATGTCACGCTTTTACCTGTCAATCTTCATCCAGGATAAGCACAAAAACGAATACACACAATGAAGTAAAACTTTGTGTTCCCGTTCTTTTTATCATCCTGTGCGAATTATAGGCCGATTTTTAAGTTAATTTATACGTAATAAAATTTAAATCAATGCAAAAATAAAAACACTCTCTAAAAAATTCCACTTTCTTAAGAAATGTAATTTATTCAAAATATAAGTACCTACGTTCAATCCACACTTCTTTTGTGGATTGTATTTGTTGATAAGGTGCGATCGTAAGAATTGGTTGCGCTACTTAAAATGATTTCTTTCTTTGATTGCTATTGATTATGATTTGGAATAAAATTTTGATTTTGTTTTAAAGGGCAGGAAAAGTGTTTCATTTAAACTTACTTACACGAAAAACTTCTGCTGGCAGACGCACATTTTTACACGGTGTCGTGAGCGAAGACTAGGGATGAGCGATGTTGGCAAAACATCGATATTGACATCGATGTCAACATCGCTGACTGAACATCGATGATCGATAATAATCGAACTCAAATTATAGGATGAATTTATAGAATGCCGAATAATTTTTATTTTTTTTTTTTTTTTATTTCCCAAATTAAAATATTACATCTGTCTTAATGATGACACTAAGTAATTGTTATTAAAGTTTTTGAAGGGATACATTTGTAGACTTAGACCATTGTCTATAGATACATTTCTAACGTTATGTGCAATTTCACAACTTTCTATTTATTTTCTATTTATTTAGCTATTGTTATTATTATGTTTTTTTCTTTTTTTTATTTTTTTACATAAATATACGAGTACTTTAAATATTTTGTAGGTCAACGGGCTTGCGTCTTTTTAGTCGTCTTCTTGAATTCATTTCCTGCTCAGGTAAACTTCGTAATTGAGAGTTGGTGTGGTCACAAAGCGCTATTTGATGTCGTCTGCTGATCATTTTTATTTCTTCTTTTACGGTGAGGATGTTGAGGTCGTGGTGTAAGTCGGCATTGGTTATGTACCATGGTGCATTTACTATAGTCCGAAGAATTTTTGTTTGTAGTCGTTGGATGATATTAATATTTGTCGTGCAGGCAGTTCCCCAGATTTGAATCCCGTAGGTCCATATAGGTTTTATTATTGTCTTGTAGATTAGGAGTTTGTTTTCTGTTGATAACCCTGAGTTCTTCCCTAGAAGCCAGTAGAGTTGTCTGAATTTGTTTTTTATTTGGTTTCGTTTATATAATATGTGTGATTTCCAAGTCAATTTTTTATCTATAAGCATGCCCAGGTACTTCGCTTCATTGTCAATAGTAATTTCTTTGTTGTTCAGAATGATGTTTTCAGCGATATAATTTCTTTTCGTAGTATATACAACTTGTACTGTTTTTTCCTCGTTTATATTGATTCCCCATTTCTGGAACCAATCTACTGTCTTCTCAAGTGCTATTCTGGCTTGTTGAGTGGCTAAGTCTAATCGTTTGTTCGAAGAAAGGATAACCGTGTCGTCTGCGAAAGTAGCTATCATAGCGTTGTCTGGTTTAGGTATGTCTACTGTATATAAAAGGTAGAGCGTTGGTCCTAGAACACTTCCTTGGGGGACACCTGCGTCTATTCGGCATAACTCGGAACACTCATCGTTGTGTGAGACGTAGAAGTGTCTGTCGTCCAGATAGCTTTTAATTAGCTCAGAGAAGTCCGGCAGCCGGAATGCCGAATAATGACGTAAAGAAACAACATACTTGCATGGAAGCGGCATAAATCGCGACTTTTAAAGTCCCAAATACACAAAATCCCGAAAAAATGAAACACGATGTTTTAAGAATCCCGAAATTGGGGAAAATAATCAGCATTATTGTGAGTTTCAGCCGAACAACATTCCGCCCGAAAAAATCACATTTCACTTTTCCCCTATTGTGAGTTTCGCCCGAAACTTCATTCGGGCGAGAAATGAAACACCATTGATAGGTAACAGCTGAGAATTTCGCTTATTTATAGGTAGTAGGCGAAAAAGAGAACAACAAGACGGAATTTGTTTGTTTATTTTAAGGCAAGAATAGTAGAAATTCCAGTAGAAACTCACATTTTTTAAATCTCAACAAAAAGAAGTAATATTTTATTCGGGCGAAACTCACAATAGCTTTTAAAATTCGGGCGAACAGAAATGTTTCGCGTGAAATATTTTTCGGTGAAACTCACAATAAGGCTGAACAGTTCGAAATTCGCGAATTTTTTTATTTTCTCATGCTAAGTCTTCAATTAAAAAAAAAACATTCAAAATCTTCAAATAAGAGTCCGGTCTCTTTTGCTAACATCGATGGTCGATGTTTTGTTCTTAACATCGATTATACAATATTTTACGTACTTCAACATCGATGTTTAGTCTCTCAACATCGATGTTTTGTGAACATCGATGAACATCGCTCATCCCTAGCGAAGACCATACTGGTGTTAATTCACTTTCAAATGCGAATTACGGCCATAATCCACTTATAGCGTTAATTCACTTTCAAATGAGAACTAAAGCCATATGGTGTTAGTTCGTTTTAGAAAGTGGCCTAAGTTCTCATTTGAAAATGAATTAAAGTCCCAAAAGAAATCCCACTCAAGTGGGACATAAGACCCAAAACTTTTTGAGCATAAGACAAAGTAATATTATAGTATAAAATTCTATATGAAGGAACTTTGCATATATCCAGCCTCGCATCTACTCCCATTCCAACAGCGAACAAGCAGGGGGGTTGCACTGTTTATGCACAAAAATTTGCAAGCGATGTTACCTGATGAATAGAGACCGGATTATATGCAACATAAAAACCTTGAAATATGCATGCAAATATGCATAAAGAATACTTAAAATATGCATGAAAAGTGTCAAAATATGCAACATTAAAAACTACAAAAATATTAATTTTAAGATTTCTATTTCTAATTCAGCATAGTATTAGTAATAGAAATACTAATTAATAGTAGGTATATAAAACGAATGTAATTAGCAGTTCTTAAATTTATTTGTTAATTTTATCAACGTAAATCAATCAGGTATTGCTCCAAATGTTCGGGGGCAATATTGTGACTTCGATCACTGAAAATGTTTTTGTAAGTGGAAACGGACCGTTCCACATCCACTGAGGTAACTGGGCAGTACTTGAATTGGGGTGCTAGGTTAGCACTTATCGTTTCTGGCAAAAATTCACCCGTCCTATTGATAAAACTATTTACTTGGCACAGAGATTCAAAGCCTGGTTTATTGCTCAAATTTTTTCCATATTTCTCCTTAAGTTCAGCGGGGAATACATCTGGCATTGTGAAGTTCATTCGGCGTATTTCGTTTATTCTCAACAAATTCCATTTACGCCATACCCTGAGTTTCCAGCTTTTTAATACTCCCAGGTATTGAGAAAATTATTATTATTATTTTTATTATTTTCTATCGAATTTACTCCGTACTATCGAAGTCTGTTATTGCGCCTTTGATGTCCTCAAAATATTCACTTTAAAACAGCCCAGCCCTAATCCACGTTCCCCATCGAGTTTTCTCTGGTTCAGAAGGTAAATGCACATTTGCCAGATTTTCTTTAAAGGCTTTAATGCAAGCAGGTGCGTTAAGAAACACTTTCTTTGTCGATGAAATGAGTCTATTTACACTGTCAAACTAGAGACAGGATTATATGTACGTCTGCTCTACCTTTTCACGTGTAGGTTTGTAGCAAAAATATGCATCATCACTAGATTTTCACAATAATATGCAAAAATATGCAACAACCGGGCAAAATGGTCAAAATATGCAAATGCATATGCAAATATGCAAATGCATATAATCCGGTCTCTACTGATGAATATCTTATTTTTAAATGAAATCTTTAAATCCTTAGTTTTTGAGCATAAGGTAGAGTAATAGTATAAAATTCGACAGAAAAAAAAAGACCGTGAAAATGAAATAAGGGCAAATCGGCTTTGTTTCGTTTTGAAAATCTAAAACTAAGTTGCGATTAAAATGTGTTAAGTTATCTGTCCATTCACCCACGTTTGAGAATTTCAACCATTCAACTCAGTGTGTTGAAATACCCAGGTCGAAATTTCAGCTCAGTTTCAACTCAACAATGAGTGGATGTAAACAGGACAAGAGCTCAAAAACATTTTATGGCATTAGTTCACATTCGGATGTGAATTAACACCATATGGCGTTAGTTCACATTTAAGTGATGGCGTTAATTCGCATTTGAAAGTGAATTAACGCCACTATGCCGTTAGTTCGTATGTCCTTCGTTCACGCACCTTTTTACACTATATAAATCTATAGATATTATAAAACTGTAGAGGTTTTTTTGTTGTTACCTAATGACGTGAAAACTGCTGAACAGATTTCGATAAAACTTTTTTTTAAATATTTCCTAAGTATCGTTTTATGCTCAGCCCAATGGTTCTTACAAAATAGTCAAATATGTAACTGCATATCTGAAAGGAAAATTATAATTATACAGCCGTAACTTAATAATGGCTTATCGGATTGAAAAACAAAAAAATAGGTGAAATTAGTAAATTTATCCCTGATTCATTTGAGATACAAAACATCCTCCTGCGTTGTCCTGAAGCTGAGCAATGTTCAAAACAATTATTCAAAGCATCGCATCGCCCACAATTCAGTCGGGCAGTAGTGGGTATCGTTGCAATAGTATGTGTGTGAGTATATGTATGTATGTGCGCGCTCTAACATGATCATAATGCTCTGCATTTCAATCTTCTGCAATCATTATCACCATTTGCGGCTCTCCCACTCAACCAATCTTAACAAATGAGGTGTCAAAATAAAGAGAATTTTCTGGAGCAGTGATTTTTAGTTTATAAATATTATTAACAATCTCGTATGTAGAAAATCTACAACCTACTTACGAATAAAATGGCTACCTATTGGCCTCTAGTGTCCTAGGCACCTTGTTTCAAAAAATGAGAGCTCCTTTTCGTGATAGAGATCCTGATAAATATTGAGATTAAGTATAAACAAATCTATATGTATATGTATGTATATAAAAATGGTGTACAAAAATGTATCTATAGTAATTCATCAATTGAGAACGGCTGGTCCGATTTGGCTCAAAAATTTTGGGAAAACCCTCCGGAAAATTGGAAAAATCGAAATGTATGGAATTTTGTGTGCAATTGTTCCGGAATGGCTTTCGGAATGAAATAATATAAAATTCTTAGTGGAAAACTCGGAAAAACGCGAAAATTTAGATTATTTTTTTCCACAAAATTTTGCATTTTATCGCATGATTTGATGTAAAGGTGGAAAAGTCGTTGTGAAGTTTGGAAAATTTCGGATAATTGTGAAATTCATTGTGATAAAAGACGTTTTGTGTCCATTTTGGACGGAGAAGTAAACGAAATAAATAATGGCGCTGTGCTGAGATCAATGACACAACCCGATCGATGGCGTTATACGTTGACTTAGGCTGTGCTCAATTTGACAGGTATCCTTTTCGCATTGTCATTTTCTATTGAGCAAATGTCTTATTGTTTTTGCTGCAATTGATTCGAGTTTTGCGTATTATTACACTGATTCCGGATAGTCGTATATCGCGCATCATATCCGCAAACCGTACAAGCATTACGATCAATTATGCGATATTAAGTTCTTTTGAATAGGATTAGTCAAAAACGACTGTTGTTTTTTAGGGAGCTATTTGCTTGACTAATGCCTCCTATAAGACGATCGAACCTTGGACGACTTACTCGAGACGATTTGGTGGGGCTATGATATTGCTCTCCGGAGATTTTCGTCAAACGTTTCCCGTCATCCCGAAATCTACTGCTGCCGATGAACTAAATGCATGCCTGAAATCGTCGTCTTTGTGGCGGCATGTCAAGAAGTTGAAATTTACCACGAACATGAGAGTCGTATTGCAGAACGACCCATCGGCTGCTGGATTCTCGAGACAACTGCCGGCGCATTGATATCGTTCCCGGCAAATTTTTGCGAGTTTACATCGTCGAAAAAGAAACTCATCACCAAAGTGTTCCCCGGCATTGCACAAAATTATAAAAATCTCGATTGGATTAGTGAACGGACAGATAGACAGACAGACAGATAGACACACACAGGTAGATAGATAGACAGATAGATAGCGAGACAGACACATATATAGACAGGCAGACAGACAAACAGACAGATGGACAGACAGATAGACAGACAGACAGATAGATAGATTTAATTACATACATACATATATAGAAGATAGATGAGGCGGTTTTTTATTCTGTTGTTTTTTTTTCTTTTCTATTTATCTTATTCGTGATGAGATAACAGAACAGAGTACATATGTACCTACTAGCTGATATTATTTATCTAAGAACTTGGATGAAAAGTTATTAAAACTGCGGCGGTTGAGTGTGTGGCGTGTCGGTTTTTCTACTTTTGGCGCAGTACAGAGTTTAGGGGTATCAGGTTCGTTTCCTTTTTGTTTATTTTTTTATAATCTACACACGCTAAAGGGGATTCATATCCTTATAATGTTTACACACAGCGCGAGCACATGAAGAACAAGAACGACAGACAGACAGATCGACGTAGTAATAGGAAACTCAGATGTTAGGTTTCAACGAACTCTATGGGTGGTGTCCAGGATAACTGGAGAGTTGTGTATTATTGAAAACTATGCCATTGCTTATGATTCACAGAAGTTTTTTCCAGATGTTTCCTATTATTAGTTTGTGCGATCAATTTCTTCAGCCATACTACCATCCTACTGCCAGTTAGTTATGCCTTCGCAGTTGGTTTTGATATTAACTTCTGAAACTGATCAACTTATTTTTATTTCGTGAGAAATAAATGCTTCGAAGACATCTGGATTCGAACCGTGAACCTTCCGCATGACAAGCGACGACGACTACCACTACGCCACGGCCATCCACATCCTGGCGTCGATTGCTGCGCATGGAGTGGATTCGATTAGCATATATACGATTGGCTTGAATTTTATCGAACTCGGGACTGTTGGATACAGTCGCATCATTTTTTTATTTTTTACATGCTTTATATGCGAACTCCATAAGGGCGAGAGTGCGCTACAATGCCCCTACCGCAAGTGCGCCATATTGAAAAAAAGACGCATTTGTACAAAACTTAAAAAAAAGCCGGATTTTCTTTTATTGTTACTAATCAATGAAACCAAAGGAAAATCAATGTGATTCACTTCACTTCACTATGTACACTAGACCCGTGCGTTTTGTACTAACGGAGCCACATGCAAATGAAAAAAGAGCCAAAAATATATGCAGATGACAAAAGTGGGGTATTTTTTTCACTTGTAAAAAAAAATCGCAACAGCCTTACAACTTAACATGGCACTCTATCAAGGAAGGCTCAAGTTTTCCCATCGATTTATTTTCCAGAAGTAAGCCGGAAATGTGGTATTTACAAGGTGCGCCATAATGCCCGAAGTTACCCTAGAATACGATAAGCTAAGTGACATTTATAATTCAATATAGCGGACGTACCAAGATGGTGGATAGGCGTTATGTTTACGACTTGCTTAATATGGGTCTCAAAAGAAATTCATCGTCTCTTTTCATCTTGTTTCGTACTGTGTAGTAAGTTTTTCCCGTAGTCGGGTTTTAGTTTTTTAAACTTGTTTTTTTTTTTAAAAGGGTCAGATTTCGATGATTTTTAAAAAGGCGGGTCCTGAGGACTGCACCATCAAAAATGGTTCAATTTGACCCCAAAGGGTTCCAAAGCTAACCCTGGTCAGTCATGGACTTGCGGAGACTCGGCGCTCCGTTTAGTAAGGCTTTGATAATATTTCAACTTTAACCTAATAATATTTTCTAAGCCATAAGTTGTAACCTTACTCATATGACAAAAAGTGTTCCTGTATACGCGCCATGTTTAAAGCTTTCATATACATACATATAATGTGCCCTTTCCCTTTACCTTATCAGGAACTTTAAAGAACCACGTTTACGTCATATATGTACATAATGTAACTAAACAAATACTGTTGTACTCCTATAAAATAGCTCAGTAGATGCTTCCTATATGTTCAGTTCTCCACAAACTGATTAGTTGGTTTCAGCAGACTTGATACAGAGAAGAAGCCACAACTACCCTAATTTGCTTGCTTAATGGTGCCTGCGAAAATCAATTTGACTTCTATTTTACTTTTCGCTGTTTTGTTCTTTTTTTTTTAACTCCTTAAATTTTACAGATGTACGTTTGTGTGTACCTTTTATATTTATATTAGATATTCTTGTGGATATCCACACCAACACGAGATATAAGATTCGTATCTGTACGCTGTACCCCAACGAGAATGTCTGCGATGATAAGTAGATACTTTAGGAAGTACAAATAAATGTTTCCAAATGTCGATGGATGAATACAAATTCTAGTATTATTCACTGGCTGAAAGTGGTATACAGTGTTTGTACATCTAATGAACGGTAGATGTACGGCGCGGCGTTGAAAGGACCTTTAGGGGAGTAACACTCTTACGGAAAATATGCGGATAATTACTGGAAAACAGTTATTTAAAGAATTTTCCAAATTAGCAGTGGATCAGTCGTTTTAATGAGATTCAGTTTATAAATAGATGATAACCTTTACAGTATTTTGGTGGTATTTTGTAAAGATGAGATATTTGAGAATAAAATGTAGGTATGTGTATACGTATACGCATTGATATTGATTTTCAACGAATTTTCCTTTAATTAATTTATTCCAACTTCACAGTATGTAAGTAAGTAAGGAAGTGTTTTATTTTCACTAGTAATATTAATACAGAATTCAGTATTTACTAAATTAAATTATACAATTAATAATTACTAAATAGAGAAAAATTAGAGACTTTTCATATTCCTTAAACGGAAATAGTATTAAAAGGCCCTTCAAAGAAATAAATAATAAGAAATAAAATAAATGGGTGGGGTTAAGTAATTTCACAATTTCAAAATTAAAATAAGAGATTCATTGAACCTTAAGTAAAGTAAATATTAGACATTAGGGGTATTCACGCTTCGGTGTATTTGGTCTTGTAAAAGTGTAAAAGTGTAAAAGTGTAATATTTTCTCACAATTCAACATATTTTGTTGTAAGCTGTAATTTTTTTTCACTTTTACACTTTTACACTTTTGCAATACTCCAGCCCTATTGTAACCCAGAGCGTAAAAGTGTAAATTTTAAGTATACATTTCTGACAGCTTCAAAAAAGTATTTTATTCTCGTAATTAATTAAATTCCTTTAAATAAAAAAATAGTGTGTGATAAAAAAACTTTTGGAAAAGGGATTCGGTGTCGAATTGCAAGAAAAAAAACTGAATTTCGAAGAAGAAAAAATGGAGAAGGAATTTAAATTTGAATTTGATAAAAAATCTAAATCTGAAGAAGAAAGAAGAACAGAAAAAAGAAGAATTTGAATTAAATCAGTTGATGGAAAAATGAAATATGATGAAAATGGAAATATAAAAATAAATTAAAGGCTGCATTTGGAATACAAATAAATGTTTTTGATTTTGCTTTCATCGTTAGTTTTGGCATTGTGCATTAAAATATCTTCCCAAATTCTTATTTTGTATACAAAAATCAGCTAATTCTGACATAAGCTTCAGGATTGCTACAAATACGAAAAAGTGCGTTCACTCTTTGGTGTAAAAAAATACATTTTTACACTCTTACAAGACTAGATACACAAAAGCGTGAATACCCCTATATGACATTGAAGCAAAGAAACATTAGAATATTGCAAATTAGAGAACAAACATTCATTATTATGACAAAACCAAACACCAAAATATCAAAAACTTCACCTACGATCGAGAACTAAAGATGGATTCGAAACTATTAACATCATGGGCTAAAAGCCAATGTCTTACGTAATTCATAAATTTATTAATACGACTAAGAGTCCTAATCCAAAAAGGATGCTTGTTAAAGAGACGACGCGACGTAATTGTATAAAACCATTTATAAGCTGTGGTTCGAAAACCAGGAAGAGCTACAAGATGCAAGTGATTACCACGTACATAACATAGGGTGCAATGAAATACCAGCGTCCTAAATGGGTGTGTGTCCAAAGTAGCAGTATATATCTTTTATATTATAAATTGTTATTTAAATTTATTTAAATTTGCAATATTATCACAACACAATGTACTTACGAAAAGCAAAAGCTTACCTATTAAATTGTTTAGGTCAATGGTTCTTAACCGGTGGTCCGTGGACTACTGGTGGTCCCTATAAGCAACCGAGGTGGTCCGCGAAGTTATCCTGAAATTACTACTCTAGCCAGTGCATAACAGCACAAATTTGTAAAAAATGTCAGATCAAGTTATTTTAGTGGTCAAAATGACAATTTCATTGTCGATTATTGAACTAAACTAGGTCCGTTCGCGTACCTTCCCAAAACTACGAAAAGTTACGAAAAGCCGTTCGCTTACGCAAAAATTTCGTATATTTTCGTAGTTTTACGTACTCACGAGAGAGTAAGAAATTTCCTCATGCTGCGAATTTTACCACAAGAAATTTCTTTGAGCAGATATGTACCTATATGAAAACGGTCAATTCTGTCGAATCATATACATTTTTAATTTTTTGTTACTAATTCGTTTGTTTACTTTTCCGTAATTTTCCTATCTTTGGGAGAAATTCACACCCACTTTTCGAAATTTGACAGAAAACACATATTTGGTGCAAAAAGTACGAACGCCTTCTGTTTTCCAAATTACTCATCAGAGTAGTCATGGAACAAAGCTTATCTCATTATATTTATTTTATACCTGGTTTTGGTCCAACAGTGAAATCGCGTATTCAAAAAATTTCAAATGAAATTGAAGAACAAATTTATTGACAAGATAAAATGTAGTCCTTATTTTGCGCAACAATGTGATGAATCTACCGGTATTTCACAATGTTTTCAATTACTTGTATAATCGTTCGGGGCAAGAGTGCGCATTTTCGACTTCGGGCTTAAATTCTGGAAAATCTACAACAGGTGACAAACAAACGAGCCTATTATATGGTAGCTCTATATTTTAGGAACAAATTTATGCAAAAATATTTTATGTTTTTGTTAATGTTTCATATGTTTTGATCAAAAAACAAAAGGAAGTCAAGTTGCGCACTCTTGCCCCGAAGTCAGGGTAAGAGTGCGCAGAGGTATGGGTAAGAGTGCGCAGACATTTTAAGTCACAGTTTTCGTACTTTTAAATGTTTGAAACTGTAATTTCACTCAAACTAAATTCTTCGGCGGCCTTCCATGGGCTGCTTCCATTTTAAATCAGCTCCCTAGCCTCGCAGATTTGCGTTTAGATTATCAATTTACTTTCCGTTTGTCCTTAGTAGATACGAGGCATTTTTCAGGACAAACAAAAACAGAAAGATAGAACTACAACTTACCACCTACGACTATGATGTGCTTGTTGCATCTGGCGACAAACCGCAATAGCCCAAAAATGGTTATTATTACAAAAAGTTAAATATTGGGTAAGAAAGCACTGCGCAATCTTACCCACAGAATGACCGCGCACTCTTTTTTTTTTATTGTATTGAAAATCTAAGAAGGAATAATATTATCCACTTAAATTGTATACTAAATCAAACACACATATACACTGTTTATGCCTACACATTACTTATGGTGTATCGAGTTGCCAAGCTACATTGTTCTCACTTTTTTTTTTGTGTTATTATTTTATTTTTATTTTTTTTTTTTTTAATTTAAATTGAAGGTTTTTTTTTCGTATTTTCCTTCAGAATAATTTATATTTTCTCCGTGTCAACTGTATATCTAATCATCAAATAATGTTTCAGAAGAAAGATAAGCCTATCAAATCTCTGTATTGTAAAATGTGCGGTAACAAACCATATGTAAATTATACACGAAATAAATATCTATCTATCTATCCAAGCTTTCCTTACACACTTTTAAAAATTGACTTTTTTTTAACAAAATCCGGCTTTTCTTTTCTTGTTGTTTTGCTTTGTACTTCGAATTGGAATATTTTCGTAGAAGTTGTTCTTCATTGGCGGTTAGTGAAGCACACATTTTCTCATTTAGCGATTTCTGCTAATTCTTTCACAGATGGAGAAAATGGCACTGCGTACTCTTACCCGCTGCGCACTCTTACCCCAAACGACTCTATGTATTTTATTTATCAAGCATTGGCTGCCGAAACGCTCCCGGAATGCCTTGCTATTACCCTTAAAACAAATATATAGACAACTTTATTAAGAGGAGTGCTCTTAATATTTGCCTCTTCAAAAAATTATGCTCTGATATGAACTCAGAATACGAAAAGCTGCTTTTTCTTACCGAAGTGAAAATATTCTTAACTAATAAGGAGAACAAGGAGTTACAAGATCAGTTTTGTCTGTTCAAATGTTAAATATATTAAGCTGCAAGGGTCAGGAAATATAAAAAATTGGAAGGCATGAGCAATATATTTGCATTGGAAGGTAAAATCAGTGCGTTTATTGCTAAAATCGAACTATAGATCAGCAAAGTCGAAAGAGAGATCGTTTCTGCATTCGATACGTTGAATCCAATTATTAACGAACGGTGTGCTGAGATTAAAGGAGAAATACAAAAGAACATTTCACTTAATTTTCAAAACTGAAAAATGAATTCAATCACTATTTTCCTGACTCCGAGGATAGATGTATCCTTTCAATGTCAACAGTATTCAGCGGCTGGTCAACAGTATGCAATCAGAAAAATCACACTAAAATTGGAGATATAATAATGTAAAATTGTCGACAGTAAAAAAAATACTCTTGGTTTCGAATAATTTAATACCTACGTGTTTTATTTATATGTAGAACAACTTTATAATAAGTCTGTTCAAAGAGGCTGTCCCGGGAAGAAAAATGTTTTGCCTTTTTTCTCATTGAAAAAATTTAATGACTTTGTTATATTTCCACCAAACAGTTGGTAGCAAGACAAAAATTTAGTAAAATGGTCCCTCACTTCTAAAAGGTTAAGAACCACTGGTTAAGGTGATCGCCATTTGGATTTTCGAAGAAAATCTTTTGATTTTTTAGGTGGAAAAAAACCAAAATAGCGTAAAGAGTGTGAAGTTTGAATACTACAACCTCAGGTGACCCGTTTATATGGATGTAGTTCGAGAAATTTATATCCACCCTGTGTGGTTTAAGAAGACGATCAGTTCTCTAATCGTTTTCTTAGATATCTCTTTGAGGTCGTCGAAGAAGGGTTTGTCTTGACAATATGCACTGCCTGGCTCTAGCTCATTTGTTTTTGACCTACATATATATTGTAATTTGGCCATATCTTTCTGGATATGACACAGTTTGTAAGACTGGTTCACCCGAGACCAGATAGTTTAAACCTCCTGGGATCCTTGAGACTATTTTGTTGAATGAATCATTGAAAATTGCATACAAGCACTAAAATATGGCGTAAATTCCGGAAGTGCATAAGGAACATTAATAATGTCTTCGTAGTTGTTTTTTTTAAAATCATTTATCAATCAATTTTAAAGGTATGTATGTAGGTGCAGTGACGCTAACGCGCATCACTCTATTTGGGGCAGCTCCGACACCAACAACAGAGGTGAGTTACTTTTTGACTTTTTTCTTAATACAAACCTCACCTACTGCAACAAAGGTTGCACACCAACTTTTATAACCTGCAATAGACAGGAAGTTCTAGATATTACACTTGTATCTGATAATATCTCCCAATCGATCAACAACTGGAAAGTTTCGGCTGAACACTCGTTCTCAGATCACCGATACATCCAATTTTCGTTAGACGACCATCCCCCAGCCAAACCAGAGTTTCGGAACTACCGAAAGACCGACTGGGCTAAATACAGGGGAACACTACAGGGGTTAATCCCTTCTTCAATACCCCCGGTCCCGAGCAGCACACAAGAGCTTGACTGCATGGTAGGAAAACTCACTTCCGCCTGCAATAAAGCATTAGATGTGGCGTGCCCTACAATAAGACCAAAGGGGAAACCGAAACCTCCGTGGTGGAACTCCGATATTAGCAGCTCAAGAAAACACTGCAGACTGCTATTCAATAGGGCCAAACTCACAAAAAGTGCCCTAGACTGGACCTCTTATAAGGAGGCCCTCGCAATATTCAAAAGTACTCTTAGGAAAGCCAAACGGAAATCCTGGAGACTCTTCTGCGACAACATTGAGAACTTCTCGGAAGCCTCAAGGCTACGTAAAATACTCTCCACCAATCCAAGTACTCCTGGCTATCTGATGAAACCAGATGGCTCTTGGACCTCTTCAAGCGAAGAAACAATAGGGAAAGAGCTCTCACGCTAGTCCAAAAGATCTCAGACCTATTAGCCTATCATCATTCTTCTTAAAAACCTTAGAAAGACTGATCGATACCCACCTTCGGAGCAGCATCGAAGCAAGACTGCTATCAGAATCCCAACATGCTTACTGTAAGGGTAAATCAGTGGAAACTGCACTGCACTCCCTGGTACGCACCATTGAGAAGACGATTTACTGCAAAGAATACACAATGGTTGTCTTCCTAGACATAGAAGGGGCCTTTAATAATATTAAATCGGAGGCTATAGTAGATGCCCTTTCAAAACTCAAGGTCGAGCACTCGCTTCGCAAATTGATTAATTTACTACTTACTAGTCGAATTATCAACACCAAGCTGGGCGAGTCCTCTTCCAGGAGATTTGTCAGCAGAGGCACCCCCCAAGGTGGTGTCCTATCCCCCCTTCTTTGGAACCTGGTAGTAAATGAACTCTTGCTACTCCTAGAAGGCGTGGGATGCAAAGTAATCGCATATGCTGATGACGTCGCTATAGCTATTTCCGGCAAGCATCTTCACACGATCAATGAACTCATGCAAAATGCACTAAATAAGCTCTCGAAATGGACCGACAAATGTGGACTGGGGGTTAATCCTCAGAAAACGGAGTTGGTTCTTTTTACTAGGAAATACAAAATCCCTCAGATAGACCCCCCTTCTTTATATGGTACCAAGTTAGTTTTCACCGACAAAGCAAAGTACCTAGGTCTCGTCTTGGATAGTAAGCTTAGTTGGAAACTCAATATCCAAGAAAGAGTAAAGAAAGCTACCATAGCACTCTACTCCTGCAAGAAAGCCATCGGCAGCAAATGGGGTCTTCAACCCCGCATCGCCCACTGGCTCTATGTATCTATCATCAGACCGATTCTGATGTATGGCGTAGCGGTCTGGTGGACCGCCCTAGATAAAGCTATACATCGCGACAGCTTGGGGAAAGTACAGAGATTAGCGTGTCTGTGCATTAGTGGAGCATTAAGATCAACACCCTCCGCAGCATTAGACATCCTTCTATATCTCCCACCCCTAGACTTAATTGGTAAGCAAATGGCAACCAGTTCTGCCATAAGACTCAAAACAATCTCACAGTGGTCAAGTAACTACACTGGCCACTCCATAATACTAGACAATCTTACCCTTCCCGAAAACATAGACTACACTGTACCCAAGCCCAATTTTGACAAAAACTTTAAAGTCACTATCCCAGATAGGTCCTTCTGGGATGACCTAGGTGCTGTAACAGACAAGTCGATACACTTCTATACTGATGGCTCTAAAACCAATGATGGTGTAGGAGGAGGTGTTTTCTCAGATAGATTAAAACTAAATCTCTCCTTTCGCCTCCCTGATCACTGTAGCGTGTTTCAAGCGGAGATCATGGCGATTTCGGAAGCACTGTCCTGGATCAAGAGGAATGTAATATCCACTAACGATATTAGCATTTTCTCGGATAGTCAGGCGGCGTTGAAATCTCTGGAATCAGTCTCATCCACTTCTAAGACCACCTCCAACTGCCGTTCATCTCTCATAGAGATGGCTAAGCAGTTTAACATTCACCTTTGCTGGGTGCCGGGGCACAGAGACATTCCAGGGAATTGCAAAGCTGACGAGCTCGCTAAAATAGGAACAACAATACCTATTCTACCCGATAAGAAATATATAGGTATGCCACTCGCTACTTACAAGCTAGCACTCAAACTTGACACAGTCAATAAAACCAACGCCAGATGGGAAGGTGGAACCACCTGTCTTGCTACAAAGCAAATCTGGCCTAGATTAGATCTTAACCGCTCTAGATACCTTTTGTCACTAAAAAGACTGCATATTAGTACGATTATCGGTGTCATCACAGGACACTGCCTTATAGGCAGACACGCTACTAGACTTGGCGTCATTTCGAATGACTTCTGCAGAAGCTGTAGAGACGAAGAGGAGGAGGAAAGTCCAACACATCTCCTCTGCTCGTGTCCAGCTCTTTCGCGTAGTAGGAAACTTCACCTTGGAGAATACTTCTTCGATGATCTAAGTGATCTTACACAAAAAGACGTAGGAAGCCTTCTTCGCTTTATACAAAGTTCCAAATGGTTCACTTGAGTAGCGGGGTGATTATCCCCAAGATCCTTGGTATCACAATGGGCCTCTATAGGCCTAAGTGTGCTGGTACTTGTTACTGGCAGCCACTGCTACCTAACCTAACCTAATGTAGGTAGACCTATTTATTTGACAATCAGTACCTATTATCACAGACAATAAATTTATTGTCTGTGCTATTATTTATTTATTTGTTACCAGGACATGAAAAATAGTAAATAAGCAAACAACAACTACTAAACCAAAGGAATAAATAGAAAAGACAAAAAAAAACCGAAGGAAACAGCTTTCTTTTCTATCATCAGCATCACGATTGGAAATAGAACAAAAAGAAAAAAAAAATATATATATATATACATATATAGTGCCCCCACCAGGAGACAAACCGGTAACCTGTGAGATCTCGAAAGTATTCAGAATCTGCCTGCTTTCCTGCTTATCATCCAACACTCGGAGTTCGGAGTTTTGAACCCATTTGTTTTGCCAAATTGAAGTAGCAGCGGTTTCCTAGTGCAAGTCTTCGTCGAATCTCCACTAAGGTGTCATTCGTGGAGTTGATGTTTACTCCGAGGTAAGTAAACTCCTTAACCACTTCGAAGTTACTGCTGCCAACAGTGACGTTTTGTCCATCGGTGGACAGATGTTTCTTTGTTTGTTGACAACATGTACTTGGTATTGTCCTCATTCACTTCAAGGCCAACTCGATTCACCTGTTCTTCAATTGCCGTAAAAGTCTCTTTCACGGCACGCTGGGAGCGACCGATGTAGCTGGACAGATTTGTTAAAGATAGTGCCTTCCGTGTTCACACCTGCCCCGCGCACTATCTGTTCCAGTACAAAATTGAAGAAGTCACATGATAGCGCATTTCCTTGCCGAATTCCGGTGCATGTTTTGAATAGTTGAACGTTGCACCCCGTGCTTTCCAGCAGTTTAGTCGGGATCTCGAATGCGGCCATCGCCTTGTAGAGCTCAAGACGATGAATGCTATCATATGCGGCTTTCAAGTCGATGAAGAGATGGTGAGTCTCGACTTAAAATTCGTTGGTCTTTTCCAGCATCTGCCTTAGTGTAAAAATTTGGTCGATCGTCGATCTGCCGGGCAGGAAGCCACACTGGTACGTGCCGATTAGGGTGCTGCAGAAAGGTTTCAGATGTTCACACAGTACGTTGGATAGGATCTTGTATGCGACATTAGCAGGGATATGCTTCGGTAGTTCTTAGAAGACATAGGATCGCTTTTCTTGAAGATGGGGCATGTGAATAGGAAAACCAGCAATTTAAAAAAAAAGTACAAATCTCAGTTTCGTGGACCCCACCCATAACTTATTCCACTGACGATTAATTCAAAACGGAAGTATACGCTCGTCGTCGTTTGCTTTGGATAAGCCGAATATTTGTCTCCTTAACCCTTAATTTTCAGAGGAACACTTTATTTTTTCGCTGTTAGAACTTACCCCTATTACTTTTTAGCACGCTCTCCCTCTCAACTTTTGACATTTAAAGTATCCTGAACAAATATGTGGCTGTCAGAGTATGTGCCCACATAAAAAACTGTATATTTTTGCCATGTGAACATATTTTTATGTGGATATTTCTACACCGTATAGAAGTGAAGTGCTTACGTCATGTCCTACGGATATAAAAGTGCCTAAAGTTTGGTTAAAATTACCTGATTGAAGGAACAATGGACGTCTAAAAATATCTTCAAGAATTTGAATTCGCTGTTTTCGAATAGCTAAAAGGAATGAAGTGCACCTCAAAATATGCAAATAATAAGTAAAAATTTCAAGTTTTCCAGTAGATGGCGTTGGAACTCAAAAATTTTTAAACTCACCGTACCATTAAGCTGAAACACAATATGTATATGTAATAAAGTGAGAAGTGTTCGTATATCAAAAGTTTTAAGTTTTCCGATGGGTGGTGCTGGAACACAAACATTTCAAAACCATCCGATTGAGCTGAAACTTACAGAATATATTTGTCGGCTATTACACTGCGCGTGTTGCGTGAGACTTAAATAAGTGCAAAAGAGAGAGATAATAAAACTAAAAATACATTTGCCCGGTGCATGTGGGCAAAGATTTTCTTCGCGTGTTTTTGACATTTCTTTTTCTCCTTCTTATTTTTTTTTCGAATTTGCTTTATTGCTTCTTTGGCTGTTGATATGAGGATAACATTTGAATCTGGCGGATGAATTGAAATGGAGCAAGGAATTAACCAGCGAACTAATTTTTAATTATGAAATGCACCCGATGTGGTATACATGCATTCAAGAATTATTTCTGCAGAGTCTAATAAATTATTTAGGTCTTCATTTTTGATTTTTTAATTCATTTTGTTATAAAATTCAACAATTAGCACCAAAGATTAAATTAAATATCGACGGTTAACTATGAATACCTCCTAACTCACATTTTTTGTGAAATTCACTTTTTGATGTAGTTTTGTTAAGAATTTTCATCTGCTTAGCTGAATGCATTTATTATACTTATATCAGCTGTCAAAATGTCTTTAAAGCCAACTTTTAATACCTCCTATCATTTTGGCGCTTAAAATATCTCCTATCATCACATTTGCTTCAGACTTTGTGTAGGTACAAGCACTCACCAGAAGTTTTTAGGCTATATCTTATTGAATGAAAGTATTTTGTTTAACTATTTTCTGTTTTACATAGAACTTAATATTCCTTAATATCATTGTTATAAAATTTAATGCTTTTATTACAATAATAAACAATTAAACTCATAAAACTAGTGCAAAGTATGTTAGGAGGTTTTTTGTTTGGTAATACCGCTAGACATAATATCTCCTATCAACGGATTAGTATTGACATTTGAATGTTTTTTCAGTTCTTAAATTAATAAATTGCCGATTGTAGCACAAATTCTAATTTAAGTGGACCGTTCTTGGTAGGCTTATTAAGTTATAGATTACGAATGCTCTTTATTTTTAAGTAAAATGTGGTCTCGAGCACAGAAATGCCTCGATATGGCGCGGTCTCAAAAGGCTACAACCTCCCCAGAACCATCGAAATGACTGTTGAGCCAGTTACAAGCATCTTCCCCAGTACCGATGAAATGACTGTTAAGCCGGTACTCGATGTGGGATCAGTGGTTGAAATTCATGAACCTACCTTATATTTGTAATACACCAGAGATATTCCAGCAGATGACAATGCTTTCATGGCTAGCTTTGCAGATGACACTGCAATATTGGTTCCTGATAAATGCATTTATAAGGCCACAGAAATCCTGCAAAAGCAGTCAACAAAGATAGAATTTGGACGCAGCAATGGCGTATCAATGAGTCAAAATCTACTCACATAAACTTTACAAATACAAAGTTTAACAATGTTCCAATATTCCTTGGAATGAATTTGACCGCGATAATGGAAAGAGCACATCAAAAAGAGAAGATATGAACGGAACTTGAAATATAGATAAATGTACTGGTTACTGGGAAGGAACTCAGACCTATCTATCCAGAACTAAATATGTAATGCTATGCAAGCAAGTACTGAAGCCTGTATGGACGTATGGCATCCAATTGTGGGGCTGTACAAAGAAAACAAATACAGAAACCATACAAAATTTCCAAAACAAAGTCGTTCGTGGAAAAATAAATGCCCTTTGGTACATAAGAAATAGCGACTTGCATCGTGACCTACAAATAGACATGATTTCAGAAGTGGTTAGAAAGCACGATCTTTCACACAACCAGCGTCTTAAAAATCACATTAACTCCAAGATGGAGACAATATTCGGAGATTGAGAAGAACAAAGCCTCACGAGTTAATGGTCTAAAAACTACAGGAAAGTACATATTCACCACTGTGATTAATTCCGACCGGATTGAAAACTAATGGAAATCCAAGTGAAGAATTCGAAATTAACGCATTTTTCCAAATTCATCCCTTGTAAATCCGTTCGTTTTCAATCCGGTCGGAATTGATCACAGGGGTGATTATAACTTTAAACTTCCCCCAATGAGATTTAAATTCAAGAAAGAAAAATCATGTCGATCTTTCAAAGATTGCGGTAAGAATCTCCCACTCGCTTGGTACCGATGAACTACCGAGTGTTTTTTGAAGATTTCCACTTGGAGGGAAAGCAAACAATTTTTTTATGTTTTCGTTTAATTTTATTCACCCATATTCCGTAGTGCGTTTATCTTAAACAATTGTCGTTTTTGTGTCTTGTCGCTTTAAAGTATACATTTACACCGACCTGATATTTACGATTTAAGCGAAATGCAAGTTCACACGAAATCTCGAGATTTCGACAAGATTTCAAGATGCCACCGAAGTCTCCAATTTATCGTGATTTCCTTAAAACGCCTTACGGAATAAGGGTAATTATTTCAAAAATAATGCTTTGATAGCACACAATGTGAAATAAATAATTGAATTTCTCCTATCAGCATAAAAAGTTTTGTTTTTTTTTATATGAATATCTCCTAACTTCTTTTTTTATATAAAAAACGCAATTTTTAGTATTTAAAACCATTTCACCTGATAGAGTTCCAATATTGATAGTAATTTGCCAAATTTCACAATCGGACGTTTTCGTTTTAGGAAAATACGCAGTTTTTTGTGTCTCCTGTAAAGTTTACAAAATGCGACATAGGAGGTATTCATAGTTAACCGTCGATATGTCAAAAACACGCGAAACTTAAGAATGAGAAATAGGCTTAGTGTAAAAATGCGCGCGTCACAGAATGACAGGCCAAAGAAAAATAACGAAAACACGCACGTTTAAACAGGCGCAAGTGTAAAAGCCGTCTTTGTTATGAAGTGAGAAATGTTTGTAAATCAAAAGTTTCCAAGTATTCCGATAGATAGCAATGAAAACCAAAATCTCAAAATTTTTACTACAGTAAAGGACGGTAACAGCTAACAGCTAACTTTTGATTTACGTGCAAATATATTGTCTAAGTGTCGGCTCCATCGGACGGTAAGTTTTTGAGTTCTAAGAATATTATTGTTTGGACAGTTTTCTTAAATCCAAATAGAGTTGTCAGCATTTAATGCTCCGCCAGAGTCATTAATATTCACAAAAAGTCATTCGAAAAAATGTCATTACATTTTTGATAAAAACACTGTTTTCAATGAGTGAAGCGAAGCGCACCGGGTAACCACTAGTACCAAATAAAATACAAATAAAAATGTGCTACATAAAGATTTTGAGATGTGACACAGTATACAGGGTGTTTCCAAGTTAAATGTCAAGACTTTGGCATGATTCTTGGGTTTATTTTAAGAAAAAAATCGTTCTACAGCAAGGGTCTATCTCCAATTTGGACGTCATTTATCGAGAATTTAAGAAAACACCTACTTTGGTGTACCTTGACCCATACTAACTTAAATATCTCCGCTAGTAGTTACTACAGAAACTTCTTTTAGGGCTTTACTTTAGCTTTACTTTATTTGGAAAATTTAACTAGAAAAAGTGGTATAAATGATGAGAAAACAAAATTCAATTTACCAGTTAAGGTTAGGATAAAGCTCACGGTATCTATGTCGTGCTCTATTGGAACTTTCGCCACACAGCCCATAAACGTAGATTATATCTGCGTATTCTTAGTTTGTAAAAGATGCCATTTCAAATACCGTTTCTAAACAACCGTTGTGTAACCTCGGCCTGAAAAATTAAACTGATGAATTGAATTTTGTTTTCTAATCATTTATACCACTTTTTCTAGTTAAATTTTCCAACTAGGCATACATACTCAGTTAGGTTTGAGTCTGGGATGTTAAGTGGAAAATGGTATGGAAATTAGGGTTTTGACGGGTATTCTAATAAATGAGCATACTTTAAAACCTTCGCAAAGTCATACTTTATTTAAAAAACAAATTGCAAAATTATGATTTAGTTAGAAAATCGCACTAATTGCCAACTGTGGTTAAAAAATAGGTAAAAAATCATTTTTTCGCTTTTTACCTGCTGCGATTTTTTCCAAGTATCATAAAATCTGTGAGTTTTTCAGAATACTTACTACACATTTTTTTGTTTACAATTGTTACGTTCATAAGAAAAAATAATAAAACAGTATATTTATTACGCATTTTTGGTAGAAAAGCGACCTGAAAGTTAAAAAAATGTATGGGCAAGATTTAGAATATTCACTTCAAAATAAAATATCTAGAAAGCAAAAAAAGGTATCCAATTTATTTAAGCGCAGTTAAAAAGGGTGTTATTTCTTCTAAAAGTAAATCCCTAAAAGAAGTTTCTGTAGTAAGTAAAGGGTGATTTTTTAAGAGGTTGAGAACTTTTTTTAAAAAAAAAACACAAAAAATTCGAAAAAATGAATGAAATATTTATTTGAATCGATAGTTTGAACCTTGCAATTTAATGTTTAAAGATAATTTCATGCAAATGTTGACCGCGGCTGCACATATCGGCCGGTATCTCACGAATGAATGCATGGATGTTGGCTTCCAGTGCGTCAATCGAAGCGGGCTTGTCCCTATAGACATTAGCCTTGACATACCCCCACAAAAAAAAATCTAATGGTGTCAAATCGCACGATCTAGGCGGCCAATTGACCGGCCCGAAACGTGAAATTAACTGTTCACCAAACTCGCCTCGCAATTGCGCCATTGTTTCGCGTGCTGTGTGGCATGTGGCACCGTCTTGTTGAAACCACATATCATGCAAGTCAAGAACTTCCATTTCGGGCAAAAAAAAGTTTGTTATCATCGCTCGGTAGCGTTCACCATTGACAGTAACGCTGCGATTCGCATCATCTTTGAAGAAATATGGCCCAATAATGCCGCCGGCCCATAAACCGCACCAAACAGTGGCTTTTTCGGGATGCATTGGTAGCTGTTGCAATGCTTCTGGCTGATCTTCACTCCAAATGCGGCAATTTTGCTTATTTACGTACCCATTCAACCAAAAATGAGCCTCATCGCTGAACACAATTTTTCGATAAAAAAGCGGATCCTCGGCCAGCATGAACATTTCGAACCGAGCACGAATTTTGATAGTAAAATTCAATAATTTGCAAGCGTTGTTCATTTGTAAGACGATCCATGGTTAAATTGCAAACCAAACTGAAGCTGTTTGACAGTGACACAAGGTACTAAACACACGTCAGCTGTCAAAACCAGTGTTGCCAAAACCAAACCAGCTAAAAAATCACCCTTTATTAGCGGAGATGTTTGAGTTAGTATGGGTCAAGGTACACCAAAGTAGGTGTTTTCTTAAGTTCTCGATAAATGATGTCCAAATTGGAGATAGACCCTTGCTGTAGAACGATTTTTTTCTTAGAATAAACTCAAAAATCAGTTGCCAAAGTCTTGACATTTAACTTGGAAACACCCTGTATATCGGATATAAGTCCAAAAATCCCAAGAATTTCTTTCTTATATCCGTTTTTTCTTATACCCAATAAACGGATATAAGAAAAACAAATTCTTGTATCCGAACAACGGATATAAGAAAAAAACTTTCTTAAAAAAATTGTAAAAGAAAAACATGTCAAGTGCAAGTCGTACTTGAGCAACAAGTGTTCCTTACGCTGTGCATCAGATTTCATTCTTCGTCTCGTTATTCATTGAATTGTATTAAATGTGTGGAGTTTTGGAATTTGTCTCCCTGTGCCTGTACACAAATTCAATTTTTCCCAATGTAGTTATACTTATGTGACAATGTATATGAAACTCTCAAGATTTCTTTATGTGCATCAAATCAACGGTTTCAGTACAATATAAGCTCAATGCTATTTTTTGGGCAGATTTCTAAGATCAACCACGCCATTTTTACTGTCACACATACAAATTTTCTTATATGTATCCGCTTTAATGAGATTGTGATAGGGTTACGTCATTTCTGGATATGTAAGTAGTTGGGTAGTTGAAATTTAAAAAAAAAAAAAACTGGAACGTAGGACAGTTGTGATAATTTTGGTTCAATCTATGTACACTTTATTCTCAATTTTTTGTGATTTTATTCAGATTTTTCTAAGCGATATTCTTAGAGATAAGGTAGGCGACAGCAATTTTTTAAGGTTTTTTTTTTTTAGAAAAGTGTTAAGAAAAATGTAAAACAACAAAATATTTCATACATTTTTGAATTCGTGCTTTAACAAGCTATCATTTGACATCCCACGCGATGACCTCAAAATTGAATTTTTTTTTAACATCCCATTTATCTTCCCTTCATTCTTTATTTGGCCAGGAAGGTTATTGAATAATTGGACTCCTTTATATATAAGTGTTTTTTGAGCTGCTGCTGTTGTCTGTCTTTGCAATCGAAAATCGTGCTGATTCCTGAGTTGGTATGGTTGGACTTCGCTTACTAGATTGACCTCATTAGTGAGGTACCTCGGTGCTATCCCATGTCTGATCTTGAAAACAGCTATAAGAGTATTTAACTCCAGTCTTTGTTTTATGTTTAACCACTTTAAGGCCTCCAGGATTATGCGAATCGGGGTAAAGCGGTTGCACTTGAGAATACTTCTCATTGCTTTATTTTGCAGTTTCTGCAATCTTTCTATTTGCCCTTGGTTGCAGCATGAATACAAAATGGTGGCACAATATTCAAAATGCGGTTTTATTATGCTGTTGTATACTATAATAGCCGTCATGTCATCCATTCTTTTCCTCATGTGCTTAAAGAAACCTATTTTTTTGCCAATTTTCTTACATATATGGTCTACATGCTCATCGATTTTTAGGTGTTTATCGATGATCACTCCCAGGTATTTAATATGGTTGACGTTCTCGATTTTGCTGCCATTAATTTCTATATCCGTGTCACTGTTAATGTTAATATTCATCATTTTTGTTTTTTTTCCGTTTAGTTTCAGTTTGTTCATTTTAAGCCATCTTGTTATGTGTTTCATATCGTCTGTAAGCTTACATTTACATTCGTCTGCGCAGTTTCCCTCGGCATATATTAGCGTGTCGTCGGCATACATAGCTATTTTACAATTTTGCAATACTTTTGGCAAATCATTTATGTATACTATGAAAAGGATTGCGCCTAGTATTGATCCCTGCTGTTGTTTTGCTACAAATTCAAGAATTTTCTCCAGCGTTCTTAGTGAGTTTATTGGTCGGAACTCTTCACATTTTACTGTTTTTGCGACTTTTTCGATCGGTGTGATCATAGAATCCCTCCACGATCTTGGAAATTCTCCCGAGAGGAGGGATCTGTTTACCAATTCCAGCAGAGTTTTTCCCAATAGGTTCCAGTTGTCAATTATAATCCGAGGGCTTATTTTGTCAAAGTCAGTTTTATTTTTTAGTGATTTGCATATTTGGCTTAGTTCGTGTATATTATTCGATGAGATCTTTCTGTTGGTGCTATCAGTTTTTGCCTACCATCAATAGTTTCCGTGATATACCGTGTTATTTTGTCGTATGTAGGCTCTAAGTAACGGTTTTAGTATTTATTTGTCGTATGCAGAAAGTTTTTTTTACATACGACAAATTTTCATACAAAAACTGAATTCTTTTTAGTAAGAATTTAATGGTCGTATGTAAAAGAAACGCTTTGCATACGACAAATAAATACATACCTACTACAATTTGCGTGATTAATTGACGTATGCGTATTGATAGTGTTAAAACTAGTATCGCCTGTGTCGACCAATTGTGAGAGAAATTTAGCATGTATTAATATTTACTGGTTTACCTGATTTTTACCTGGCTTAGGCACAACATCTTGGAAAAAAATTACACACATACCTACTGCACTGGCCCTCTTCACAACCTTTCCAGCATAGAAAAAATTAAACGAATATGTTGTGCTTAAGCCAGTTACGTTAGGTAAGGTTAGGTTAGGACGGGGTATGAGGCTGAGCCATCATGAAAACACTTGGCACCATTGTGGGCCCATCGCGATCCGCTGGAACCTTCTATAGATGATACCAAAACCGAAACATTTCCGTCTAAACATTTGATTTCCCTGCTAAATTTAAAAATTTGATTGTTGTCGGTTTGTCCAAAAAAGTATCTCCCTGACAATTTTTTGCGCGAACGAGCAAAGGATACATATGTTCGACATCCTACTCTGCATCAAGAACTCTGCAATGAATGCAGATGTCCGTACTAGAGTGTCCCATTCTTTTGACATGCCTTCTCAGGAGACAGTGTCCGGAAAGAATTCCAATTAAAGTTCTTAACTTAGCCCTATTTAGTCCAAATATTACTTTGGTCCTTTTGTGATCTAAGGCCGGCCAAAGAGCCTTGGACACCCTATGTCCCTCTATTCCTGACCATTTATTGCCCGCCATGCTAATGATGGTATTCTTTATTTTCACCCTGATGCCGCATGATGGTGGGGCTAAGTGCACCATCTAAGTTATAGGCTTCTTGTAAAACAAGAAGTTCTTATAAAATTAAAAAAAAAAAAACCTAAAAATAAAAAAAATAATTGCATTATTGTATTTCATTATTACAGGTACAAGAAATGAATTTGAATTTTTTTCTTCGTACCTACAAACGACAAACTTGACTTACGAATAAGTATTATTTTATCGTGTGCAATGGTTTTTGTCGTATGTAAGTATTTAAAAATTCGGAAGTGCTTACATACAACAAAATGATTCTACATAGTTTTTTTTATAGGTCAATAACTTTTTCACATCTCGAGATAAAGCATTATGTAAAAAAAAAAAACAATTAAGGAGTAAAATATTTCCAATATTCTCTGAAAATTTCATAAAAATTGGTCCGCTAGAAAAAAAGATATACTAAGTCAAACTTCAAATTCAATTTGCCAACAATAGGTACTTTTCACATACGACAACTAAATTCTCAGCCGACGAATTGCTGCAACTTTTCCAATTTTCTACGTCAAATGGTCTTTGAGAAAAAGGCCTGTGATAGACAGACAGACAGACACCAAACTGATAACATGTGTTTCGTTTTCGGGTAGGTACGGGACGGATTTTGAAAATATGTACGTAATCTTCCATTTTCGTGAACAGGTATTTTATCACGTTGTCTGAAAAGAAGTTATTCTATAATTGACAGACAGTCCTCATCACTTGAACAAAAAACGTTTTCAAAAATTTCTTATAAACGTGTTTTTTTTTTAAATATATGTTAACAATTTGGTGCTTGGAAAAAGTTTCTTATATCAGTTTTTTTCTTATAAGCAGTTTTCTTATACGCGTTCTTTTTTACATGAAGTTGTATGAAAAAGTGTACGGTGTATTTGATTGCGTTTCTTATAAGCGATTCTTTCTTATACACGACTTTCTTATATCCCATGAGTGGCCAAACCGTAGAACGCGTTCGACTGGTCGAACGCGAAGGCATTTACAGTCGACCCCAACCCATGTGCTATAAATTGATACATTATAACAAATATGCAATATATGAGTATCATTAATATGTATAACAGAGCCTTAAGCTTAAGCTACGAGCAGACGATATGCAAAAGTCGCATACATATGCGAGTGCTGACGTCACGAAAAAACTCGCAAATTTATCGCAAATTCTATAAAGTTGGCATTGCTCGCAAACTCGTATATAGACGTGTTCACACGATATATTTGCGAACATGTTGTTCGCATATGATATGTTCGCAAATGGGGTCGCAAATGTTGTGGCCTATATGCGAGGTGTTAACACGATATGTGACACAATTTGCAAGTCACATATTTTCAATCATATGCAGATTTGCGAACACTACAAATCTTTTGACATTTTGTATTTTTTGTATTGTGTTGGTGATTTATGACTACTTAAAGTACGGAAATTTATTAAAAATGTCAAAAAGAAAGTGGGCTGCTATTTCTATTTTTGCAATAGATATGATAGAAAACGACGACGAAGATGGAAGCTACGAAGAAGCGAGTGTGCAGCAAATGTAAGGGATTCGTCGTATATGGGTCAAAAATTGGATACGACTTCGCGAGACTGAAGTTTCGACAAATTGGTTTTAAATGTCACGCGAAGAGAGCCCCATTTTGCTTTGGCTTCGTTCACATGCACATCGAAACCTAGGTCTTCGACAACCTCACGCCAACCATCAAGTTTGGAAAGCTTAATGTGCTGAGCCGGCATCCCAAAGCCCGGTACTCTTCTCCACCGCAGCTATTAAACGCTGGATTTCTTTGTGGTTTCAATTGTGTTGCACTTTTCGACTTCCGGATTCCGATTTTTTGGAGCGACGTACCTTTGACTGCGGGGGCGGCACGTGATCAGTGTCGTAATGTGGTGATGATGAATCCATCGGCTCAGACTCATTAAAAGTACTCATTTTACTTAACACTACACACAATTATAATTTGTTGGCGTTTTTTTTTTAAATATTTGAAGTCTCGCTTGTTCAGTTTTATTTTACCTGGAGACTAGGAATTTGTTCGCAAATATGCCGGCATATGCAATGTAAGGTTTTCGTCCGGTCGCATATGGTTGGGACGCTTACAAATGCTCGCAAATGCTCGCAAATTGTCACAAATTATATGCGAAAGTGTTTACACGATATGCGAAAAAGTCGCAAATTAGTTTGCGAACTGGGTGTCGCATATTATCCGCATATACTTTGCGAGCATATGCGGACTGTCCCAAATAGGTGTTCAGACGATATGCGAGCAATAATCGCAAAAATGACGTCAGACTCGCATATAAATTTTTTCCCAGCATATAATTTAAACTTGATTTAGAAATTCTTGTTCCAAAAACTTTGTTTTATTACTTGTTTTGTTAACTCTTGTAATAATAAAACTAAGAAAAAATATTGCAACTGATACTGAATAGTTGGTGTATACACATGTGTATTTATATTTTTTTCCAGGTAAAAACAATGGGTAGGTAGCACGCGTAATCAATTTCAGCAAAAAGTCGAACGCATAGCTTATAAGTTTGGCCACCCGTGTTATATCCGATATATACTGTACACTTCAAATTCTGTCCTACTAAGTTATTGATGCATACTTGCAGGTGATTAAATGAATTTGAAATATTTAACTTTATTAGGAAACTTTAAAATCGGGAAATCGTTGCATTTTAGAAGACTGAATCCCAGTCGAGGGGTCCCTCGTATGCGGTGGGGAATCACCAACATTAATTGTTTTCCAAAAAGCACTCCATATCTCCATTTGCGTCTGTATACAAAATTCTATCTCAACTGGTAGACAAATAGGAGAACGAGAACGCTGTCATATGCAAACAGACGAAACTAAAAGGATTCCCAGTCATCCATGGACGCCTCAACACAAAATCTTTATTTTAATTTATTTTTAAAATTAAAAATACACAAGGCTTTGAGTTCAAATGATGTACATTTCCTAAATGGAAATAAGAGATAAATCAAAATAATTAGAGTGAATAAAGAGGATGTAGAATTGTAGAGCTACATAACCAGCACATAAGTTTGCACTACATATACGAATGTATTCCACACCGCAACTTTACAACCTACCGACTCCATGGCAGAACTTATAACGGAAATTTAGTTTTTTCTTCTTCGTCTGGATGTTTGTTTTGGAACATTATAACCTAAATGTTAAATGTGGAGGCACAAGAATGAAGGATGAAATCTAACGATCCTTGCGTTGATATATTTTGGAGCCATATAAACCTGTTTTCTGTGGCCAAATAGCGGTTGCTTTATGGGAGCATCTTAAAAGTCTATGGCAACAAACGAGGTGAAACGGAAGGAGTCAACTGAGAAATAACTACATCTCAAGACTCAGAGACACCGAGAATCCACAATAAAAATTAAAAGAAAAAGAAAAACCAAAAGCAAAATAGAGAAGAAAAAGAAAAAACAAAGATTAAATAAATAAAGAGCAGCGGCGCACATTTTGAAGACAAGAAAAAAATGGTTTGCTTGTGTGTCTTCTCTGCGTACATACTTTGTTCTTTATTCAGGAGTTGTCCTTTTAACTTCTGAAGGAGCTCAAGGATGTGCTGTTAGCACAACATTGGTTCGGTGTATATGGTTGCACTTCCTGTTTGCTTTCGTGTTCCGGTGCTCTCCCGTCTTATAGTACTTTTATTATTATTTTATTTTTTTTAATTAAATTTATTGTTTTTCTCGTATCTAGGATAATTCTTTAAGAGATGAGAAAATAAAAATGGAAAACTACGATTACATATTTGAAGGGAGATATTATTTTTTCATGGAGGTGTGACCAAAATCTTCTTCCAAGTTCGGTTGGAAAATATAAACGTTGAATTTATTTGCGCAATTGTGTCCTTATCTGGGCCAACATATTTTTTTGTCGGATCAATCTTTCGTTCTACAGGGTGATACAGAAATATTAAATTAACGAATTTTCACAAATGTAGAAGAATATTGAACAGAGATGGAAAATGACATTTTTGGGTTGTTCTTAAAACAATTTTAAGATTGTACTGAAATGAAGCCAATTGTATTGAAAATTATCTTTCGTGTAAAAAAACAGAAACAAACAAAAATAAATAAACATATTTATTCATTATAATTACAATTATTTATTTATTGTATAATGTTAATAATAAAATGTGATTTAAAGAAATAAAAAAATAACATGGCCAAAAAGTGTCGTCTGTCGGAAAAAAATTAAAAATAAAAAATGCATGTAATAACTCATGCATGAGAAATTATACAATTTTAAACATAAGCCTTAAACTACCGAAACTGCAGTACCGAAAAAGCAGCTTTCAACCCCGTGAACCGTTAAGAATTTGTAAAACTTATTCAAGTGTAAATGTTCTCGGAAAAGTAAAGCAAGCGTAGTTTTGACAGAATAGGACAAACTGTTATAAAGTGGTAGAGGTCTTCCGCTGCATTCAGGTTACAAAGGCTACATATTGCATACTTGAGTCTTGCATATCTTGTCGATAACCTCTGTACTTTAGCCTCAGTAGTTCAGTGAGCAAGATTAAGCTTATTTCGTCAAGTTTAAGACAGCTAGAGAAGTTATTACTAGTGCCCTGAGAATGGTTTGGAGAGCTATAAATGTGTCTGGATGTAGATGACTTAGCCCTTCTGATATAATGCTGTTATTTCCTGTCATCTACATAATTAACATAAATAAACACAAATAACTTCATTATAAAATCTTACAAAAAAAAAAGTACTTTATTTTACACACATGTTCAGCTCATAGTTTAGTCTCTGAGATCTTCGTCTTCAGGCTTAATGCTCTCATTTTGCATATTTGTGTTCAAAATACCGCCTCTTACGTTCAGAGAGGTTGTTCGTAAAAAGTAGAATCAAGTCAACGCTGTGTGTAAAACTTAAAACATATAGATGTGTCATTCGTTAATTGACCCGATTTGCTCGTTTTTGAAAAATACAGATTGCAAAATAATTTGAAAGATGCAGATTGATAAATTGTATCGAATTAAGGCAAATTGTACTTTTGTACTCAAACAAACTCATTTGTATCGAATTCGATACAATTGTATCGACTTTTCCATCCCTGATATTGAAGCTTAATCTTTTCTATTTTTTATGATGTTAGGAATGGAAAATAATATCGTTTAGGTGACCGCCATTTTGGTTTTTGAAAAACTTCAATCTCGTGATGAAATTGTCCTTCACTTTTTAGTGTTCCGTACCCAAAAACGGGACACTAAAGGAATCAGTTCGGTGTCTGTCTGTCTGTCAAGGGCCTATTTTTTTTTAACAGTTGTAGCAATTAGTGGCCCAAACATAGACTTGCGTTGATTTTCGACTTTTGGGGGATAAATGGGATGTAAAAAAAATTTAATTTTTGGGTCATTGTGTGGGATGTCACATGAAAGCTGGTTGCAGCACGAGTTCAGAAGTGTATGAATTATTTTTTTGTGTTACTTTTTCTGAACACTTTTTCGGAGAAAACGTTAAAAAATTGCTGTCCCCCTACCTTACTTCAAAAAAATATCGCTCAGACAAATCGGAATAAAATCACAAACATTAAAGTGCAGATTGAACCAAAATTATCAGGACTGCCCTACGTTGGACAGTTTTTTTTTTTATAATTTCAAGTACTCAACTGTTTACATATCAAGAAGTGACGTAACCCTATCACAATAATTATAACAGCAGTTGGGTATAGGGAAATTTGTATGTGTGAGAGTAAAAATTGAATGGTTGATCCTAGAAATATGCCCTAAAAAATAGCATTGAGCTTATACTTAAACCATTGATTTTATGCACATAAAGGAATCTTGATAGTTTCCTATATATATATGTACATATATAGGTGTCTGATATTACTTGTAGTACGGAACACTTGTTGCGCAAGTACGACTTGCACTTGACCGGATTTTTGCAATGTTTGTGGTATAATGAGACTTCATTTTAAGATCTCGAAGACACTTGGGACTTGTGAACCTTTTGTTTCAGATAGCCCTATAGAAAGAAGTCTGGAGATGTTCGGAATACGTGGAGGCCAACCAATTTTTCAATAATATTCAGCCTGAAACATAGCCATCGTTTCAATTGCTGAATGGGCGTCTTGTGGTAGATGATGGTGACCAAAATAACCACCACGACCACGGCGACCACTGTACATTACTTGCAGTAAATAAATACTTTTATTTTGCTTTTTAACCATTTCAAAAAACAACAGATTTATACAGATATATGTATGCACTTTTCGGAACTGGCCCAACAATCATTAGTTCATATCACAAAAATAACCTGTTCGTTTAAGTGCTAAAAACTCAAAAACTTACCATCCGATTGAGCTGTAACGTACACAATATATTTGTTATGAAGCGAGAAGTGCATGTAAATCAAAAGTTAGCTGTTAGCTGTCACCGTGATTTGCTGTAGTAATAATTTTGAGATATTGGTTGTCAGCGCCATCTATCGGAAAACTTGAAAACTTTTGATTTACAAACATTCCTCACTTCATTACAGAAAATATATTCTGTAACTTTCAGCTCAATCGAATGGTTTTCAAATTTGATGTTCCAGCGCCATCTATCGGAGAAATTAGATACTTTTGATGTACGAACATTTCTCACTTCATTACAAATATATTAGGCGTGTTTTTTTTCAAACCTATATAGGCTAAACATGTTTCCGCAACATGTTTTCAATGTAAAATACAACAAAACCTTAGCCAGTCTTATTTTTGTATGGAAAGCTTTTTCGAAATCTATATAGGTTTGAAAAAAAACGCGCCTATTGTATAAATTTCAGCTTAATCGTACGGTAAGTTTAAAAATTTTTGAGTTTCAGTTTTTCATGTTCGAACACTTCAAACGAAGTATATATGTACATAAAGTGTAAGTTTCAGCTCAATCGGATGGTTAGCTTATGAGTTTTGAGGTATCAAACGAACAGCTTATCCTTACCTGTTATAAAATGCAAAGTCTATTTCTGTGTCTTCCCAATCGAGAACCACTTATCCGATTAACGTGTTTTTTTTTTGTATTTATAGATATGTTCTCTGGCCAGGTTATAGCCAGAGATAATAATCACAAAATTACTTATTGGAAGTTAAGATAATAGTCAAAAACTGCGTACTTTGTCTGCGATAAGATACGGCAGAAAATCGTCTACCGAATTTGAGCGATTGAAGGGGGTAGAAAACTAATATGTACATACAGAATTTTCAAAATATTAGGTCCGCAAAAATACTACTACATTTCAAAAGACATGTGGTACAAGCTAATGTGACCTTTTCACCCGCTTTTGGCGGGTTTTACCCGCTTTTTCATCTAAGTACCTGCCACCCGCCACCACAACCATTTTCCCTCTTTTTGAGAAAATTTTCGAATTTTGTACTCACCACAGAACTGAATATGAATATGAATATGAATATGAATATGCCTTTTCGTGCTGTCTAATTTAGCAATGTCAATGCTTCTGCATTGAAAATGTTATACTGAAGGTGGAAGATCTAAACTGCCGTAGACAACTTCAGTTCGCATCAGTGCGCGAAAATTGCAAATATCATGCGTCAAAGAAACAACCAACGTTATTCATTCGCTATCCGACGATACAAGGTCCGTTCGCGTACTTTTTGCACCAACTATGTGTTTGCTGTCAAATATCGACGAGTGGGGGTAAAATTCTCTCAATGTCAGAAAAATTACGTATCTACGAGAACGGACCTGCAATTTATAAAGAGATACACACCACATCCGAAATGTCAAAAAATCCAAAAGTTAAAAAATATGTAACGCTTACGCCAGATTTTGAAGCCGCTTTTCCATTTATTAAAAAAACCGATGACAATTCGAAGTTAAAATGTGTAACGAACAATTTTAACTATTGGGAAAAGCGGTACGGAGAACGTAATTGGTGTTAATTTCTAGTTTGTATTCCAAATCCATCATTGCATTGACTGTGCTGATCTACTTTTACGAAGCCCACCAAACCCGCTAAAACACGCCCGCTTTTAGCTTAAAAAAACCCGCCGCTTTTTGCCAAAAAATAAATGGTCACATCGTACAACTACATAATAGTAGACAAATTATGCCACTTTAAACATTTGGTGTGATTCAACAAGGTTTGTCGGATTTGGCGGTTCTTATTTCTACCCAGAACCACATTACTAGAGCAGCGTTTTGCCTAATAAGTACCTATCGCGACTGTTATTGGGCGCGGGCGAAGCCGGGCGGGACAGCTAGTTTTTATATATAAAGATAATGAATTGTATCCTGCGTGTATTATATTTCAGTAATAATACTAAACTGCTAGTTAATTGAATGATTTTGTTGACACTGGTCACAAATCAAATATAGGTATGTATCCCTCACCGAGCCCTCTATGTACTAAGTGTCGCTTAAAACAGATGTATAGATTAAATACTGTGGCGGCCGTGGCCGTGGTGGTTAGTGCGTTGGACTACTACGCATGGCTGCTCGGGTTCAATCCCAGCCCGGGTCTAACACCTAAGAAAGTTTTTCACGGTTGCCACCTCTTTCGAATGTCTGACAAGCAATCAAAGAGTATCATTTGTCATGAGAAGCTTCTCAACTCGCCGTTCGGATTCGGCAAAAAACTGTAGGTCCCTTCCATTCGTGGAAAAAGTAACACGCACACACAAATGGTTGCGAGAAGCTAGGCTTGGTTCTGTATAGGACTGCTGATGCCATATATTTATTTATTTTTTTTTTTTTAAATACTTCGGAAATAAACAAAAAAAAAATACCTTAAGCCGTTCCTGAGAACAAGGGTCTTGATGGACGGACAAGGTGTGTCCAGACCGAATGAAACATTTCAAAAACATTTCAGAAACATTTCAGAAACATTTTAGAATCATTTTAGAAACATTTCAGAAACAAAAAACATTTTTTTCAATGTTTCTGAAATGTTTCTTTTGGTGTATACGCTGATGAAATATTTCTGAAAGGTTTTTGAAAAGTTTCCGAAATGTTTTTTGTTTCCCATTCGAAATGGAAAATTATTTTTGTTTCTCATGCGGAAAGTGTGGATTTTTGTGAAGATAAACATGAAAATATCAAGAAAAGCGTGGAGTAATGAGAATGCAATTATTTTAAATAATTTTCTGACACATTTCGTGCTCTGCTTAGCCTATGTATATAGAAGAAGTCGGTTATAAAAATAACAAGCGGTACCTTGAGAATAGCTGAAATGTTTCTAAAATGATTCTAAAATGTTTCAGAAATGTTTCTTAAATGTTTGTGAATCAAATGGGAAACAATCAGGAAACAATATCCAAGCAATGTTTCTAAAATGTTTCGTTCGGTCTGGACAAGCCTTAAGGGTTCCAATTTTTTTTTCCGGGTGTACGGAACCCTAAAAACAGGCTAAAATCTTAAATCCAATTGAGTTGAATCTGTAGGTCTTCTAAAGCTTACGATCCTTCCTTTATATCCAGTATTTTTTGAAGCCTGGATATACAAATTTGTTCACTCATGATGAAAACATCACAAATTAGTAACATAAAAGAAACATTTTCATACATTTTAAATAGCAAGCTCAGAGCTGTCTATGACTAGAGAACAAAATAAACTTCAAAGTTTCCCTATTTTCATCAAATGAGTATGTTTGCAAACGACGTGTCTGTGTGTCTCCACAACAAGGGATAACGGATAAGTGAAACGACCGGGAAAATATGAAACCTTCCGTGTCATGTCGTAATTCGCAAAGTGTCAATTTTTTATGTCTCCCGTGGGAATGTGCGATTAAAAAGCACGGAAAATTTATGAACAGTAATTTTGTCATTTTATTTTACGAGTCACGAGAACGACAGGCAACTAGTACGAGTATAATTGTCCTCGAGTGTGGCCCAACAACACTATGGCTGGAATCAAATAGATTTACGTGACACAGCGCGGCCGGCGCACCATTTATCCACTCATTCTTTTTCATATTCGAATTAGGAAGCAATTTCATTTATTAAACAGTGACTGGCGAGTTTTCTTACATCTTACAACTAAGTGCTGAGTTTCTTCCCAAATCTGGAAGAGCGTGACATCGTTGGCCAAAAATCGATTTTCGAACGTAATTGTTTGAGAATAAACCAGTCAATTCGGAAATAATAATAAAAAGCATAGTACTACTGCAACAGCCAAACCAGGAATCCTTCATTGAACATCGCTATATGCATCGGGAGGAGCAGAACGTTTGCATTGCATAGTCTGTTGGTGTCTGTTTGGAAAAGGAATAGAGTAGAGAGAAGACGGGCGAAAAAATAAATGTAAAATTGTCTGATTCTAGTTATTGACTGTAAGGTTATTGGAAATTGGGTATAATTTGGAATATGGCGTAGACGAATACGTGACTGTTTCTTAGTATGTGACATCATTCCGTATTCAGTTGGAATCACAAATGACATCTGGTGAAAATATAGCATATACCCTATAGGTACGACGAGTATGGCATGTGCACAGGAAACCTGCAAACCTACACAATGCCTATTCAAATGATGGTTATCGGCAAATCCGTTGCGAAGTTTCCATGCAATTTCCCTGGATAAATCGAACTCGGATTAATATGTACTAGTACTACCGAGACGACAAGTTGCAACTCTTTAGTTTAAACATACGATTCACTGGTTCATATATGTACAAGTTCGTACATATAAATAGAAATAAATTATAAATACAAATGGACACGTGACTTAGATACGTAGAGACACGAATATCCTTTAATATGCAAGGACTTTTCTTACATAATGCCTTACGGAAGCAGTTCTTAGGACTTAGGATAGCACAGGGGAAAATATATAATTGTCCAGTTTGAGGGCATTTAGCCAGTGATAGTGCCCGGCAAAGGATAAGAAAAGGACGGACAAGTGGGTGTATGTTATTTGCTTACAAAATTGGAAAAGTTTGTTCAGAGTGTAAATCAAATATTTTGGCCGAGTACAGTTGCATGTACATAATATGTATTTTGGAAAAACTCAATGTATCACAACGGGAAAGTGGCCGCAACCGTTTCAAGACTTCATCAGATACTAGAAACGACCTTATTGAAGGCACTTAAAAGTGTATAACATCAAGCTAGTGTAAATAATGCTGATAAAAGCAGGACAGCGAACGCTTAAACTAGTTCAGAGGTCAGGTTTTCCGTCGCAAGTCAAGCAAACACGTTTTCTATAACCGCACGAGCACGTTTCTTTTCCCCCTCAAATCTTTTTTTTATTTTCGGAAAGAGCCAAAAGTCAAACGGCGCGCTTCTTTCTTTTTCAGGTGGCGCTACAGCTCGGGGTGAACCTGGGCCTGCTTCTCGCAACCATTTGTGTGTGCGTGTTATATTTTTGCACGAGTGGAAGGGACCTACAGTTTTTCGCCGACTCCAAACGGCGAGTTGAGAGGCTCAATCGTGACAAATGATACTCTTTGATGCTTGTCAGACATTCGAAAGAGGTGGCAGCCGTCAAAAACTTTTTTAAGTGTTGGACCCGGGCTGGGATTGAACCCGAGTAGCATGCATAGTAGTCCAACGCACTAACTACCACGGCCATGGTGACCACACGGCGCGCTCGATCCGAAGAATAATGTGCTGGCCGAATTACATTGATGCCCGAGAGCACAAGAAAGTTTTTGTTCTCTGTACATGATTATCTTATCCGCCATTATACACAAACGTATGTTTACACATCAAATTTCACGAGTACCTGGTATACTTTCTTTTCGGTGCCCAAGCAAATTTTGGAAATCTTGTGGTAAGCAAATTTCAGTATACCAATTAGCAGTGACAGTGAACGGGACCCCGCAGGGGGAATATTATCTCCTCTTCTACTCCTAAATATCCTTGCAACCAATGGTTTTAAATTTATAGCATACACCGATGACCTCACCCTGCTAAATACACTAGGGGAACTCATGCAGACCGCTCTGCACCTCACCAAAACCTGGGCGGACAGCAGCGGACTAGGAGTTAACCCTGAAAATACCAATATGGTACTCGTCTCTAAAAGACTTAAAATTCCAGAATTCAGAGCCCTAGGGGGCTCCATGGGAGGTCCGTCCCATGTTAACTATTTAGTGGTAATTCTTGATAACAAGCTACTTTGGAGAAAGAACCAGGAAAATAGAATAAACAAAGCCAAAAGAGCCTTCTGGATCTGCCGGAGGGCCTTCGGCAAAACGTGGGGTTCGAAACCAAAACTGGTTCAATGGATCTACTCTTGTGTAGTCAAATCCATAGTACTCTACGGAGTGTTAGTCTGGTGGCCACCTGTGAACAACAGCTACGCTAAAACACTACTAACAAATTCCCAACGAATGGCCTGCCTAGGGATAACCGGAGCCCAATCCAGTACACCCACAGCAGCCATGGAGACCATTCTAAATATACTTCCGATGGAACTTGAGGTTAAATGGACGGCAGGGCTTTCCGGAATCAGATTGCGATCCCTTGGTCACTTTAAATTATGGTGGCTGAAGGGACACAGAGCCATCTGGAAAAGGTTTCAGAATCCTCTGGACTCGTCAGAAACCCAACCGATCTCATAGAGAAATAACACATTTTCAAAACCGATTATACCGTCGAATTCCCTAGCCGTGAAAAATGGCAACATGATACAGTGTTTGCCGAAGTAGGAGGCATAGTAATATACACCAATGGATCACATCTTAACGGAGTTTCAACCTTAAAAAAAAGTAGGGTGGGGGGTTTCCGAGAAAAGCGGGGTATAATATATTATACATTGGGTCTATATCTAACAAACAAATTATTTTTTTATTTATTTTATTCTTTTATTTTGAAGAAAAACAATTGTATATTAAGTTGTGTAAACAAAAGAAAGAAAGAAAGCAAAAAAAAAAAACAATGTTAAACTAATTTGTCCTTTTCGCGACCAAAGATTTTTTTGTCCGGTTTCCGTTTTTTTCGATATCTTGAAATTTAGAGGTCAAATCCTGCGCGAAGTAGTCCCGAAGTGAAAAGAGCATATTTTTAAAGCATAAAAAGTTTACTTCGAGTGCGTTCCCGCAAATAGTTTCTCTTTGAATTAAATAAATAAAATATGAAAATTCTTTCCGGAAGTACACATATGTGCACCCCAGGTTTTATATGATAATAGTGACCCTAATGATGGCTCGTATATCTTTGACTTTCGACGGGCTAATTATCAGCAACTGTCTGAAAGAATAAGGTGCTCCAATTTACAAAACATTAATATTTCACCTAATATTGAGGATGCAGTAAAAGGCTTTTATAGTATCCTAAATGACTGTATAAGTAGTTGTATACCAACAAAATTATCGAAAAATGCAATATCGAACCATCCTTGGTACACTAAAGATCTGCAAACTCTACGAAATAAAAGAAATAGAGCATGGAAAAATTATATTAAAAGTCTCAGCCCAAAGGACTTTAATATTTACATTGCATTTTTCGATGAATTCAAACTGCTTTCAAGCAGCTTATACAATGACTGTATAAGCACAATGGAAACCTCACTTAGGAATAACCCGAAACAATTTTGGAGCTTGGTTAATTCCAAGAAAAGGTCTGACGGATATCCAGCAGAGTTTTCTTATAATAACAGCGTTTTTAATGACCCTGTTGATATTTGCAACTCTTTCGCGGATAATTTTCGTAAATCTTTTAACGATGTGCCGCTTAGTATTGATGATGATTACTTTGAGCATCTCAAAGATGTTCCTCAAGTTGGCTTTACCAACATTGCCTTAGACTTGCAGACTATTTCGAAATTTATTTCATTTCTGAAAGATGATTACTCTTCAGGTCCTGACGGCGTACCTCCAATAGTCCTGAAAAAATGCAGTGATGTCCTTGCTCTGCCGTTGAAGTCTCTTTTTGAGATCCCCATATCAACTGGCCATTTCCCTAGCTTCTGGAAGCAATCGTTTATTACGCCCGTCTTTAAGAAAGGCGATAGAAATATTATTACGAACTACAGACCGATTTCAAAGTTGTCATGCATACCAAAATTATTTGAGCAAGTTGTGTGTGAAAGCCTTACTTTTCTTTGTCGGGGTGTTATTTGTACAGAACAACATGGATTCGTTAGAAACAGGTCTACTGTCACAAACCTATTAACATTCTCCCATAACTGTTCCAATGCCTTAGAAAGTGGTCATGAGGTGGACTGTGTGTACACTGACTTCTACAAAGCTTTCGATCAGCTTTCTCATGATATTATTATCTACAAACTCGAGGCGTTAGGTTTTCCCCCAATATTTATTTCGTGGGTTGGCTCTTACCTCAAGCAGAGGTCATATCAGGTTAAATTTAGAAGTTGTCTTTCAGACTCCTTCTTAGCAGGATCCGGCGTCCCTCATGGGAGCCACCTAGGTCCACTTTTATTTATTCCTGCTATCAATGATGTTCCATCAATCATAAAACATAGCAACATTCTTATATTTGCCGACGATATGAAGATCAGTAAAGCAATTACAACCATAAATGATTGTAGACTTCTGCAATCAGATATTGATAGTTTCAGTACCTGGTGCTCTAAAAATGGTTTAGTCCTTAACCCACTCAAGTGTCAGTCCATGACTTTCTCTAGGAAACTGGTACCGACTATATTCAACTACTTGATATCGAATCACTCTCTCAGTCGGGTCTATAGTTTTAAGGACCTGGGTGTTTACTTTAGCCCTGAACTTGATTTTAAAGAGCATATAAACCACATTGTGAATAAATCAAATTCAATGTTAGGTTTCGTTAAAAGATGGTGTAAAGAATTTAAAAATCCTTATGTCACCCTCTCACTATTTAACAGTCTTGTCCGTCCTCACCTCGAATATGCTTCGCAAGTATGGACACCTTATCAGAAAAATCTCAATACTCGTATTGAAGCTGTCCAGCGACGCTTCATTCGATTCGCATTGAAAGGTCTTCCCTGGGACGATCCTTTTAACCTCCCCCCATATTTGCATCGGATAAAGTTGTTGCAAATGCAGCCTTTGGCTCAAAGAAGGGTCAATAATGATATAATTTTTATGCATCAACTGATCTCAGGTCTGATTGATGCACCTGACTTATTATCCTGTTTAGGATTAAACTTTCGTGGGGGATCGCATCACCTGCGTAGTATAGAGTTACTGCATGTTCCTCATCACAGAACAAATTACGGGATGCATGAGCCTATTAGCCGCATGAGTAAAATCTATAACTTAAATGTAAACATTCTTGACTTTAATCTTAACAAAATTACACTTAAAAATGTCTTGCGTAATGTAGTTCCTCGAACATAAACTCTAATTATGTATATTTGTTCTTATATTTGTTTATTTATTGCTAGTGGTAGTGTTGAAATGTAGCGTAGCCTAACCACTAACACCAGCACTAAATGATGAGCCTGTTGATGCATATTTTGCCCTGGCAAATTTCTGCTTATGGCTGTTGCTTGTATTAAGCACACCATGACACAGATCTGATAGTGTTAAAAAAAAAAAAAAAAAAGGTCCGAAGAGGTTAATAAAATAAAAAAAAAATCTCATCGCTTATAATCCTACTAATATATAAATGTGAAAGTTTGGATGTTTGGATGTTTGGATGTTTGGATGTTTGGATGTTTGGATGTTTGGATGTTTGGATGTTTGTTGCTCTATAACACTTTAACGGTTTAAAAGACTTGAATGAAACTTTCGTGAATAGATAGTCTACTTCCTGGATTAGAGATTAGGCTACTTTTTAAACAAAACATACAATTCCTTGATTCCATAATTCGAGTTATTTCAATTTCCGCTTTTATTATTTGGTCATTATTTTTGGGTACACCATTGCCATTGATCGTCACTCTGTTGGGAGAGGATTGTTTTCGTAGATGTTATGCTCTTCTCTTCGCCACAAATCCATCGCTATCCCTTATTTTTTATTTTCTTTCTACCCATACGCGCATTGAATGATGGGTAAACCATTCCCAGCAGGAAAAGGTAATCTATTGGAATCGAACAGGGAATTAATCGCTAGTATAGAATATTGATTCCAGAATTCATTATTCTTAACACAGACTATGTCCTAGGAAAATAATCGATTACCTAAAAGTGTTTTAAGAATGCATCATAGAATTCATTCTTTGTAATGTATTATATAATTCATGCATTTATAATTAGTTACATAATGCATTTCTCCGACATAAATTAAAGAAATGTAGGTATTCAGCTTTAAATGAAAAGTACACTGTTTCGTTTTAATATATTTTATTACAAAAAATTCTAGGATAAAAAAAATATTATTAATAAAATAAAGCACACACAAAGCACAAAGTTTTTTTTTTTTTGGTTAATTGTCTTCGCCAATCTGTTTAGAATACATTTCTAACTTTTTTCACTCCTCGCTGTCACGCGTTGCAACACAAAATAAGTTTTTCAAGCGTTTTTAAATAAAAAACGCGAAATTTGTAGGCGACATGAAGGCGCCGACAGACAACACTGTAACCGAAAAATCGTTAAATTCAAAAACACTACATTACATTTTCTGCAGATGTGGGAATCTACGTGGTAAACAATTTGCTTTGTTATTATATGACATTACCACGTCGATTCTTTTGGATACATTTTATTTCTCATCTATAATAACTAATTATGTATTCGATTCTCCAAGGAATACATACCGTACTTTCCTGCTGGGTTGCCATTGATCGTCATTCTGTTGGGAGAGGGTTGTTTCTGTAGATGTTATGCTCTTCTCTTCGCCACAAATCCATCGCTATCGCTTCCCAGCAGGAAAAGGTAATCTATTGGAATCGAAAGGGGAATCAATCGCTAGTATAGAATATTGATTCCAGAATGCATTATTCTTAACACAGACTATGTCCTAGGAAAAGAATCGATTACCTGAAAGTGTTCTAAGAATGCATTATATAATTCATTCTTTGTAATGTATTATATAATAAATGCATTAATAATTAGTTATATAATTCATTTCTCCGACATAAATTATAGAATTTATCCAGCTTTAAATGAAAAATAGACAGTTTATTTTAAATATTTTATTATCAAACAACAAAAAAACAAGAATAAAAGTAAATAGGATTTAAAACACAAAAACATATTATTAATCAAAATCAAACTCAACGTAACTAATTCAAAATCAAAACTAAAAAAAAAACAGCTCAACTCATTTTGCTTTTTTCTTATCAAAGTGGATTTTTTTTAACTGCCGTACTTTTATAAGGTGAAATGCCTTTTTAATCTCGGTGGCATATTCTTTCTGGGTGTATCCTTCACGTTTTAGGACCTCTGCAATTGAAAATAGACATATGTTAATATAATGGAGAAATAAAATATGTGAACAATTAAAAGGTGTACGTACCATACATTGCCTGGTTTAAGTTTTCGAAAGCTTTAAATGATGATTTTCCTTTTATCCCCTCAAAATTGTAATTCATTATTCGTTCTTCCACGACAATTTTCCCAAAATTTTTTTGCAGCCCTGTTTCAACACTTTCTACACAACTTACTTCTTGGGAAATAGAACTTTCTTCTGCACAATTACTATTAATACATATATTTTCTTTTAGCGGTTCACTTGCACAAAGTCTTTTTTTGGCTAATAGTCTTCGCCAATGCCGTTTAGAATACATTTTCCTTATTTTATACTACACTCTTTACTGTCTCGCGTTGCAACACACAATGAGTTATATTCATGCGTTTTTAAATAAAAACGCAAAATTTGAGGCGACATGAAGGCGCCGACAGACAACTGTAACCAAAAAATCGTTAAATTCAAAAAACACTACATTACATTTTCTGCAGATATGGGAATCTAGGTGGTAAACAATGTGCTTTATTATTATATGGTATTACCACGTCGATTCTTTTGGAATGCATTATATTTCTCACCTTTAATAACTAATTATGTATTCGATTCTCCAAGTAATACATTCCGTATTTTCCTGCTGGGTTATTCTATAATTTTCTTTCTACCCATACGCGCATTGAATGAGGGGTAAACCATTGCCATTGATCGTCATTCTGTTGAGAGAGGGTTGTTCGTGTTAATAATTAATTCTCCTTTTTGGGATTGTGACTGAAAGTAGAGGAGGGATGATTTTGCTGATATTTGCTACCGACTTTAGTTAGTTGTGTTTCTGCTTCATCAGCGTGCGGATCTAGATCCACAGAAAGGGGGAAATGCACGATTTTTTTTACTTTCTTTTTTTGTCACTTTACAGCGGTATTTGGTTACCTTAAGGTTAAGTCAGTGGACACCTTAGAATAAATTTTTTCCTTTTTTTTAAATTCACAAATACATATTATATTGTAGTAGGGGTAGGCAGGCGATGTTGAGTCTTAAAATTAGTAAATAGTTGGTGATTTCAGACAAACCTCACCAGTTACTCCACGATCAATGCTTACAACAAAGCCTAATATCTTTGGCGTTTACATAATGCTATTGTACTTTAAATATGAACATTAAGTACAACTATTACAGACAAGAAACCAGAAAGTACCATTATTTGATGCTCATAAAATACATATTATGTACATATGTGTGTAGACGTGTTTGTAGACAGGTATATTACATTTCCATCAATTTTTTATGCAATCGTTTCATCTATAGGGAACAACCCCTTAGTTCAGATAATAATGTATTGGCTTCAGAATTCTTTACAATCTTAATTTAAATAATATCACTTCCTTCTACTACCTTTCTATCATACTACAATCAAATGACGCGACTGATTTAAAGCACGGGCAACGCCGGGCAGGCAACAGCTAGTGGATAAATAAATACAATGTTTACTTCACTTTCAGCTTTATTTTGCGATGTTGCAAAATATCGCAACTTTTTGTAGCTAACTATTAATAAGTACGTATTAAAGTACATTTCAAGCTTAATTTGATTGCTGGATCTTGCACGCAACAAACACAACTTTTTGCTTTATGAAGCAGAAAAGTAGGTTATTCTTTTAACTCACAAAATGACATATTTTGAAGGGGTATTAAATCTCATTTTTACTAAAAATTGCGCTCTAGTTTACAAACATAATAATTAATAATTTACTTACCACTAGCAGACGATTCCATACTTACTTCTTTTGCCAACTAACTCACAAAATTTAAATAAAATCAAAACAAATTAAGAGTGTTCACAAAATAAATTTATCACTGCAACCACCTCAAAGAAACTTCCACTTTAAACGCATGACTAGACAGATCGGTTGCAAATAAAAAAACGGGATAAATCCGTTATGATACTCTTTCAATATTACCTTTTTGGCCATGTTTTTGGGAAGATTCGCCTGTGTGCGCCAGCCCAATTGGTGTACCATGCTCGACCATGCTACGAGGGTTTAGTGGTCTTTGATGTATCAATTGAGTGTTTTTAGTGCCCCAATAGCGGCTATTCTGTTTATCAACAAAGCCAGCCAAGTCGAAATGTACTTCATCACTCGTTTTTGTGCCAAAATTTGAACAATTAATAATTGTAAATAAAAGGTTTTAATAATTTTAACAATTTGTTGTGACGTTAGCTGCTCCAAAATAAATTGTTATCGACAACTCTCTACGACTGTCAATAGCGAATTGATAAATGTCATCCAAATCGAAATGGCTGCCAAACAAAATCGACCTGAAACATAAAAAGCACCATGTAAATAATTACAAATATAAGTACAATACATAACATATGTTAAAAGATATATTGTTTTACGTTTTACGTACGTTAAATATATTTAGTTTAAATGGTGGCCAATTACTTATGACCACTAGTGTACTGTATACGTAGTTCATTTTATAATTATATACTAATTTCCAGATCTAATATATTAATTTATTCAAGGAATCACGAACAAGTCAATAAAATAAAAGTTTAGTAATTGTAATTGTCGACTTAAATGCTCTCAAATGTATCTAGTTTGTCAAAGTTTCGACGTTAACTTGTTTCATTTCCGGTACATCTTCTAAAATAGATTCACAAAAACGGGTCAGGTAGAACATACGAGTACATGTATATGTAAAACTCACCAGTAAATCTGTGCAATTTGCATTTGAAGCCCAGGCAAGCCCTTCAAAGTAAGCAGCCCAAGGATAGGCGTTATCCCCAATGGACCATTCCGGTTTGTACGTGTGGTAATTAAGTGCTGAAATTATTATCGTTTGCGGTGGAAGGCGATGCGCGAAACATGCTACAGTACAAGCAGCAGCAGCAGCAGCCAGTTAGTTGATTTGATAAGAATACCAGCTGTGCAGCAGGGCTGCACCTACTTTTTTACTTACTCTCCTCTTCATCCAAGAGATTAGTTTATGTCATCTGTTTCCGGTGCGACTTGTAAGCGATGAATTAAGCGAAAAACTTGATTTTAATATTTCCATTCATTAAAACAGAAGGCTTACTACACACATACCACATTCACGCAGCGAGTCCGCTGCGAGGAGCAAAAAAAAACAAACAAGTGGAGAAGACTTCATCCTGCGTTCTATCATTGAAGATGCAATGATTGGCGATAGCAATGAATTTAGGTACACTGAGGCAAGTCATCTTTTGAGCTATAAATAGAAGGGCATGCGATAACTCAAGGTGAATGCAAACTAGTTAGCCTGGCAGGCGTACAAGCGCACAATCCTTTCATTCGTTGATGGTTTCTTTATACAAAGTATTTCAAATTTGAAATCAGCAGTTCGTCTCTGTAAGTCTTTTAAATTGTTACTAAAGTTACAAAAAAGTACATATGTATATAAGTATTTCGGATCATTACTTTTAACTAAATTTTCTTCTTGTACAAATTTGTTTTCAAATATCTTTTAATATCTTTTAGGATCCTTTTCGGAGCTACCGTATGTAAAATACAATAACAACTAGATCTATATAGAATTAGTGCTACCACCTGTGCTGCCAAATAACTTTCGGGCAAATTTTATCGAAAACGTCAAAAATGACATGTCAATTTTAAAAAAAAATTGGGCGGAGAAGGATGTCTTCAAAGAAGAAAAGTTATATAATCAAAAATTAAAAAAGACAATTAAAGCTTAATTGAAAAATAGACTCGCGTAGATACTTTTTTCACAAAATTTGTGTTTTCTGTCAGATTTCGTACGTATTCAGAAATACGCTCCCAAAACTACGAAAAATAGCGGAAATAGCGTTCGGGTACGCAAAAATTCAGTAGTTTTTCGTAAAAGAGGGTACTCACGAGAGTAAGAAATTTCCCCATGCTATGAATTTTCCCGAAACTACGAAATTTTTGCGTACGCGAACGGGGTTTCGTTACTTTTCGTTATTTTTCGTCGATCTGCGTAGTTTTGGGAGCGTAGTTGACAGAAAACACAAATTTTGTGAAAAAAGCACGCGAACATTTTCAATTAAGCTTTTATTGTCTTTTTTAATTTTTGATTATTTAACTTTTTTCCTTTGAAGACATCCTTCTACGCCCAATTTTTTTTCACAATTGACATGTCATTTTTGACGTTTTCGATAAAATTTGCCCGAAAGTTATTTGGCAGCACTAATTCTATATAGATCAGTTGTTATTGTATTTTACATACGGAAAAATAAGTATTCCTATTAAAAAATCTTCAAATTTGGAACTTTGGCAATAACTTTCACTGTAATCAACTGTACGATCAAAATGAAAAAAAAACTCCCCATATAAAATGTATGGAAAATCGATTTTCCCGAATTTTCAAATTGTCCTTTAAGATTTTGAAATTTTCGGCTCCATTGTGTATTTACCTAGTTCAATGCGAATCCAACAAACAAATCCCCATGTTAATCAGATGATGTACAGCCGAGTTATGCGCGTACGAACAGACACCAATTCATTTTTATATATGTACATATGTATGTATATACCAGGGACGTGCCGTGATGTTCTAATCAGGGTGTTCTCCTTTTTTTTTTGTTAGATAATAACGTCTATTCTCAGTTTTCTCCAGGACCACGACAAGGACGTGAAGTAAACAAGGCCAACCAAACAAACCACACAACCAAAATTTTCCTTCATAGTTAAAAAACTGAAAATGTCTACTAAAAGATTTACTTTTAATTTCCACCTTACAAATCAAATCCGGAAGAAACGGTGTTGGCCTTCCAGAACTAATTATTTCCAGTTTTTCTTCCAAATTTAATTGCGAATATAGTTTCTCCAATCATTTTTCAATAGCGCATCGACAGGTCATATTTTTCTCTTATATACTTTGGCTTAAAAAAACGACATGCACATCTTACTACTGCCAAAATGCGAATGAACAATGATTAGTAGGCGTGTTTTTTTTTGTAACCCGTATAGACTTCGAAAAAGATTTCAGAGTAAAAATAAGACTGAATAATTCTGTATTTAACATCCCAGCAGGAAAAGGTAATCTATTGGAATCGAACAGGGAATCAATCGCTTGTATAGAATATTGATTCCAGAATGCATTATTCTTAACACAAATCATGTCCTAGGAAAATAATCGATTACCTGAAAGTATTTAAAGAATGAATTATATAATTCATTCATTATAATGTATTATATAATTTATGCATTTATAATTAGTTATATAATGCATTCCTCCGACAAAAATTATGGAATGTATTCAGTTTTAAATGAAAAATACACTGTTTCGTTTTAAAATATTTTATTATAAAACTAAAACACATTTCACAAAAAAAATATTATAAAATAAAGAAAAAACTCAATTAGTCAAAATTAAAAAATAAAACTCAAAGTTAAAAACAAAAATCAATTTCGAAGTAAATCTTTTTAAATTGACGAACTTTTACAAGGTGGAATGCCTTTTTAATGTCTCTGGCATATTCTTGCAACACAAAATGAGTTTTTCATGCGATTTTATATATAAAACGCAAAATTTGTAGGCGACATGCAGGTGCTGACAGACAACTGTAACCGAAAAATCGTTAAATTCAAAAACACTAGATTACATTTCCTGCAGATGTGGGAATATACGTGGTAATCAATTTGCTTTGTTATTATATGACATTACCACGTCGATTCTTTTGGATACATTATATTTCTCATCTATAATAACTGATTATGTATTCGATTCTCCAAGTAATAAAGGGTGATTTTTTAGCTGGTTTGGTTTTGGCAACACTGGTTTTGACAGCTGACGTGTGTTTAGTACCTTGTGTCACTGTCAAACAGCTTCAGTTTGGTTTGCAATTTAACCATGGATCGTCTTACAAATGAACAACGCTTGCAAATTATTGAATTTTACTATCAAAATTCGTGCTCGGTTCGAAATGTTCATCGCGCGCTGCTTCCATTTTATGATCGGCATTCTCGACCTTCTGAGCAGTCTATTCGGAAGATTGTGACCAAATTTCGCACCAAATTTACTTTGTTGGACATTAAACCACCAACACGTTTACGTACTGTGCGTAGTGAAGAAAATATTGCGGCCGTATCAGCTAGTGTGACAGAAGACCGCGAAATGTCGATTCGGCGCCGTTCCCAGCAGTTAACAAACTTTTTTTTGCCCGAAATGGAAGTTCTTGACTTGCATGATATGTGGTTTCAACAAGACGGTGCCACATGCCACACAGCACGCGAAACAATGGCGCAATTGCGAGGCGAGTTTGGTGAACAGTTAATTTCACGTTTCGGGCCGGTCAATTGGCCGCCCAGATCGTGCGATTTGACACCATTAGATTATTTTTTGTGGGGGTATGTCAAGGCTAATGTCTATAGGGACAAGTCCGCTTCGATTGACGCACTGGAAGCCAACATCCATGCATTCATTCGTGAGATACCGGCCGATATGTGTGAAAGAGTATGCCAAAATTGGACTCAGCGGATGGGCTACCTGAGACGCAGCCGCGATCAACATTTGCATGAAATTATCTTTAAACATTAAATTGCAAGGTTCAAACTATCGATTCAAATAAATATTTCATTCATTTTTTCGAATTTTTTGTGTTTTTTTTTTAAAAAAGTTCTCAACCTCTTAAAAAATCACCCTTTACATACCGTACTTTCCTGCTGGGATGGTAAACATGCTGCTGAAACCTGTTTAGCCTATATAGGCTTGCAAAAAAAAAAAGACTAGTGTTGTATTGCTTTTTGCTTTCGCTTCGATCGATATGGAGAATGGAGTTCTGCAAATATAGAGCACATCGAAATCGAACAAAAACCCAGCAGGAAAAGGTAATCTATTGGAATCGAACAGGGAATCAATCGCTAGTATAGAATATTGATTCCAGAATTCATTATTCTTAACATAGACTATGTCCTAGGAAAATAATCGATTACCTGAAAGTGTTCTAAGAATGCATTATAACACAAAATAAGTTTTTCATGCATTTTTAAATATAAAACGCGAAATTTGTGAGCGACATGAAGGCGCCGACAGACAACACTGTAACCGAAAAATCGTTAAATTCAAAAACACTACATTACATTTTCTGCAGATGTGGGAATCTACGTGGCAAACAATGTGCTTTGTTATTATATGATATTACCACGTCGATTCTTTTGGAATGCATTTTATTTCTCACCTTTAATAACTAATTATGTATTCGATTCTCCAAGTAATACATTCCGTACTTTCCTGCTGGGAACTAACATCAATACTCAAGAGAAGAGAATCGAACAAAATTCAACCAAACAAACGTTAACATTAACATGCGAAATAAAACAGAGTATGAAAAGCAACATAATACCCACAGCCACAGCTAACATCTTCATCAATCATCACTTAAGAAAAGGATAGAAAAGGTGTTGTATCGAGCCTATGGGTGCGCAGTTTGCTGGAGAACTCAAATTGATGCGAAATAAAACAGAATATGAAAAGCAACATCATACCCACAGCTAACATCACCATCGCTAAAGAAAAGGGTAGAAATGTGTTGCATCGATCCTGGGTGCGCAGTTCTCTGGAGAACCCAAATTCATGTTGTTGTACAGACGATTGTTGGGACTTTGAATGTGGTAGAAATTTTTTTTATATGGATATTTCCGTTGGGTTGGTGCGCTAGTAAATGGCGAACAACCGGGCGAGTCGACGTCAAACTGAATTTGTTTTGTTGGTTTGGATAAGTTGATAAAGCTTTGAAAGTATGTATGACGGCGCGCGCCGTTCGATTTACTTACGAAAAGAGGAGAATATTTTGTTCGAGGTCAATTTGTATTGAATGGTTTATATACATTTTGGTATTGGGTGACTGCCATGTTTGGTTTGGTTGATTTGGCTATGACGCGACGGTGCGGCACAACAGAGTGAACAGAAGTGGATGTTAAAGCAGAATTTTTAATTGAACATTTTTGAATTACAACTCAACGATATTGTTAGCGCATGTACATAAACAAATAAATTTTTCATAAAGATGGATTTCGTTGGGGTGTGCGGAGAACACCTGCGCACCTTAGAATAAACGTCACTGGTATATACACCCCTATTATTAAATCCGGCGGGGGGGAACGCTTCACCAAAATTCGGAAATTCATATCATTTAATCCGTTCCAAGGGAATCGTCCACTTGTCGGTAATGTGAATCAGATTCACTTGATTACTAAAAACGAGCGGATCGAATCTCCCCAAACATTTGACATCCGCAACTATTTTAGTGCGGATTTGGTTGTTGTGTGCATAAATGATTTAAAAGCTGCTGTTAAATGAATAAGCTGCATAAGTCTTTGGATCTGAACAAAGTCCTATTACGCTCGAAACTGTCAGAAATTATTATTATTATTCTTTATTTCTTGAATTATTTTTCAAACTTTTCAAATGTCAAATCAGAAAACAATTGATTTCGAAACATAAAAATCGATGTAGATAAAGTAGTGTATCCGGCGGATTTAATAATCACAACCGCAAGTGAATGTGAACCGAATGAGTGAAGAGAATCTCCGATCCGCCGGATTTAAGAATAGGGGTGGTAGTCTTTTTTGGGACAGAAGTAGTTAGAGCATTTTAGATCTAGTCTAAGAGGAGGTTGTTCCACCTTCCCAACCAGCGTTGGTTTATTGTCTGTGTCAAGTTTAAGTGTTTGATTGTATGAGTATTCTTCTTATTGGGTAGAGTAGGTATTGTTATTCCTAGTTTAGCGAGCTCATCAACTTTACAATTCCCTGGAATGTCTCTGTGCTCCGGCACCCAGCAAAGGTGAATATTAATCTGCTTGGCCACCTCTATAAGAGATGAATGGCAGTTGGAGGTGGTCTTAAAAGTGGATGAGATCGATTACGGCGATCGCGACCTGCGATCTGACTACAAGAAAATGTTAATATCGTTACATTCCGCTTGATCCAGGAGAGTGCTTCCGAAATCGCCGCTTGAAACACGCTGCAGTGATCAGGAAGGCGAAAGGAGCAATTTAGTTTTAATCTGTCTAAAAAAACACCTCTTCCTACACCACTATTGGTTTTAGAGCCATCAATATAGAAGTGTATCGACTTGTCTGTTATGGAATAGCTCCTAAGTCATCCCAAAAGGATCTATATCGGGAATAGTGACCTTAAAGTTTTTCCACTTCGGGTGGGCATAGTATCAATCGATTGCACTCGATTCTTCTAACTTCAAAGCCACTAATTCTATTAAAACGGAAACTGTTATTAATATCTTCTGTCGGTATTAAAGAGTCAGAGTCACAAACATCATTATCACTAATTCCAAATGTAATAGAAGCATAGCAGAAAACATTTGATTAAGGTTATTTAAATCAGAATCAGTAGAATCAGATGACTATTGTTTATTAATACCCATTTCGTATTAGATAATGAGAATTTAATTCAAAACAAAGATTCTCAAATACATTCATAGATACATCTATACAGATAGATGTGATTTTCAAAGTCAGTTGCCAAGAGATAAATTCATTTTCAGCGCAAAGAACCCAAAAGTGATATCGAGGTGGTTATTAAATTATATCCCCCGGTCATGGTATGAAACTATTTTTCACTTTTCGGGCGAATTTATTATTTTGGCCGATTTTCCACCTATACCAGGATTATATATGCACATAACGATGCGCATGGTGGTGCAAAAGCAAAAAGAAAAAAATATAAAATATAAAAAATAATGTTGCTGCATATCTCGTATTTAATATCCCCTATCCACCCTGGCAAGTCTCCAAATCATTGGGTGTGGCTTAGTAACTTAAGACTTCGGTTTGGTAAGCGGATAAAGAAGATGTCCTCGCCTTTAATTGAAATTGCGGCGAGTCCAAATCTTTTACATTACAAGAAAACAAGAAACCGTAGGTACTCGTTACCTACATACCAAAACGACAAGACAAATATCATTCATCATCATCGCCTACACAAAAATGAACCTTTTATCTCATCTTTATTTTCTCTTCATCCCTTGTGTGCTTTTTTGCTTTGATTGCTGACTCATTAATTGAATCTGCTGACAGATGGAAAGAAAATTCGATAGTGTGTTCGTGCTCGCATAATGTGTCCTGTTGAATTTCTCCACTTCATTACGGAGCGGAGCACTCCTTCGCTGAGGTTAAATTGACCGAAAAATCATTTTCATTCAATCGGGATTAGACAGATCCCCATGGAAGTTTTGACCAATGATGATTTATCTATAATTGAAATCTAAGATTTATTTTGTAGCTTATGGTTCTGGTGCGGAGCGGAGCTGTTTTACGAGTGTTCATATGAATATCATTAGAAAGCTTCGTTGGATCATTATTGCTGCACACAGACTCGTACGAGTAGATAGCGCGACATTTTCACAGACTAATTTTATTTTATCACTGAAAGGATGTGAAAACTTCCCAATAATATGGTGTGTATTTATTCCCATTTACCATTGATGTGAATGTAAACGGGGCTTGTATCTATAACATATGCCATGCATTTAGTTTCATTTAATAGCATGGCGCTGGCGCTGTGTGTGGGTAAAGAGGAGGGCAGGCGTTTTTTTTTTGTTTTGAATGTATTTCCAAGATTTCGCACAGACAATGAACCTCCAGAGAAATACACTTGCGCCACACATTTAAGAATAATTAATTATTCCCACGGGACAATAGTGGGAATATTTTAAAGAAACCCATTGTTAGCTTTCTTGTTTCCGCTTATAGGCTTGTCTGCATCGAGATCACTTTGCAGGTAAACGACTTCACCAATGGACTCGGACTTCGTGTGATTGAATCATGACTGTGAGTATTTTCAATTGTTTCAGTGTTTTTTTTTTGGGTTCTTCCCCACCCTATTTCTCCCTTCAAAACGCTTTACATCATTATTGCAATTCAAGTAATCTAGTTAAGTATGTTGGGAAATTTCATTCGTACGTAGAATATGCATGCATTTTTTTTTTTTTTTTTTGCTGTTTTAATATGCACATTTTGCTTGTGTGTTTCTCTAACCGCACACTGCACAGTTGTTAGTCAAGGAGGTGTTTTAAGATCTATAATGGCATGGTTTATATGCTCAAAGAGGAAGACCGCGTCTTCAATTGCGTGCACGCACCTACACCGACCGGGCGACCTGTGTTATTCGTGTAGAGAGCCGTTAATTCCTGTTGCGTCATCAATAGTAGACGTGTTATGCCCGTGATCTGATCTAGATCAATGATTACCATATAATTTGCAAAAAGAACAGGTGGTCTAGCTTTCTACCTGGATCAATTTTCATGATCTAGAATATAGTTCTTACTATCACTGCTTGGCGACCCATTTTGGCCCTGTATGTTGGTAGTTCTATTATAAAATGACAAATAAAGTGGCTTACAAAATTCAGGGGACGATTTAAAAAAAAGTGTGGGGGAGACCGGGGTAAGTTTTAACAGCTAAAAAATAAAGGGTTCTCCTGAAAATTAAGGGTCGCGTGAAAGAGAAAAATAAAGGTGTCTACTTCCGTTTTAAATTGATCGTCACCGGCAGTGGAGAAAATTGTGGGAAAATTGAGTTTTGTTATTTTTTTTTTTGACGTGTAAACATCATTGGTGCCATTTTAGCATTTTTTATGCTAAACCTAGCATATTTTGACATAAAATTGCATATATGTAAGTATTAATAAAATATGGCATAGTGCAATCTAGCATTTTTTTAACTTTGAATATAAAAACGCAAATTTATGTACCTACCCATCATAGGAAAATGGTCGTGTTATTTATTAACAAAGTTTTCTCGAGCTTTGTTCAGATTCAGAGCAGAAACATATCAGGTTTTCGTGTTCTGTTCTGTGCTCAATGACTCTGCTCTGAGCATTTCTTCTGCACCTACTCTTAAGGTAGAACAGATTTGTGAGAAGTGTCAAAATCAGATGTAGTTGCATATTTGATTTGTTTTACTTTTATTTGAAAAGTGTATCGACGTGATTTCAGTTCACCAAATGGAAGAAATTAAAATTCAATTAGAAAAAGGGCAATCAGGTATTTTGAAAATCTCTAAATAATTCGGAAAACATTAACTACAATAATCCTTACTATAATAAAAATGTAACTTTTTTCGATTGCATAGACTTTGTTCCCATTTGTCTTAAAAACTACTGCAAGAAATTAAATCCGGTTTTCACAGTTGGATTGCAAAATATCTGGATACAGGCATAGGATATTTTTTTTCGTTATCTACTATCCAGAAGCGGAGATCTAAGCTGATATCTGGGCAGAGAGTATTTTTAGGAATACCTTCTAGACCATAGCCTTGGCCGATGGGAATGGAATTTCTTTTATTATGTATAAAGTTCAATTTCGTACAAACATCTTAAGATATAAATCATCTCCGTACGTTATACAGAACTTGAACAATAAGCAATAAATTAAAATAAACATTCAATTAGAAATGACATACAATTCAAGAAAAGCTTAGATCGTTGGATTTCACTAGAGTTGGGCTAAGTCGTGAATTTATATTCACAGGTATAACTGTGAACGTAGCGCAAGTGGTTAGTGCGTCGGACTACTGAGCCAGCGGTTTGGGTTCGAATCCCGCCGCAAACACCTAAAAGTTTTTCACAGTGCCCACCTCTTTCGAATGTCTGACAAGCATCAAAGAGTATCATTTGTCACGATTGAGCTTCTCAACTCGCCGTTCGGAGTCGGCAAAAAATTGTAGGTCCCTTCCATTCGTGCAAAAATATAACACGCACACACAAATGGTTGCGAGAAGCAGGCCCTGGTTCACCTCGAGCTGTAGCGCCAACTAAGTAAGTAAGTAACTGTGAACGTGATATTTTATTCACTGTGAATATAACCCGTGAATGTGAATAAAAATATACTTACCCCAGAAACTAATGATATTAACGGATGCTTGATTTCCATATGCCTTTTCAAATTGCACAAATTACATTTTGCGAAACTTTCGTCTAATTCAAAGAACTTCCACAAAAAACAAATTTTTCTTCGCTTTGTTATTGGCGGCATCTTAAAAGTCTTTTTTTTTCTTGAATACGTTGCGTAGTCCTATACACCAAACAAACAAATGCGTGTACATTTCCTTATAATCCCATATTCGCATGCACAGAACTAAACTAGCACACTCAAATTCTAAGAACCGCTACAAATTTCAACCTTCATCCCTTTTTTCAACGGAAATTCTCAATGCAACCCAGCGAACAATATACATAACATACATAACACACTATCCATACATGTTTGTGTGCGCAAGGCAGCATTATTCAGTATAGTATACACAATATCGTTCACCGCGTTCTGCTTCGTTCTACGTATCATTCACTGCCTCGCACCTCACGTTCATACCCACGACCGCGACTTTTGTTGTGACATCGTTATTTGGGAATTCCAAACTGTGACGTGAAACTATTCACGTTTTAGAGATTTACTGTTTATTTCCAAGTCGTTAACAGACTGCGACTGTTATTTTTCATTCACGGTGAATAATTCACTGGTAGTGATTTTTTGCTCATCACTAGATTTTACCAACGACCAGTGGAGATAATTTCGTGTGTGCGTTTTTTTTTTTTTTTGAACTGGCGAGGAATTAAGTATATCTATACTGTTTGAACGTGCACCACACAGAAACTAATTGACGGATTTTGATGAAACTTGACATATGTAGGTAGTGATTACTTGTGTTCTTGGTCAACATTTTACTTGTTATCCCCGAAAATCATATGGTTTTTACAAAATATTGAAAAAACTGCATATCTGTAAGGAAAATTATAATTATTCAGCCCTAGCTCAATAGTAGCTTATCGGATTGAAAAACAAAAACACGGGTGAATTTAGTTAATTCTCCACTGATTCATTTGAGGTCTGAGATGAATCATCCTTCCCCGTTATCCTGGAGCTGAGCTATGCTCAAAATAGTTCATGAAATGTTCACCAACAATTTTCCATCAGTGGAGACCGCAGCCAACAGCTGTGCCGCTGTGGGTGACGTCATAGTGTGTGAATGCGCGCTGCATCTTATACAATAAGTATTTACCTACATATATATATGTATGTATATGTATTTTAACCCTAGAATGCATACGTGTATTTTTGTTACATGAACACATTTGGGGTTCCTGAGCACCCCAACATTTTGGGTTGAAAAAACTAGCATCCTAAGACATAATTTTGATAACATTAGGTCTGTTTGGTAAGTAACACATTCGTACACATTCGTACACATTCGTACACATTAGTAAGATTCCTACACATTCCGTGTTTGTTAACCCAAAATATTCGTGAAAGAGAGAGCCAAATGACAGTTGAAAAAAATTCCCCTCCACTGAGAGCGTACACAATCCTACACAGTATTTTTCTTCGCGTAGGTTTGAACAACTCTGTCAGACCAGCCATCTGACAATTGTGAAATGTCATTTAGTTGGTGGAAAACAAAAACAAATTTCCGCTGGTTGAGAGGATTTTTCCCCCACTTCTCAAATTATTTATTATTTGACGGCGAGTTAAGTCTTACACAGAATAAAGATACCAAACAGACCTATTAATTTATTTTATTTATAAGTAATATATTTATTAATTAAATTAACAAAAAATATGGCATTTGATTTACAGCCGTAATAATGAGAAAAAAATTAAACAAGGATAGGGTGCTCCAAAAAAACAAGAAAATACAGCTTTTCGAATTCAATAGTTGCAAAATTTTTCTTGTTTCTGAAAGATGACATATAAGGCAATATTACAATATATAGCAAGCCTTTTTTTTTTTAATATTATTGGTATATTTTGAGTCTTGTTTATTAGTTTATTGCACACACATTTAAAGGCAGCAGTTGCATACTTTTTTCCCTTAATTCGACACATCTTGTGCAGATAATCAATTACTTTTGCACTTCTGTACTAAGGGAACGATTTGTTATGCAACTCTGAAATAGTTCATTAACTAACATTTTTAAAACTCTTAAAATTAACGAATTTTTATTTTGTTTACTTTCAAAAAAAGTCACACTAACACATATGCCAGCGAACTCCAGTCACCACGATATCTTCAATACGGAGAAAGTAAATCCACTAAACACCTTTCACAAATAAAAAACAAATGAAAAAAGCAAAAGTCAAGGCATTCTATGAAAATTACGGCTTTTATTTTAAGAATTGTAACAGTATTTATTTTGAAGTGGGGTGTGTGTTCCTCTTTTATTTGTTCGCGCATCGTTCATCCGATTGCGGTAAAACTTGGGGAATGTGCAAAAAAAACATTGTTGTTGTCCGCAGGCCAGAGAAGATTCCTTCTACATTGGGGGAAGATTTCTACTTCATTGCAATCCCTTTTTTTTGTTTTCCAAAAGCAAACGCATTAATCATAATCTCGAAGTAGTATTGTCTCAGACAATAGGCGTGTTTTTTTGAAACGTAGCTAGCCAGTCGTTCATTAAAACGATTCCCAGCCAGCCGCACCCAGCTGACTTACCTCCAAGTTGGTGTGTGTGATTTCGGTCATATGCGTGTTATTTCGATCAGCTGTTAAGTGTGAACTGTCAAAGTATTCGGCATTCAACCAAATCGATGTTTTGTTATTTGTTGTGAAAACAATTAATTTCGGTAATTTATTCAATAGATAATTTACATAAAGTAATATGAAATCATAATATAGTGGATTATTTCAGTGAAACATCATTTAGTAATTGAAATTATATAATTTTCGTACACGGCAGTCTGTCAAAGGTTCTACAAATCGCTTTCAGCGCCCCCTGACGATGAGTAGGCGTAAAATTCCTAGCCAGCTGCTTTTGGCTGCGGATAAAATCAAGAGTTGTAGCCAGCTGGTTGTTGTATTTGTTTTACGTGTGAAATTTGACTTTGCTAGCAACTACTGGCTAGCTACGTTTCAAAAAAACACAGCTAATATTGGCGAATCCCTCTATGTCGAATTTTCACGGGCGATCAAAATTAGTGCAAGTAAGAGGGATTTTTGAGAAAATCGTGCTTGAACGATTAATCCTTTTTTTTTTTTGAAAACACATTTATTCATAGTGGATGTTAACAAAAAACAGAAAGATTTTCGTAGATTTTCTGTTAGCAGGCATGTGTTTAATGAAACATAATACTTTTTTTATTTATAACATTGGTATATTATCACAGCGGGTTTTCCAAAATGGTCGAAAGTTCGAGAGCGCTCGTCAACTGAAAGAAGCAATCCAGATTTAAGGGAAAAAAATTATCAAAATGAGATCCAAAACCTTATAAATTCAATGCCAATGCATTTGCAGTAAACTATTATGAACAAGTAATCATCTACGAGCTATTAATACTACCAAAGTTATCGATTTTGTTTTTTTTTATATATTTTTATTGTATGTATTATGCTATTGGATTTTATCATTACTTCGTTCGATTTAAAGTTGTTTTTTACTATATTTTTTTAAACAACTTTTAAATCAAGTTTTTTTAAGTTCTTTAACACAATAACTGGTTACATATATAATATTATATGTACAATTAGTTGCCCTCTCATTATTTAAAAAAAAACAATCACTCAATTTAATTTGGTCTTCTTTTTTAGTGTTCCGTCCGTATCAAAACGGAACACTAATGGAATCAGTTCGGTGTCTGTCTGTCTGTCTGTCTGTCTGTCTGTCTGTCTGTCACAGGCCTTTTTCTCAGAGACTAATTAACCTAGATTATTGAAATTTGGAACAGTTGTAGCAATTAGTGTCCTTAACACAGACCAGAACTCAAAAAGCTGAATTTCGACTTTGGGGGGATAGTTTCCTAACAATTTTTCACAAAACGTTACAACTTGCTGTCCCGAGCTTTTTCTCCGAAAATATCGCTCAGAAAAATCTGAATTAAATCAGAAACATTGAGAATAAAGTGTAGATGGAAACATAATTATTACGACTGCCCTACTTTGACCGTTTTTTTTTAAATTAATTTTTTTATTTTCAACTACCCTTCTGTTTACATATCCAGAAAAATATCACAACGCCTAAAAGTAGATACGAGAGTAAAAATTGAATAATTGAAAGTGTTATACCCGCAGCGAATTTTCGTGGCATATTTCTACCGGACAACTATTGACCTAAGACTTAAACCAATGATACATAATATAACACATAAAGGAAGCTTGATGGTTTCCTATTATAATGTAGGTATCTCTACTTTTACTATATTGGGAAAAATTGAATTTGTGTATATACAGACACAGAGAGGGAGACAAATCGCAAAATTCTACGCAGTTAATAAAATTGAACGAATAACGAGACGAAAAATTAAATCTGATGCACAAGCGTACATTTCTTGTAAATGTAAAAATAGAAAAAAATATATGTATGTATGTATGCATGTATATCATGCTTTATTTGTTGTTTTTTTTTTTTCTTTTACTTTGTGTGTGTGTATAACTATTCCTCTGGGCAGATGAGAAAGGACATAGGAGACATATGTACATACATACATGCATATGTAGGTAATTTGTTCAACTTACTTACATTTGTGTTGGTATACATTTATATAGGTACAAATTTGAATTTATTTTTCGCAAACTGTGCTCAATTTGTTTGTATTGAAATGTGCTGTGCACCATAAAACTATGTATGTAGGTACATATGTACTTACTTGCAGATATACAAGTGCATACTTACATATATGTACCTATATATATATATATGTATATATATATATATATGTTTTTATGTATGTTCATATATGTGAGTTTCGAACAAAGTATCATTGTATCTTTAGTAGAAATCGTATCGTAAAGAAAGGGTTCATATAGATCTATCAACATAAATCTATGACATACATATGTACATATGTAGTTAAAATAACTGCTACACAGTACGGAACACTTATTGCGCAAGTATAACTTGCACTTGACCGGATTTTTTTTCGAGGAGTGTATTTTTTTGCACAAGTTCTATTGGCCTTCTTCGTGCAAAAATATTTCTGTCTCTTTTACGCGCGGCTGACATTTGCGTACTTAAAAAGTGCATTAAAAAGTGGAAAAAAAATGTAGTGTCATACGGGCTTTAGAAAGTTAAAGAACACCTTTTTAACACTTCAGCTTCGAAAAATCATTTGGACCTACCAAAAAAGCATTTAAATACGAGGAAAGTTTTGAAAATCAGAAAAAACATGGCAGGCGGGCGAAGCAAGGCGAGTACGGGTCAGCTAGTGGACAACAAAGTTGTCATTTTCGACAACTAACATATGGCTGTAATTTTCTTTTCTAACTTGATCTGATATATTTCACAAATGTGTGCTGTTTTGCCTTTTTTCTCATTGAACAAATGTGGCATCTTTTGTGATTTCTTTAATGGTTTTACCAATTTATAATGCAGAATGAATTTGCTAAAATGTATGTATGTACTTATGTTATCAAATGCAAGCTCCGAAATAGAATGAAATCAAGGCTTTTTACTAGTATTTTGTATATTAAGAAAAGGTTGAGATTATAGGATAAATGCCGCATGTAAGCATGTCCTACCAAATACCGGAAGACGTCAGTAATAAAATAAAAGACGACAAAATATCAGGGTGACGAAAAAGACGGGGAAGATGATAAACTAAGATCTGACAAACTTTTGAAATGTGATTTTCAGTACAAAAGACTTTTTGTCTTCCTTAGGCCTTTGCCACACTAGCGACTTTTTCCGCGCTCCCATTTGGTCGCGCGCCTTGAGTGTAAAGCAAAATGTACACACGACGCCCTTTTGGTCGCGGGCGCTCGTGGTCTATTGGTTTTCTATATACTCATGGCGCGCGACCAAATGGGAGCGCGGAAAAAGACGCTCGTGTGGCAAAGGCCTTAAGCTCAACAGAAGTCATTTTCTGTTTATATTTGTTGATATTTTTTTTTCTCTTTTGTTTAACTTGATTCATCTTTGTAATAAAGTTGTTGTTGTATTAAATATTGGCATATTTTGTTTTGCTCCCTCATATAACTTAGCATATTTATTATTTAATTTGGCATATTCTTTTGGAAAATTTCTGGCAACACTGGTAAACATTTAAGCGCGCGTTAGCAAAATTTCCAGTGGAGTCATTCTGCTTCTGATTTTACAGTGTGTTTCAGCGTCGGTTGGCTGTCCATCAGAATTACTATCTCTGATGGAACGAGGTCGGTAGATCATTCCAAGGTGGCTCCACGTAGCTTCAGTACCGTAACTATATCTTCTCTACTGTGTATACCTGAAGTTTTAACGTTTTTGCAAAGAGTGGCTACATGCCTGTCTGTAACCTGAGTATTTAGTTTGATGTGTTTGCTGGAAGATTTATGGCGATGTAATGTAGTGGGCCTTAATGTTGTGCACCGCGACTTGAGGAGGCCTACTGTGCTGGCCCTTATTTCTTTAATAGAGGGATGAGTTGAGACTCTTTACAGATCGCAGCAGCACTCTGGGTTCCATGTTCCATATTTCTTGCGAGCATATCAAGTACTCTGAGTGGACAGGAGTCATCGTCGAGTAATCCCATTTTTTGCCGTAGACCCTTAGGTCTGTCTTATTTATAAAGCTCAAGTAGCCTTTTGGCCTTACTGCTAGCTGGGGTTATGTATTTGTAAGCTAGTCTCTGGCTCCTGAATTTAGTCCAGTACTCAGCAATATTATCATCTTCCCATTTCCTGTGTTTTGAGTGTTATGACTCAAAGGTACCCCAGAGAAGGGGTCAGGACCGGTGTGGTGACGTGTGGTGGCGCCTCGTCTCGTCAGACAATCTCGTGACCTGATATCCAGGCAACAGCGACAATATTGTGATTAACCAGGTCTTTGAAGAGGTTGGAGCAGTCACACACACCAGTTAAGACACACTATCGAATACGATATTGGAGCCTTAAAAGATGTTTGTTGGAGAAACCTCCCCTCCAAGCAATATTGATGGTTACTTTGGAGAATTTCTCCTTTAGTTGCCTCTCCACACTGAGATTTTTCTTAAAATATACTCCAAGCCACTTTATCCACTTAAATTCGGTTTTTTATTTGGCCCATTTTTGCTTCCATCTCATTTAAAAATCACGTGATTCCGCATTTTATAGGTAGCTATCGAAAAGCCGATTAATTGTAAGCTGTAGGGATTCGGGAGAGTATGTCGTCTGCAAAAAGGAGGGCTTTTACAGGCACACCTGAATTCACAACACCTCCTGAGTAGAAAGTCCACTATATCCACAATTACGAGAGCAAACAACCTTGTTTTACCCCTGACCCCAATTGAAACCATTCTGGTAACACCTCGCCACTCCAAACAACTGCCTTGGTGTCCACATAAACAGGTTTCCTAATTAGTCGTCCGGACTTCAGCGACATACCTTACCCATGTCAAAGAGTTTATAAAATAACGCGTTGCGGTCCACTGAGTCAAAAGCTGCCTTGAAATTAACGAAGAGTGCATAAAGTTTCCTATTTCTCAAAGGCAAGGACTGCACAATATACAACATGCAAGTGTATAAGTGATTTCATTGTGTTCCTGGGTAAATGCAACAGGAATTCATTTAACCTTGCCTTCAGTATAAAACCTGACCGAATCAAATTAAAGGAATTTAAAATACTTTATTATTTTAAAGGGTAACGCTCCTGTTATTTTGCACACAGCTGTACTTTTTGAGTTAGCTTTTAACTGTATAAGAGGGGGGGGGGGGGGGGGGGGGTCCAAATAATATTTTTATTCCAAGAATTTTACCGGTTCACCGATTTATGTTTGTATTGCAAATTTCATTTCCATAGATATTGAAATGAGCGAATGGGTAGGCTCACAGCCTCCCGGACAGATGGACCGACCGAAACTGGAAGGATTTATACATACACAGCTGGCCAAAGAAATAGGTGCGAGTTAAAATTGTTGTTTCAATCTTGGGGCGCCCCTTCGTGGCATTGAATTGACCAGTTTTTTTAACATGTTGCGAAGGAAATAGCACACCGCTTCCCACAACTAGTCCCTGTTAGTGAAAAACTGTCCCGCTAGTCTCCGCTTCAATTCACTCCAGAAGTTCTCCATTGGATTGAGATCAGGGGATTAACTGGGCCACGGGATTAGAGATACATCATGACGCTGAAACCAATCTTTTACGAAGCCCGATGTGTGTTTGGGGTCGTTGTCCTGTTGGAATTACCGTCGGAGGGGCAAGTTTTCCTCGGCATTTGGAAGCCTGAGATCTCTGTATGTACTCGAATCTAGTCATGGTGTTGTTGATTCGAAATATGGGACCGATATACCATTCCATGAAAATCATGTGGGCACCGTAGCGCAAGTGGTTAGTGCGTCGGACTACTGAGCCAGCGGTCTTGGGTTCGAATCCCGCCGCAAACACCTAAACATTTTTCACAGTGCCCACCTCTTTCGAATGTCTGACAAGCATCAAAGAGTATCATTTGTCTCGATTGAGCTTCTCAACTCGCCGTTCGGAGTCGGCAAAAAACTGTAGGTCCCTTCCATTCGTGCAAAAATACAACACACACATACACAAATGGTTGCGAGAAGCAGGCCCAGGTTCACCTCGAGCTGTAGCGCCAACTAAGTGAGTAAAATCAACCCCACACTATGATATTGCCCCCTCCATGTTTAACCATTTTTCTGGTGAAGTGAGGGTCGAATTATTTTCCTTTTCGTTCCCGCACGTTACATCCAGAAGCCGAGCAAAACAAATTAATCTTTGTTTCGTCACTCCAAAGGATGTTGTGCCATTTTTTCACTCTTTCAGATCCGTTGCACTATTTGTGCCTTAACGCGAATTCTTTTTGAGGCTTTTCATTTTTCCCTCTCAAGAGTGGAACTTTCCTGGCGATTCTTCCTCGGGGATTGGCATTTTGAAGCCTTCAACGAATTGTGGGGGTAATCACTATATTCCCGATCTGTGCGCAGATCATCTTTGAAGACGCAAAACGATCGGATTTGGACAATACCAAAATTCGGTGGTCAGCGGCCATGGCGGGTTTTTCCGTATTTCCCCGATTTTCAATGACTTTTCATGGCTTAAGAGCATTCGTTACAAAGTTCTAAGACCGCCCAAAATGCCTCAGCAATAAATTTGTACGTTTTGCCCGAACCTATTTGAATGAGGTCTCAATCCCGAGAAAAAAATCCCTTCTCGGTATTTTGGCTTTCGGGATTTTGGATTTTCGGGATGTTGGTTTGTCGGGATTCTTAAAAAAATGTAACAACACTGCACTCCATCCCAGAAATCATATGCAATGGAATACTGCGTCTTCTTCCTGATTTGTGGCAATTTGGGCAAAAAGGTGAGCTATCGTGCCACAAACAGCGTACCCATCGTGACCAGATACAAATTGCATAGGGTGGTAATTACATTTTTCGTGCCTTCGGTATCTCCAAACGTCTATGGTTGAGATCTATCTGTAGGTCCATCTGCCCTTCGTAGTGGTGTCCCACCGAGCTTGCCACCTGGTCATTGAAGGTGACTTCTTCCTTGATCCTTTTGATCGATGGGGACCATCCCTACATATGGACTGAGTTTACAACCTTGGAATTTAAGTTTCTTTTAACATGTCCTGAGATGTTTGACAGTATTCCCGAAAGTGTTGTCTGAAGCTTTGATGCCTTTTTGCCCGAATAGTCGAAGTGAGGCTTAAAGCTAAGTCTATTGTCAAGTATTAATCATAGGTATTTTATAGAGTCTTTCGCCCATAGCATGTCCACATATTCCACATTTTTTCGACTGATTATTAGGACAGCTTTCCTTTTGTGATCTGCTTATTTTAGGACCGCGGATCTTAGCCAGTCTTTGATGAGGTTGATTGCTTCGTTCGTAGCTGACTGTATCTCGCAAATGATCTTTACAACAGTATCAACGGCAATATCGTCTGCTAATCCGATTATTTTTACTCCTGGTGGCAGTGTTAATTACAGAACTCCGTCGTACATGATATTCCAAAGTAGGGGGCTCAGTACTGATCCTTGTGGGACTCCGCGGAGACTGCATAGTACTTTTCCTCTTCTTCGTTTTCATATCTAAACCTTATATTGGTGAAGTAGCTGGATACAATCTTTTGCAAGTAGTTTGACGTATCCATTCTGGCTTGTGACCTTCTGATGGTGTGTACATACATATGTATTTATATGTATTTTCATCCAAGTAAAAATAATGGGTAGGTAGCACGCGTAACCAATTTCAGCGAAAAGTCGAACACAAAGCTTGGAAGTTTGGCCATCCCTGGCGTATACTGATCGCTCTATTAGACGAAGAGCAAATCCCTGTGAATACATGTATACTTATATCGAAAATAATGAAAACCAAAGAATAAGAAAACGTTAAACAAAATTAAAAAAATGTACGCAGAACGTAACGAGGGAGTTTTTAATGGGAATTGCGTTCGATATGGACTTGTATCAGATATTGGTTTGTCAATAAGACTTGAAGTGTTTTGTTATGTTTTATTTATTTGAAGTTTGTTATCTTATATAAATAGGCAAAACAGTTCAACCCGTTTTTAACTGCTTTAAACACAACACATTGGCTTAATTTTTGTTTTTGGAAAGGTTGTGAGGCCATGCACTGCAGAATGTAATTTTTTTCAAAAATGTTGTGCCTAAGCCAAGAAAAAAAAGGTTAAGATAATAAATATTAGTATGTGCGTTTCTCTCGCATTCGGTCGAATTTCGACCACAATCCATACTAGTTTTATTTTTCCTACAAATAAATTTTTATTTTCACTTTCGGGATTTTGGACTTTCGGGATTCTGTGCGACTCCCATTTGAATGATTTGTTTACAGAGAGCAGAACACGAAAAAGCACATGCTAGAGTTGAAATGAATTTGGTGGTGTTGTAACCGTAAAATGACCATCTTCAAACATTTCCATGTTGCTGCACTTTTTGCAATTCTAAAATAACTGTTTAAGTAATATCAAATCAAACCTAATAAAAACACACTCACACCTATTTCTTTGGCCAGCAGTGTACGTTACGTACAAGTCTAGCAATGAAGAGTTCAAGGTGCGGATGTGTATCTGTTAATGCGCTTAACATGTCAACCGCTTCTGGCTTTGTACATTGAGTTGTCATCATTACTTTGAGTGCCGTCAGTGTTACCGGTGTTCCCATTCTCATTTTGGAAAGCACTTGTTTCGGCATTTGGTGATTTGGTGACAGTGTTACCGCTGAGAGTTTTCAAAAAGTCGCAAAAAAAATCGCACAAATTTAAAAAATAGACGCAGAAGAGACATGAAATGAAAATATTTTGAAAAAAGGGTCCTATATTTGCAAAATGCATAAAATTCGCTGTTTTTTTTTTCAAAGTGAGGTCCCGGGTCCCATCGCCGAAAAATCATCAAAATGACGCAAAAGCGTACCAAACGGCAACGCTGGTTGTAGCCAGCTGGTTGTTGTATTTGTTTTACGTGTGAAATTTGACTATGCTAGCAACTACTGGCTAGTCACGTTTCAAAAAAACACGGCTAATATAAAATACAACAAAACCCTAGAGTGGATAGTTATCCAGTTATTTGTTTCTCCTTCCACAAATCGTTGTTTGAAAAAACGGTTTTGTCACAATTGGTCCATATGAACGAATCAGGGCAAGATCCTGATGTTTTTAAGTTTCTTTAAATATTAAAAAAGCATGGCACAGCACTTGCACTTTAGTTATTTAATTTTAAAACATACCAGGAATTTGGTGGCTCTAATGTATTGGAACTTTCACGAATTATTCTGCGAGCCGATGCCAAATTATCCGCAAATGTCCTCTTCCGCAGTCGTAATATTCAAGATTCGAGTAGTTGCTATGTAGTAGGTACTCTATGTATACTTTTTGTGTTGGAAAAATAAGTTCTGTCGTTTGCATGTGTACCTAATGTTTGAAGAATGCATAAGAATTTTTAATTTCAATTGTCTAGAAAGGTGGAAAACTCATATTTTTTTGAGGGATAGGTATATGTATATTTATTTGTGTCATCCGATATGCTACAGTGGCGGACATATTTATAAGTTCATTCCCGAAATTGCATAAAAAATCATCTAGAAACACTAAAAAGAAAAGAAGTGAAAAGAAGCGGAAGAAAACCAACCATTACAGAGCGGCAAAAACGGCTTATTAAGCATCACAACAGCCTCACAAATTCGTGCTGATGTGGTTCTGCTGGATACCGCAAGGCATGTGAGCAGAGTGCTTACAATGTTGTTTGAATAAAACGAGTAGCCAAACCGTCACTGACAAAACGTCATAGGTTGGCTAGATTGTCCTTCGCTGAAAAGTACATGTCATATGTAATAGAATGGCAAAATGTGATTTTTAGCGACGAGTTCAATTTGGACGGTCCTGATGGTTTTCAGTACTACTGACACGATATAAGGCATGATAAGAAGCTAAGATTATCGCGAAACTTCGGCGGAGGCTCTGTAATGGTATGGGGTGCCTTTAGCTTTTTTTGGCAAGCTGCCACTAACGACCATTAGCACGAAGATGGTTTCCGAAAAGTATATGGAGCTACTGAAAATCGCCCTTATTGATCACTAGCTGACGTACCCGCTTTGCTGCGCATATAAAAATATTCTCTTTGTATGTAGATATGTATATTTGTAATAAATTGTCTACTCGAAGGAGACTTCCAGCTAAATGCTACACTTCTCCTTGCACCTTAAAAGTCGGCATAAATACTTGCTTCACAATTTCTTAAGCACTGAATGACTGAACGAATTGCTTAAAGGAATTTCCATAGACTATTAAAGAAAGAAGTGACGCAGGTGGGTTAGCAATTTCTTCCAATCTAACTTTTTCGCTTTCTTAAATATTACAGCGCGTTCTTACCATCAAAACGTCAAAACATCATAAAACATACATATCTGTATCTGTTCCAAGTCCTGCATCTACTTATCATAAAACAAATTGTAACCAAATTTATCCAGTTAATGGATTAGAGTTGATGAAACAATTACAATACATATACGTTAGCACGAAGCAATCCCAATCACTTATACTACACGCATGTATCGCATACACGCATACCCGCTGCCGCTGGTGCATTGACGGTGGCAATGATCTCCACTGATTGTTGTCGCGAAAGCATACATCGTGGGTGGCCGTGGCGTAGTGGTAGTCGTCGTCCTTTGTCATGCGGAAGGTTCACGGTTCGAATCCAGATGTTTTCGAAGCATTTATTTCTCACGAAATAAAAATAAGTTAATCAGTTTCAGAAGTTAATATCGAAACCTACTGCGAAGGCATAACACTGGCAGTAGGATGTTGGATATGGCTGAAGAAATTGATCACCCAAACTATAATAAGAAACATCTGGAAAAAACTCCTGTGAATCATAAGCAAGTACAAAAATAATACACAACTCTCCAGTTATCCTGGACACCACCCATAGAGTCAGTTGAAATTAAAACCTATCATCTGAGTTTCCTACCACTACGGCGATCTGTCTGTGTCTCTCGTTCTCGTCCTTCATATTCATATCCCCTTTAGCGTGTGTAGATTATAAAAAAAAAAAAAAAAAACAATATTTCTTTATGTTATTACTTTTCTCACAGAAAATGTAATGTACAAAGAAGATATACATATATATCAAAATCTTTGTTGTGAAATAATTTAAACAAATGTGTAAATTTTATTTTAATACGTTTTTTAAGAACTAAGATAGAGCGGGATAAATGCCCGAAAGTAAAATATAAACTTTTCTTTTTCTCATTTAGATGTTTTTTATTGAAATATTTTGATTTTTTTTTATCCATTTTATAGACATAATCCAACCAGAATCGATTGCAAAAAACCGCATTCAAATCCGTTCAGTAGTTTTCTTGTTTTTGCGGAACATACATACATACATACTTTTTTTTAGACTTCATTTTATAAAAGTAGTGATGTAGGAAATTTAATGGGTGCGGAGTTCAGTTTTCAGCAAGACAATGCAGCTATTCATGTTTCCACGAAGGCAAAAGATTGGTTTTCTTCAAAAAATATACCGTTACTGGATTGACCGCCTGAACCCTATAGAAAACCTGTGGGGAATAATGGCTCGAAGGGTTTATGAAGCAATTTTCGAGCACTGTCGAGCTTAAAAGTCGAATAAAGCAAGTTTCGGATGAAATTTCGCTGACTTTCTTTAAAATTCCGTTATTCAAATATAGAATTGAGTATTCAGTTTATCTGAATATTTGGAATGTGTAGATTGGCGAGTGCTAAGCATTTTTAGCGGATTTCCTACACAAAGAAAACTATTTACAAAAATTCAAATCAAAGTCTGTTTCTTTAGTAGTCAGCCCCCTCAGCTCCAGAAGTCGGCCACTTGAGTATTCAGTGGTTGGCCCCTTATTTTTAGTGCTTTGTTTTCGTTCTTTTGATCAAAGTTAAGAAACTTTTCGATATCTAATAGTTAGTAAAAACCATTACGAATAATTGAATTAAAAAAAAAACATTTACTGATATTAAAAATTAATTAAACACAGTATAAAGTAGGTACTTTCTCCCTAGTTCATGAATCAATAAAATAACTCAAAAATACCGAAAAAGAAACAAAGCCTCTTCAATAACTCCCTATGTGTTTCAACATAGTACCTATATGATCTACATTATATTTAACTTCGTAACAGCCTAGCCTACGTTAAG